>OY754307.1:76353769-76953769 GCA_963573325.1 Astragalus glycyphyllos
TTACAACCTCTTTCATTATTGGATTTAGCCTTCTTTGTCCTTCTATGTAATTTTTAGAATTCTCTTCTAAAATTATCCTATGCATGCAAATTGAAGGGCTAATTCCTTTTATGTCTGCCATTTGCCAACCTATAGCTTTCTTATGCTTTTTTAAAGTACTAATGAGATCATTTTCCTGTTCTAATGATAGCTCAGATGATATGATAACCGGAAGTGTATCACCTTCTCCTAAGAAAGCATATTTTAAATGTTGAGGCAGTTCTTTCAATTCTAATTTGGGAGATTGTTCAATTGAGGGTAAATTTTGTTTAAGGTTAGGGTCTTCTAAATTAAGAGATTCATAAGTTCTAGCCCATACCTTAGGTGTTGGTTCTTCCTTTGGCAGTATGTCTTTTTCCAGCATTTCTTCTTCAGGAAGTGCATTTGCATCAGGTGCAAGTGCACTGGTAAGATGATCATACTGTTTGTTGAACTGCTTTTGCACCAAATGATCAAGAGAGATAATTGCTGAACATTCTTCACTTTCCTCTGCAGGATAATTCAAGGCATTCATTACATTGAATTTCACCTCTTGATCATTTACTCTCATGGTTAGTTCTCCTTTTTGCACATCAATCAAAGTTTTCCCAGTTGCTAAGAATGGCCTTCCAAGAATAACTGGTACTTCTTCATCTGCAACAAAGTCTAGAATAACAAAATCTACAGGAAATACAAATTTGTCAACCTTTACCAAGATATCTTCAATGATTCCTTCTGGGTAAGCTATTGACCTGTCTGCAAGTGACAATGTTAAAGATGTAGGTTTAGCATGTCCAATTCCTAACTGTGCAAAGACAGATTTAGGCATCAAGTTGATGCTTGCTCCTAAATCACACAATGCACGACCTGTATAATAATTACCTATTGAAAATGGAATTGTAAAGCTACCTGGATCTTTTAATTTTCTTGGAATTTTGTTTTGCAAAATCAAACTACATTCTTTGGACAAAGCAACTGTTTCAAATTCACCTAATCTTTTTCTTTTTGAAAGAACATCTTTCATGAATTTAGCATAATTAGGCATTAGTTGCAATGCTTCAATCAAGGGAACATTAATATGCAATTGCTTTAAAACATTTAAAAACTTACTGAATTGCTTCTCCTCATGTGCCTTTTTTAATCTTTGAGGAAAAGGAGGAGGAGGATATTCAGGAACTAACCTTGGAGTTGGAACTTTATGAGATGCAGATGCATCAGGTGCTTCTGCATTTTGAGAACTTTTTTCATTTTTATTTTCTTCTCCCTTACCTGTACCTTCATTCTCATAAGGTTCTGTAAGATCTTTCCCATTTCTGAGAGAGATAGCTTTCACTTGTTCCTTACCTGGCCTCTGAGATGGACTTGCTTCTGTATTGGATGGTAATGTACCTGTTGGTCTTTGATACAGAGCAGTTGCTAACTGACCTACTTGATTCTCCAGATTTTTAATTGAAGCTTCATGAGCTTGCCTAGCTGTTCTAGTTTCACTAATGAATGCTTCATGGGTTTGCCTAGCTGTTCTGGTTTCATTAATGAAAGATTTAAGCAAACCTTCTAAGGAGTTATCTGTAGTAGGTTGTTGTTGTTGAGGCCTTTGGTAGTTCTGAGATTGAAATCTTGGTGGAGGGGTTGGTGTAGTTGTACTAGGTGCAGGTGCACTAGTATTGTTCCATCTGAAGTTTGGATGGTCCTTCCAACCAGCATTATAGGTATTGGAGTAAGGGTTGTTATTCCTATTATAACTTACATAATTTACAGAGACAGGGTTGCTAGGACACTCCTCATAAAGGTGACCTCCTCCACAATAAACACAACTTACAGCTCCTGGAGGGGCTTGTTCTACAGCTGCTGCAGTGTTCTCAACTGGTGCAATTGCACCAGATGCAGTTGCACTGGTTGTGGTGAAGTTTTTGAACATGTTTGCTAGCGAGGCTACTTGAGCAGATAGGGCTGATATTTCACTAATTTCATGTACCCCTGATGATTTCTTTTGGGTACTTACCCTCTCAGTAGGCCAACTAGAACTATTAGTAGCAATTCTATCAATCAATTCACATGCTTCATTATAAGACAGATTTAACAAAACACCACCAGATGATGCATCAAGCATTATTCTAGTTTGTGGTTCCAAACCATTATAAAATGTTTCCATCTGAATAATAACTGGAAGACCATGGTGTGGACATTTTCTTAAAAGTTCTTTCCATCTTTCCCATGCTTCAAACAATGATTCTTGGTCTTTTTGTTTAAAAGATGTAATATCATTTCTCATTCTGGCATTTTTAATGGGTGGAAAATATTTTGCCAAAAACTTTTCAGCCATTTCATTCCATGAATGAATAGAATTAGGCTCCAAAGAGTTTAACCATGATTTAGCCTTGTCTTTCAAAGAATATGGAAATAGCTTAAGTCTAAATGCATCTTCACTAACACCAGGTATGATAAAGTTACTACATATTTCTAAAAACTGTTTTAAATGCTCATGGGGATCCTCATGAAGAAATCCACCAAATTGACCAATTGTTTGTAACATTTGAAACATCATAGGTTTAAATTCAAAATGGACAGCCTCTATGTGAGGTCTTGCTATGCTTGTTTGCATGTTTTGATGATCAAACATAGCATAATCTCTCATAGGTCTATCTCTATCATTAATCATACCTATTGGTCCCATGTGAATGAATTGATTTCTGTGATCTGCTTCAGCATCTCCTTGTGATCCAGGACCACCTCTGACTGAGGCTGGTCTTGAGCCTTCTCCTTCACCTTGTTGAGACATGGTATTGCTGCAACTTTGAAGTCTTTGTTTCTGGAGTCTACGCAACCTTCTAAACTGTCTTTCTATTTCTGGATTTAAATCAAATTCTGGAGATCTGTCTCTGGGCATAAGCTAGTGCAGTTGCACTAGGTGTAAATGCACCTGTTTCTGCACAGAAAAACAAAATACCAGAATAACAAAACAAATAATAAAAATAATAATAATAAACACTAATCTACTATCTTTAAAACAACAAAAATTAATGACAATCCCCGGCAACGGCGCCAAAAACTTGGTGTTGTGTAAATAGATAACATTATGCGCAAGTATACACAGTCACAAGTTATAGTATAAAAGATCGAACCCACAGAGATTGGATTAACTCTTATGTGTTGTTTGTAAAGAAAGGCAAACTAGTGTGACTACTCTATTCAAAATGTTTTGTTTTGGTTGAAGTTGAAATGAAAATAATTAGACAGAAAGCAAGTAAATTGTGTAAGAAATCAGTTGAGAATGAGAGTTGGGATGTTTTCACAAACTAAATCACTCTTGAGAATATTGTGTTTTCTTGTGGTGCAATTGCACTTAGTGCAGTTGCATCAGTGTGTGCTGGTCAGCTACTTTCGTCAGAGTTTCGTTACAAGCTCTATATGATCCTGTTTTTTTGCGGTAAAGAGTAGGGTTGTCAGTGCCTCTCTCGCCCCCTTACAGATAATCTAAGTTGCTTAAGTAAGTACACTCTTGTATCTTAAGATCTCTACACTTTTGTTGTAAGGACTATGTTAATCTTAAGCTAAGAATTAACATGGAATTAACAAGCTAACTTTATTAAAACAAGTTTAATAAGAAGCTTTATTAAACACTTATCCTTACTTAGTTCTTGATTTCTAGTTATAAGCCAATTAAGTGAATATAACTCTACTTGTTCTAAGTGATCAACTTTAAAACAAGATTAAGAATTTAAACACAAGAACTAAAGTGCACACCACTTGAAAACACAATAACTTTCCTCAAAAGATCATTGGAAAGCTAGAACATCCAAACTCAAAAGAGTTTAGCTCATGATGAGCATGATAAAGCAAATATAAGTGAATGAAAGCATATTGCAATAAAGAGAAGTACAAGAGAATTCAAAAGAGTAACAAATGGAAAACTCTTGCATATATTTGCTTACAACTAATTTCTTGCACCTATTAGCTCTTTGAAGAAGTGAAGAAAGAAGTTGTCAATTTCCTCTTACCTTCCTCTCAAACTAACACTATGAAACTAAAAGAAAATAAAACTTTAAAACTAAAAAAAAACTAAAATAAAAATAAAAAGATTATATAATATATGATATGATTCTCTACAATTTGGAATATTTTCAAGTGAGGAATTTGAGTCCTATTTATAGCCTTGGAGATTTCCTTCATGGTGAGGTTTCCTTGCTGAGTTAAGTTAACCAAACCATGGTTACTTTTTAAAAGTTGAAGATCAGCTTGGCTTTCAACACTCATCCTTAATTTGTGGTCCAACAAATGGTTGCCACATGTCTTGTAAGATAGATCTTTGTGAAGCCTTTTTGATTGTAGGCGCCTCCTTTGCAAGTGGCCATGTGTTCCCATGTGACTTCTGAGCAAGCAGCAATCCAACTAAGCATTATAGCAATGGTATGAATTGAGGTGCTTCCAATGTGGGGTTGTGAGCTGCTTCGGTACAGAGTGGTGCAGTTGCACCAAGTGCAATTGCACTGCCTGGTGCAGTTGCATCAACTGGTGCAATTGCACTAAACTGCGGCTGTACTGAACAAACACATCAAACATACCAATATACAATAATATGCTAAGTTATGGACATCTCTTATCTGTAAACCATAAATGTTGTTATTTTATTCATACTAACATATTTAACATATAATAGACTTGATATTGGGCATTTATCTAAGTGAAAAAGCACAAATAACTCTATATAAAATAGAGTTATCAGTTTTTCAGCAAAAATTTTTCTTTCTGGCAAAAAACGTCTTAAACATCCCTTCCCTGGGAAAAATGACGATACACCAAAGAAAAACACTGAAAGCATTTTCTGTACAATGTCCATATGTATGTGAGGTACCTGGCGTTGTTTATCCACAGTCTGGGCTTCAGTGAGTACTATTCCGAAGAACAGAGTACTCACCTATTCAGCATAGGCTGAGTCCCAAGTTGCTTGTTTCCAGCCTATATACCTCTAACATATGAGCACTCAAAAACACAAAAAAGATGTTACTAGAATTATAAGTTCATACGAAGGATTAACTCGTTCATGGCTCTGATACCATGCGAAGGATTAATAAAATAAATAACGAAGTTCTTGTTTTAAATGAGAAGTCTTGGGAAACCATTAAGGGAGAAAATATAACCTCTCCTTTCCCTCCAAAGCAAATTATAAACCTTGGCCAGAATGCCGAGGCAAGTGCTTTTGCTACTTTACAAAAGGTAGAGCAAAATCAGGTCACTATTAGAGAACTAAACACCATTATCAGGTCTCATAATTATACTAATACTTTTCTCATTTGTTTAGGAGACCAGTTTGTTTCCTTAGAAAAGGACTTGCTAAGTCTTAAGGATTTGGCTGAAAAACAGATCGCCCAACAAAAAATAATTTTGGAAAAATTAGACAAAGGAAAATCTTCTGAGAATATACCCATAATCACCAATGCTCCTCTTGTCCAACCTCCTATATCCATAGAAGGCTTTAAAATGGACGATAATAATAGAGAGTTCACTAGGATCCTTGAACAGAAGCTTAAGGATCTTCGTTTGAATGTTTTGTCCCAAAAGGACAACTCAGAAGAAGCTTCAGAGATATCTGAAGATAGTGAAGACATCAATAATATTGATGAGCTCACTAAGATGTTTAGTAACCAAGATATTAGCAATTCCCATAATATTAACCCTATTTATGCTAATAAGTCCTTAGAGAAATATTATTATAAGAGACCTTCTCCCCAAGATTTACTCTTCGAGGAAAATGAACCCTATCAGAATTCATATTCTGGAAAATCCATCTATGAATGGAATATTGATGGCTTAAATGATAAGCAAATCATAGATACAATACATAGAATGATTATGTATTCTACTGTTTGCAAACAACACGGGAACCTTGATAGTTCCATAGCTTCTTTCATAGCCACTGGCTTTGTTGGCCAACTAAGAGGCTGGTGGGCCACTATCTCACAAGCGTCCAAAAGAAAGATATTCTTTCTCATAAAAAAGAGGTTAAGCTCGAAGAGAGCAATAGTACTGAGACTACTATGACCGGGGAGGAAGACGGAGTCTATACTCTATGTCTCTCCATCCTGCAACATTTTGTAGGAACTAATGTACCTATAGGAGAGAAATTACAAACTCTCCTCCAGAATTTAAGGTGTCCATCCCTAACTCATTTTAGATGGTACAAAGATACTTTTCTCTCCAGAGTTTTCCAATTAAATAACCCAAACTCTTCTCATTGGAAATCCAAATTCGTAGACGGATTGCCACATCTTTTTGCTGAAAAAGTAAGACAATCTTTGAGAAATAAAAATGATGGCATAAATATCAATTATGCTGACTTAACCTATGGTCAGATTATTAGTGGTTGTATCAACGAAGGGTTGGCTTTATGCAATGACATAAAACTAAAGAACCAGTTAAAGAAACAAAAGCTTTCTGAAAAGCACCAATTGGGTGAGTTTTGTGAGCAATTCGCTTTTGATATAGAAAAACCCCCAGGAATCAATAAAAATAAGAAGGTAGGGAGAGGAAAACCCCATAAGTATCATAAAGTTAATACAAAGAATTCCTATAAACCTCCTTATAAAAGGAATAATAAAAGGAAGTTTTTTAATAAAAATAAAAACAGAGAAAAACCTTTTCAAACCAAAGGGAAAAGGAAGGCCAAAAGGCTTGATATATCCTGTCATAAGTGCGGCAAGATTGGCCACTACGCCAACCAGTGTTGGACCAAAAGGGCCCTTAACGAAATTCAGGACGACCAATTAAGAGCTCAATTAGAAAGAGTTTTATTAATAAGTTCTGAATCAGAACCAGAATCTTCAAATGAAGATGTAGGAATCATATATGAATCCTCTACAGACGATTCTTCCTCAGACAACAATGATTGTCAATGTAATAATTTAAATTACTGGAAGTCCATTGTTGAAATGAATGGACTAAATGTCCTAACTGCTGGTCAGGATGAGGCCTTAAAGGCTCTAGAATCTATCTCAGATAATAGTCTGAAAAGAAAGATGATAGATCTATTGATTAGAGAGAATTCTCGAAGAGAATCTCCCTTAATCATAGAGGCACCTTACCAGATAAGTGAGGTCATGTCTAGATTTAGACAATCCAATATCAGAGAGACACCTGTCTCCATTATGGATCTAAAGAGAGAAATAAACCTCTTGAAATCCGACATATCTCAGATCAGAAAGGACAATGATGTCCTGGTACAGAGAATAACTCTGTTAGAAAATCCTATTTTGGAAAATCTTGAGAAGACTGGAGGAATTACCTCTACAAGTAGTACAAATTATTTATCTCTTTTAAACCAAGTAACCTCTCAAAAGTGGTTTGTAAAAATTACTTTAGTAATAAACAAAAGTTTTATTTTGGAAAACGAAATCGCTCTTATAGACAGTGGAGCAGATCTCAACTGTATCCAAGAGGGAATTATTCCCACAAAATACTTTTCAAAAACCTCACAGGCCCTTACACAGGCTGGAGGAGATAAACTTCAGGTCAAATATAAGCTTTCCAACGCATATATTTGTAATCAAAATATTTGTTTGCCAACACCTTTTATCCTAGTCAAAAATTTGACCCACAGGGTGATATTAGGAACGCCTTTTTTGCATGATATTATGCCTATTATAAATGTGGACCAAAAGGGTATCACTACTATCATCAATGACAAGAAAATCTTGTTTGAATTTATTACTGATCCCCACACTAGGATGTTAAACGAGGTGAAAGATATCCTCCTCAACAAAGAGAGACATTTATGTTTTCTTAAAGAGGAAGTTGATTTGCTTAATATAAGTGAACAACTCAAAAGAGAAGAAGTAAAGAAACAGATTAAAGCCATAGAACAACATTTTGTTGATGAAGTTTGCAATGACTTACCAAATGCTTTCTGGAATAGGAAACAGCATGTTATAACTCTACCCTACCTAGATGACTTTAATGAAAGCCAAATCCCTACTAAAGCAAGACCCGCACAAATGAACAAGGAATACCTTGATTTGTGCAAAAAAGAGATTAACTCTCTTTTAGAAAAAGGACTGATTAGGAATTCTAAGTCCCCTTGGAGCTGTACAGCTTTCTATGTCAACAAGAACGCCGAGCAGGAACGAGGAGTTCCTAGATTGGTTATAAACTACAAACCCCTTAATAAGGTGTTAAAATGGATCAGGTACCCTATTCCTAATAAAAAGGATTTGTTAGATAGGTTAAACAATGCCTTAGTCTTTTCAAAATTTGATATGAAATCAGGATACTGGCAGATCCAGATTAGCGAGGCTGACAAATATAAGACAGCCTTCACTGTGCCTTTTGGACATTTTGAATGGAATGTCCTCCCTTTTGGTTTAAAGAATGCCCCTTCTGAATTTCAGAACATAATGAATGATATTTTCAATCCTCATTCTGACTTTATGATAGTCTATATTGATGATGTTTTAATCTATTCTAGATCTATAGATCAGCACATAAAACATCTAAAGACCTTTAAGAGTCTTGTTAAACATAACGGGCTAGTTATATCGGCCCCTAAAATGAAGTTATTTCAGACCAAGACTAGGTTCCTAGGCCATGAAATAGATCAAGGGACAATTACCCCCATCAATAGAAGCATAGAATTTGCTTCAAAATTCCCTGATGATATTTCCGAAAAGAAGCAACTCCAAAGATTTTTAGGAAGTTTAAATTATATTTCTGACTATTACGAGAACTTAGCCCAGGATACAGCCATTTTATATAATAGGCTTAGGAAAAACCCGGGACCCTGGACTAATAAACACTCCCAGGCTGTTCAAAAAATCAAGAGTAAGGTAAAATGTTTGCCTTGCCTAAACTTAGCAAATCCTAAGTTTTTTAAGATTGTCGAAACAGATGCCTCAGACCTTGGTTATGGTGGTATCTTAAAACAAGTAAATCCTGAGAATTCTAAAGAAGTTCTTGTCAGGTTTACTTCAGGGAAATGGAACCCAACTCAGTCAAAATATTCGACCATCAAAAAAGAAATGCTTTCTATAATAAAATGTATTTCAAAATTCCAAGATGATTTATTAAACCAGAAATTCTTACTTAGAATTGATTGCAGTTCTGCCAAGTCTATTATTGAAAAGGACGTAAAGAATCTTGTGGCAAAACATATCTTTGCCAGTTGGCAAGCACAATTGTCTGCTTTTGAATTTGATATTCAGTATATTAAAGGTGAAAATAATTCACTTGCTGACTATTTGACCCGTGAATTCCTGCAGGGAAATGACAACCCCCAATAGGGGAAGAGGTCGTGGCTATGGCCGTGGCCGAGGGCGTAGCAATTTGCTACCCTACCAAGAAACTAACGTTCCTCTAATAGGGGATTGGACTACTGTCTACCACAACAGAGCAAGAAATATGCAGCAATTACCTGCACCTCCAAGGAAAGAAGATATTCCTTCTTCCTCAGTGAACCAAAAAGGGAAAGAAGATATCTCTTCTTCCTCAAGTAAGGCATCGTCCTACAAAGAAGCAGCGGCCAAAGACGCTCCTTTGGAGGTAGCAGAATACCTCGAGAACCCCGTTACAGAAGAAATCATGTTCATCGAAATCGAGGACATAGATTTAACCCCCAATGATGGGTGGTCGGTTAAAACAAGATACCTCGAATCCAGAGGATATCCGGGACTTTATGGAAAGACCAGACCTAATCTGGAAATTCTCTTAACAGTCACTGAATCAGTGACAATCACCCACCATCACCAAAACAACAATCCTGAAAGTTTTACAAACTTCAGTAAATGCCATATTAATAAAATCCTCCTACCTAGAGAATGGGGATTAAATCCCAATGGAGAAAAGGCAATAAAAATTGCTGAAGGAAAATATATTTACTTCAACTACTGGGATTATATCCAGGCCTTCTCTTTGGCCTTCTACTATCAAAATCCAAAAAATAAACATTCTTGGTTTTTTAGTATCAATCCAGAAGTGCTTAATAAGCCTATACCAAACTGGTTCTATCACTGGTGGCTAAAATTTGGCCCCTCTTTAGAAATTTTACCTGAAGAATTATCCAACTTATATGACAGGTGGTGCATTAACGATCCTTTAATTTTAAAGACATGCGGCAATTTAATCACTGGACAATGTCCTTGCATCTATTTTATTAAATTTCAAATCCCGTGGATATGGAGATGGACCATATCAATAGAGAAGGATAAGTTCAACATCCCGATCTTAAGAAGAAATTTCTTCTATAAATGGTGGAACAAAATCAGTGTCGAAGAACTCCAAATCATGGAGTGCAAGGTAGAAGAAGCCATAGCTGATGACGAAGGAGCCAGGGCCAGGGGACCAAACACCCAACAACCTACAATGGCTGGTCTCAAGGAATATTTCCAAAGAAGACATCCTAATGAGTCAGAGGAAGAGGTAATGGTCAGGACTCTAGACCACTTGAAAAACCAGTTTTTTAAGACATTCCCTATAAAGAGTGAAAATGTTTCGATGAAAACAAGTTCATCCCATGGATCAATGGACCTCGAATGCCTAGCAGGGGAATCCCAGACTGAAGAAGAACCTACTCCAGAAGATTTCTGGGACGCAATGATTCAATCTATGACAAAAGGAAAGAGTACAAAATAACAACAGCACCAAGCCAGCTGCCACTACTCCAATAATTCACAAGCGCCAAATCAGTAATAATACTGTCGGCCATTTTGTAAAAGCGAAATATTCGCCTTTGTAAAAGTTTTTTAACTTTTGTGATTTAGTCGTTTTACCTCATTATTAATGTGCCTATGGGGCCCACAAAGCGTACCCGGCATTAATAATGTAGTTTCGTCGTTTTTTGTACCGGCTACCGAATGTAACAGTAGCCTTTTACCGGCTTAAATAGTAAGCCCTAGTTTTCCTTATATAAGGGGATTTAAGTTTCAGTTGTAGGCACGCTTTACTTTCAAATATATAAAATCTTCTACTTTTGTAATCCTCCTTGCTATATACTTAAAGTCTTCCGTAAATCAAAGTGCACTCTGCCCATTCCTTCCAAGGTAATCTTATTTATTTTCATACCATAGCTATGATAGCTAGTAGCTAAATCCTTGTTGTGGTTAAAGCCTTCGCATGGTATCAGAGCCATGAACGAGTTAATCCTTCGTATGAACTTATAATTCTAGTAACATCTTTTTTGTGTTTTTGAGTGCTCATATGTTAGAGGTATATAGGCTGGAAACAAGCAACTTGGGACTCAGCCTATGCTGAATAGGTGAGTACTCTGTTCTTCGGAATAGTACTCACTGAAGCCCAGACTGTGGATAAACAACGCCAGGTACCTCACATACATATGGACATTGTACAGAAAATGCTTTCAGTGTTTTTCTTTGGTGTATCGTCATTTTTCCCAGGGAAGGGATGTTTAAGACGTTTTTTGCCAGAAAGAAAAATTTTTGCTGAAAAACATTTGATATCTTTGATTTAGGAGAAATCCTTCTATCCCTTCGGGTTGATGGTTAAACAGCTTTGCTGTTTGCAAAGATAACAGATGAGATGTTAAGAGTGTAATAAGTTCATGAGTCCAATTAACTCGTAAAGGATCTGATTCTGTTCTAAGGCCAGCCACAACAACTTTAGCCCAACTTCTGCTTACTCTTATGGAACTAGATGATTATAATCATCAAGATTCCTCCATTAAAAATGAGGAATTGGTTGAGTATCCAAAGAATTTGGATCAACTGAACAGATGGACAATTCCGTCAGTCCCTTCCAAACAGATTTATAAATTTGGTATGTTTGATATTATGTCTCGGTTTGCCGTTAAGCAAATCGAACAAACTTTACAAGTGTCTGAAAAAACTCAGACAATCAATCTAATAAGCAAAAAAGATTTGCTTCCTTTTAAGGATTACAATTTCATCCATATTGGATTAATTCAAATTGCTTTTAAACCTTTAACTCTGTTAGGTTTAAATTCCAGTATCATGGCATATGTTAGAGATGGGAGGTGTAAAGATTTTAAACCTTCTCTAGCAGCTTTAATTGAAACTAGCCTGTGTCACGGACCAGTCTATTTTGATGTTTCTCCCAATTTAAGTTTATCTTTATCTGATAGAAATTTATTGGATGCTATCCAGTTAACTATTCACACTAATGGTTATAACTATAAACCAGGAAGTGAAATTATAGCAGTATGCTATAGAGTTTATTACAAAGTTTTAAACACGCTTAACCCTAAGGCTAAGCAGATATCTTTTCCAGGGACTACAACTCTAGTCCAGACAAACCTACTAACCTCAAACGTGGCTAGTAATAGGTTAATCAAATGGGATGAGATAGACTTTCCCACAACTTGGTCCCTTCCACAGGAAGTAGACCCTGAACCTATCCTAAATAGAGAGATAGACCAAATCATTCAGAATACTGAAGGGGACATAGAAGTAAGGTTTAATCCCAGAAGGATTACTAGGATACCTAGAACCTTATCAGCCAGACATTCGGTCAGTGAGTTTTATACAACTCCCAGTGAGCTAAATAGAGTTTCTACTTCTCAGGCAAGAGAAGAAATAGAAACAGTAGATCACATAAGGCTTAACGAGAATAAAATTCCACATGGAATTTATCAGAGGACAGATTCTCAGAGTAGACAATCCCCTACTCAATCAGACATGAGTTTCCATATATGATGGATCTCTCCCCAGGAAGTGGCATGAGGGAGCTCATAAATGATGAGTTCCAGCAAGAGAGATACTCTCAGTTTAGAAGCTGGTATTTTAGAAATTTCTCCTCTCCTGAACTTGGAAAGTTTAAGGATGATTATTATAGTGAGCTAGCTAGAACCCAGAACTATGTTCCTTTTGTAAAATGGTTTGTAGCTTATTTTATTAATAAAATAAATAACGAAGTTCTTGTTTTAAATGAGAAGTCTTGGGAAACCATTAAGGGAGAAAATATAACCTCTCCTTTCCCTCCAAAGCAAATTATAAACCTTGGCCAGAATGCCGAGGCAAGTGCTTTTGCTACTTTACAAAAGGTAGAGCAAAATCAGGTCACTATTAGAGAACTAAACACCATTATCAGGTCTCATAATTATACTAATACTTTTCTCATTTGTTTAGGAGACCAGTTTGTTTCCTTAGAAAAGGACTTGCTAAGTCTTAAGGATTTGGCTGAAAAACAGATCGCCCAACAAAAAATAATTTTGGAAAAATTAGACAAAGGAAAATCTTCTGAGAATATACCCATAATCACCAATGCTCCTCTTGTCCAACCTCCTATATCCATAGAAGGCTTTAAAATGGACGATAATAATAGAGAGTTCACTAGGATCCTTGAACAGAAGCTTAAGGATCTTCGTTTGAATGTTTTGTCCCAAAAGGACAACTCAGAAGAAGCTTCAGAGATATCTGAAGATAGTGAAGACATCAATAATATTGATGAGCTCACTAAGATGTTTAGTAACCAAGATATTAGCAATTCCCATAATATTAACCCTATTTATGCTAATAAGTCCTTAGAGAAATATTATTATAAGAGACCTTCTCCCCAAGATTTACTCTTCGAGGAAAATGAACCCTATCAGAATTCATATTCTGGAAAATCCATCTATGAATGGAATATTGATGGCTTAAATGATAAGCAAATCATAGATACAATACATAGAATGATTATGTATTCTACTGTTTGCAAACAACACGGGAACCTTGATAGTTCCATAGCTTCTTTCATAGCCACTGGCTTTGTTGGCCAACTAAGAGGCTGGTGGGACCACTATCTCACAAGCGTCCAAAAGAAAGATATTCTTTCTCATAAAAAAGAGGTTAAGCTCGAAGAGAGCAATAGTACTGAGACTACTATGACCGGGGAGGAAGACGGAGTCTATACTCTATGTCTCTCCATCCTGCAACATTTTGTAGGAACTAATGTACCTATAGGAGAGAAATTACAAACTCTCCTCCAGAATTTAAGGTGTCCATCCCTAACTCATTTTAGATGGTACAAAGATACTTTTCTCTCCAGAGTTTTCCAATTAAATAACCCAAACTCTTCTCATTGGAAATCCAAATTCGTAGACGGATTGCCACATCTTTTTGCTGAAAAAGTAAGACAATCTTTGAGAAATAAAAATGATGGCATAAATATCAATTATGCTGACTTAACCTATGGTCAGATTATTAGTGGTTGTATCAACGAAGGGTTGGCTTTATGCAATGACATAAAACTAAAGAACCAGTTAAAGAAACAAAAGCTTTCTGAAAAGCACCAATTGGGTGAGTTTTGTGAGCAATTCGCTTTTGATATAGAAAAACCCCCAGGAATCAATAAAAATAAGAAGGTAGGGAGAGGAAAACCCCATAAGTATCATAAAGATAATACAAAGAATTCCTATAAACCTCCTTATAAAAGGAATAATAAAAGGAAATTTTTTAATAAAAATAAAAACAGAGAAAAACCTTTTCAAACCAAAGGGAAAAGGAAGGCCAAAAGGCTTGATATATCCTGTCATAAGTGCGGCAAGATTGGCCACTACGCCAACCAGTGTTGGACCAAAAGGGCCCTTAACGAAATTAAGGACGACCAATTAAGAGCTCAATTAGAAAGAATTTTGTTAATAAGTTCTGAATCAGAACCAGAATCTTCAAATGAAGATGTAGGAATCATATATGAATCCTCTACAGACGATTCTTCCTCAGACAACAATGTTTGTCAATGTAATAATTTAAATTACTGGAAGTCCATTGTTGAAATGAATGGACTAAATGTCCTAACTGCTGGTCAGGATGAGGCCTTAAAGGCTCTAGAATCTATCTCAGATAATAGTCTGAAAAGAAAGATGATAGATCTATTGATTAGAGAGAATTCTCGAAGAGAATCTCCCTTAATCATAGAGGCACCTTACCAGATAAGTGAGGTCATGTCTAGATTTAGACAATCCAATATCAGAGAGACACCTGTCTCCATTATGGATCTAAAGAGAGAAATAAACCTCTTGAAATCCGACATATCTCAGATCAGAAAGGACAATGATGTCCTGGTACAGAGAATAACTCTGTTAGAAAATCCTATTTTGGAAAATCTTGAGAAGACTGGAGGAATTACCTCTACAAGTAGTACAAATTATTTATCTCTTTTAAACCAAGTAACCTCTCAAAAGTGGTTTGTAAAAATTACTTTAGTAATAAACAAAAGTTTTATTTTGGAAAACGAAATCGCTCTTATAGACAGTGGAGCAGATCTCAACTGTATCCAAGAGGGAATTATTCCCACAAAATACTTTTCAAAAACCTCACAGGCCCTTACACAGGCTGGAGGAGATAAACTTCAGGTCAAATATAAGCTTTCCAACGCATATATTTGTAATCAAAATATTTGTTTGCCAACACCTTTTATCCTAGTCAAAAATTTGACCCACAGGGTGATATTAGGAACGCCTTTTTTGCATGATATTATGCCTATTATAAATGTGGACCAAAAGGGTATCACTACTATCATCAATGACAAGAAAATCTTGTTTGAATTTATTACTGATCCCCACACTAGGATGTTAAACGAGGTGAAAGATATCCTCCTCAACAAAGAGAGACATTTATGTTTTCTTAAAGAGGAAGTTGATTTGCTTAATATAAGTGAACAACTCAAAAGAGAAGAAGTAAAGAAACAGATTAAAGCCATAGAACAACATTTTGTTGATGAAGTTTGCAATGACTTACCAAATGCTTTCTGGAATAGGAAACAGCATGTTATAACTCTACCCTACCTAGATAACTTTAATGAAAGCCAAATCCCTACTAAAGCAAGACCCGCACAAATGAACAAGGAATACCTTGATTTGTGCAAAAAAGAGATTAACTCTCTTTTAGAAAAAGGACTGATTAGGAATTCTAAGTCCCCTTGGAGCTGTACAGCTTTCTATGTCAACAAGAACGCCGAGCAGGAACGAGGAGTTCCTAGATTGGTTATAAACTACAAACCCCTTAATAAGGTGTTAAAATGGATCAGGTACCCTATTCCTAATAAAAAGGATTTGTTAGATAGGTTAAACAATGCCTTAGTCTTTTCAAAATTTGATATGAAATCAGGATACTGGCAGATCCAGATTAGCGAGGCTGACAAATATAAGACAGCCTTCACTGTGCCTTTTGGACATTTTGAATGGAATGTCCTCCCTTTTGGTTTAAAGAATGCCCCTTCTGAATTTCAGAACATAATGAATGATATTTTCAATCCTCATTCTGACTTTATGATAGTCTATATTGATGATGTTTTAATCTATTCTAGATCTATAGATCAGCACATAAAACATCTAAAGACCTTTAAGAGTCTTGTTAAACATAACGGGCTAGTTATATCGGCCCCTAAAATGAAGTTATTTCAGACCAAGACTAGGTTCCTAGGCCATGAAATAGATCAAGGGACAATTACCCCCATCAATAGAAGCATAGAATTTGCTTCAAAATTCCCTGATGATATTTCCGAAAAGAAGCAACTCCAAAGATTTTTAGGAAGTTTAAATTATATTTCTGACTATTACGAGAACTTAGCCCAGGATACAGCCATTTTATATAATAGGCTTAGGAAAAACCCGGGACCCTGGACTAATAAACACTCCCAGGCTGTTCAAAAAATCAAGAGTAAGGTAAAATGTTTGCCTTGCCTAAACTTAGCAAATCCTAAGTTTTTTAAGATTGTCGAAACAGATGCCTCAGACCTTGGTTATGGTGGTATCTTAAAACAAGTAAATCCTGAGAATTCTAAAGAAGTTCTTGTCAGGTTTACTTCAGGGAAATGGAACCCAACTCAGTCAAAATATTCGACCATCAAAAAAGAAATGCTTTCTATAATAAAATGTATTTCAAAATTCCAAGATGATTTATTAAACCAGAAATTCTTACTTAGAATTGATTGCAGTTCTGCCAAGTCTATTATTGAAAAGGACGTAAAGAATCTTGTGGCAAAACATATCTTTGCCAGTTGGCAAGCACAATTGTCTGCTTTTGAATTTGATATTCAGTATATTAAAGGTGAAAATAATTCACTTGCTGACTATTTGACCCGTGAATTCCTGCAGGGAAATGACAACCCCCAATAGGGGAAGAGGTCGTGGCTATGGCCGTGGCCGAGGGCGTAGCAATTTGCTACCCTACCAAGAAACTAACGTTCCTCTAATAGGGGATTGGACTACTGTCTACCACAACAGAGCAAGAAATATGCAGCAATTACCTGCACCTCCAAGGAAAGAAGATATTCCTTCTTCCTCAGTGAACCAAAAAGGGAAAGAAGATATCTCTTCTTCCTCAAGTAAGGCATCGTCCTACAAAGAAGCAGCGGCCAAAGACGCTCCTTTGGAGGTAGCAGAATACCTCGAGAACCCCGTTACAGAAGAAATCATGTTCATCGAAATCGAGGACATAGATTTAACCCCCAATGATGGGTGGTCGGTTAAAACAAGATACCTCGAATCCAGAGGATATCCGGGACTTTATGGAAAGACCAGACCTAATCTGGAAATTCTCTTAACAGTCACTGAATCAGTGACAATCACCCACCATCACCAAAACAACAATCCTGAAAGTTTTACAAACTTCAGTAAATGCCATATTAATAAAATCCTCCTACCTAGAGAATGGGGATTAAATCCCAATGGAGAAAAGGCAATAAAAATTGCTGAAGGAAAATATATTTACTTCAACTACTGGGATTATATCCAGGCCTTCTCTTTGGCCTTCTACTATCAAAATCCAAAAAATAAACATTCTTGGTTTTTTAGTATCAATCCAGAAGTGCTTAATAAGCCTATACCAAACTGGTTCTATCACTGGTGGCTAAAATTTGGCCCCTCTTTAGAAATTTTACCTGAAGAATTATCCAACTTATATGACAGGTGGTGCATTAACGATCCTTTAATTTTAAAGACATGCGGCAATTTAATCACTGGACAATGTCCTTGCATCTATTTTATTAAATTTCAAATCCCGTGGATATGGAGATGGACCATATCAATAGAGAAGGATAAGTTCAACATCCCGATCTTAAGAAGAAATTTCTTCTATAAATGGTGGAACAAAATCAGTGTCGAAGAACTCCAAATCATGGAGTGCAAGGTAGAAGAAGCCATAGCTGATGACGAAGGAGCCAGGGCCAGGGGACCAAACACCCAACAACCTACAATGGCTGGTCTCAAGGAATATTTCCAAAGAAGACATCCTAATGAGTCAGAGGAAGAGGTAATGGTCAGGACTCTAGACCACTTGAAAAACCAGTTTTTTAAGACATTCCCTATAAAGAGTGAAAATGTTTCGATGAAAACAAGTTCATCCCATGGATCAATGGACCTCGAATGCCTAGCAGGGGAATCCCAGACTGAAGAAGAACCTACTCCAGAAGATTTCTGGGACGCAATGATTCAATCTATGACAAAAGGAAAGAGTACAAAATAACAACAGCACCAAGCCAGCTGCCACTACTCCAATAATTCACAAGCGCCAAATCAGTAATAATACTGTCGGCCATTTTGTAAAAGCGAAATATTCGCCTTTGTAAAAGTTTTTTAACTTTTGTGATTTAGTCGTTTTACCTCATTATTAATGTGCCTATGGGGCCCACAAAGCGTACCCGGCATTAATAATGTAGTTTCGTCGTTTTTTGTACCGGCTACCGAATGTAACAGTAGCCTTTTACCGGCTTAAATAGTAAGCCCTAGTTTTCCCTATATAAGGGGATTTAAGTTTCAGTTGTAGGCACGCTTTACTTTCAAATATATAAAATCTTCTACTTTTGTAATCCTCCTTGCTATATACTTAAAGTCTTCCGTAAATCAAAGTGCACTCTGCCCATTCCTTCCAAGGTAATCTTATTTATTTTCATACCATAGCTATGATAGCTAGTAGCTAAATCCTTGTTGTGGTTAAACCCTTCGCATGGTATCTCAAAAACACAAAAAAGATGTTACTAGAATTATAAGTTCATACGAAGGATTAACTCGTTCATGGCTCTGATACCATGCGAAGGGTTTAACCACAACAAGGATTTAGCTACTAGCTATCATAGCTATGGTATGAAAATAAATAAGATTACCTTGGAAGGAATGGGCAGAGTGCACTTTGATTTACGGAAGACTTTAAGTATATAGCAAGGAGGATTACAAAAGTAGAAGATTTTATATATTTGAAAGTAAAGCGTGCCTACAACTGAAACTTAAATCCCCTTATATAGGGAAAACTAGGGCTTACTATTTAAGCCGGTAAAAGGCTACTGTTACATTCGGTAGCCGGTACAAAAAACGACGAAACTACATTATTAATGCCGGGTACGCTTTGTGGGCCCCATAGGCACATTAATAATGAGGTAAAACGACTAAATCACAAAAGTTAAAAAACTTTTACAAAGGCGAATATTTCGCTTTTACAAAATGGCCGACAGTATTATTACTGATTTGGCGCTTGTGAATTATTGGAGTAGTGGCAGCTGGCTTGGTGCTGTTGTTATTTTGTACTCTTTCCTTTTGTCATAGATTGAATCATTGCGTCCCAGAAATCTTCTGGAGTAGGTTCTTCTTCAGTCTGGGATTCCCCTGCTAGGCATTCGAGGTCCATTGATCCATGGGATGAACTTGTTTTCATCGAAACATTTTCACTCTTTATAGGGAATGTCTTAAAAAACTGGTTTTTCAAGTGGTCTAGAGTCCTGACCATTACCTCTTCCTCTAACTCATTAGGATGTCTTCTTTGGAAATATTCCTTGAGACCAGCCATTGTAGGTTGTTGGGTGTTTGGTCCCCTGGCCCTGGCTCCTTCGTCATCAGCTATGGCTTCTTCTACCTTGCACTCCATGATTTGGAGTTCTTCGACACTGATTTTGTTCCACCATTTATAGAAGAAATTTCTTCTTAAGATCGGGATGTTGAACTTATCCTTCTCTATTGATATGGTCCATCTCCATATCCACGGGATTTGAAATTTAATAAAATAGATGCAAGGACATTGTCCAGTGATTAAATTGCCGCATGTCTTTAAAATTAAAGGATCGTTAATGCACCACCTGTCATATAAGTTGGATAATTCTTCAGGTAAAATTTCTAAAGAGGGGCCAAATTTTAGCCACCAGTGATAGAACCAGTTTGGTATAGGCTTATTAAGCACTTCTGGATTGATACTAAAAAACCAAGAATGTTTATTTTTTGGATTTTGATAGTAGAAGGCCAAAGAGAAGGCCTGGATATAATCCCAGTAGTTGAAGTAAATATATTTTCCTTCAGCAATTTTTATTGCCTTTTCTCCATTGGGATTTAATCCCCATTCTCTAGGTAGGAGGATTTTATTAATATGGCATTTACTGAAGTTTATAAAACTTTCAGGATTGTTGTTTTGGTGATGGTGGGTGATTGTCACTGATTCAGTGACTGTTAAGAGAATTTCCAGATTAGGTCTGGTCTTTCCATAAAGTCCCGGATATCCTCTGGATTCGAGGTATCTTGTTTTAACCGACCACCCATCATTGGGGGTTAAATCTATGTCCTCGATTTCGATGAACATGATTTCTTCTGTAACGGGGTTCTCGAGGTATTCTGCTACCTCCAAAGGAGCGTCTTTGGCCGCTGCTTCTTTGTAGGACGATGCCTTACTTGAGGAAGAAGAGATATCTTCTTTCCCTTTTTGGTTCACTGAGGAAGAAGGAACATCTTCTTTCCTTGGAGGTGCAGGTAATTAATTGCTGCATATTTCTTGCTCTGTTGTGGTAGACAGTAGTCCAATCCCCTATTAGAGGAACGTTAGTTTCTTGGTAGGGTAGCAAATTGCTACGCCCTCGGCCACGGCCATAGCCACGACCTCTTCCCCTATTGGGGGTTGTCATTTCCCTGCAGGAATTCACGGGTCAAATAGTCAGCAAGTGAATTATTTTCACCTTTAATATACTGAATATCAAATTCAAAAGCAGACAATTGTGCTTGCCAACTGGCAAAGATATGTTTTGCCACAAGATTCTTTACGTCCTTTTCAATAATAGACTTGGCAGAACTGCAATCAATTCTAAGTAAGAATTTCTGGTTTAATAAATCATCTTGGAATTTTGAAATACATTTTATTATAGAAAGCATTTCTTTTTTTATGGTCGAATATTTTGACTGAGTTGGGTTCCATTTCCCTGAAGTAAACCTGACAAGAACTTCTTTAGAATTCTCAGGATTTACTTGTTTTAAGATACCACCATAACCAAGGTCTGAGGCATCTGTTTCGACAATCTTAAAAAACTTAGGATTTGCTAAGTTTAGGCAAGGCAAACATTTTACCTTACTCTTGATTTTTTGAACAGCCTGGGAGTGTTTATTAGTCCAGGGTCCCGGGTTTTTCCTAAGCCTATTATATAAAATGGCTGTATCCTGGGCTAAGTTCTCGTAATAGTCAGAAATATAATTTAAACTTCCTAAAAATCTTTGGAGTTGCTTCTTTTCGGAAATATCATCAGGGAATTTTGAAGCAAATTCTATGCTTCTATTGATGGGGGTAATTGTCCCTTGATCTATTTCATGGCCTAGGAACCTAGTCTTGGTCTGAAATAACTTCATTTTAGGGGCCGATATAACTAGCCCGTTATGTTTAACAAGACTCTTAAAGGTCTTTAGATGTTTTATGTGCTGATCTATAGATCTAGAATAGATTAAAACATCATCAATATAGACTATCATAAAGTCAGAATGAGGATTGAAAATATCATTCATTATGTTCTGAAATTCAGAAGGGGCATTCTTTAAACCAAAAGGGAGGACATTCCATTCAAAATGTCCAAAAGGCACAGTGAAGGCTGTCTTATATTTGTCAGCCTCGCTAATCTGGATCTGCCAGTATCCTGATTTCATATCAAATTTTGAAAAGACTAAGGCATTGTTTAACCTATCTAACAAATCCTTTTTATTAGGAATAGGGTACCTGATCCATTTTAACACCTTATTAAGGGGTTTGTAGTTTATAACCAATCTAGGAACTCCTCGTTCCTGCTCGGCGTTCTTGTTGACATAGAAAGCTGTACAGCTCCAAGGGGACTTAGAATTCCTAATCAGTCCTTTTTCTAAAAGAGAGTTAATCTCTTTTTCGCACAAATCAAGGTATTCCTTGTTCATTTGTGCGGGTCTTGCTTTAGTAGGGATTTGGCTTTCATTAAAGTCATCTAGGTAGGGTAGAGTTATAACATGTTGTTTCCTATTCCAGAAAGCATTTGGTAAGTCATTGCAAACTTCATCAACAAAATGTTGTTCTATGGCTTTAATCTGTTTCTTTACTTCTTCTCTTTTGAGTTGCTCACTTATATTAAGCAAATCAACTTCCTCTTTAAGAAAACATAAATGTCTCTCTTTGTTGAGGAGGATATCTTTCACCTCGTTTAACATCCTAGTGTGGAGATCAGTAATAAATTCAAACAAGATTTTCTTGTCATTGATGATAGTAGTGATACCCTTTTGGTCCACATTTATAATAGGCATAATATCATGCAAAAAAGGCGTTCCTAATATCACCCTGTGGGTCAAATTTTTGACTAGGATAAAAGGTGTTGGCAAACAAATATTTTGATTACAAATATATGCGTTGGAAAGCTTATATTTGACCTGAAGTTTATCTCCTCCAGCCTGTGTAAGGGCCTGTGAGGTTTTTGAAAAGTATTTTGTGGGAATAATTCCCTCTTGGATACAGTTGAGATCTGCTCCACTGTCTATAAGAGCGATTTCGTTTTCCAAAATAAAACTTTTGTTTATTACTAAAGTAATTTTTACAAACCACTTTTGAGAGGTTACTTGGTTTAAAAGAGATAAATAATTTGTACTACTTGTAGAGGTAATTCCTCCAGTCTTCTCAAGATTTTCCAAAATAGGATTTTCTAACAGAGTTATTCTCTGTACCAGGACATCACTGTCCTTTCTGATCTGAGATATGTCGGATTTCAAGAGGTTTATTTCTCTCTTTAGATCCATAATGGAGACAGGTGTCTCTCTGATATTGGATTGTCTAAATCTAGACATGACCTCACTTATCTGGTAAGGTGCCTCTATGATTAAGGGAGATTCTCTTCGAGAATTCTCTCTAATCAATAGATCTATCATCTTTCTTTTCAGACTATTATCTGAGATAGATTCTAGAGCCTTTAAGGCCTCATCCTGATCAGCAGTTAGGACATTTAGTCCATTCATTTCAACAATGGACTTCCAGTAATTTAAATTATTACATTGACAATCATTGTTGTCTGAGGAAGAATCGTCTGTAGAGGATTCATATATGATTCCTACATCTTCATTTGAAGATTCTGGTTCTGATTCAGAACTTATTAATAAAACTCTTTCTAATTGAGCTCTTAATTGGTCGTCCTTAATTTCGTTAAGGGCCCTTTTGGTCCAACACTGGTTGGCGTAGTGGCCAATCTTGCCGCACTTATGACAGGATATATCAAGCCTTTTGGCCTTCCTTTTCCCTTTGGTTTGAAAAGGTTTTTCTCTGTTTTTATTTTTATTAAAAAACTTCCTTTTATTATTCCTTTTATAAGGAGGTTTATAGGAATTCTTTGTATTATCTTTATGATACTTATGGGGTTTTCCTCTCCCTACCTTCTTATTTTTATTGATTCCTTGGGGTTTTTCTATATCAAAAGCGAATTGCTCACAAAACTCACCCAATTGGTGCTTTTCAGAAAGCTTTTGTTTCTTTAACTGGTTCTTTAGTTTTATGTCATTGCATAAAGCCAACCCTTCGTTGATACAACCACTAATAATCTGACCATAGGTTAAGTCAGCATAATTGATATTTATGCCATCATTTTTATTTCTCAAAGATTGTCTTACTTTTTCAGCAAAAAGATGTGGCAATCCGTCTACGAATTTGGATTTCCAATGAGAAGAGTTTGGGTTATTTAATTGGAAAACTCTGGAGAGAAAAGTATCTTTGTACCATCTAAAATGAGTTAGGGATGGACACCTTAAATTCTGGAGGAGAGTTTGTAATTTCTCTCCTATAGGTACATTAGTTCCTACAAAATGTTGCAGGATGGAGAGACATAGAGTATAGACTCCGTCTTCCTCCCCGGTCGTAGTAGTCTCAGTACTATTGCTCTCTTCGAGCTTAACCTCTTTTTTATGAGAAAGAATATCTTTCTTTTGGACGCTTGTGAGATAGTGGTCCCACCAGCCTCTTAGTTGGCCAACAAAGCCAGTGGCTATGAAAGAAGCTATGGAACTATCAAGGTTCCCGTGTTGTTTGCAAACAGTAGAATACATAATCATTCTATGTATTGTATCTATGATTTGCTTATCATTTAAGCCATCAATATTCCATTCATAGATGGATTTTCCAGAATATGAATTCTGATAGGGTTCATTTTCCTCGAAGAGTAAATCTTGGGGAGAAGGTCTCTTATAATAATATTTCTCTAAGGACTTATTAGCATAAATAGGGTTAATATTATGGGAATTGCTAATATCTTGGTTACTAAACATCTTAGTGAGCTCATCAATATTATTGATGTCTTCACTATCTTCAGATATCTCTGAAGCTTCTTCTGAGTTGTCCTTTTGGGACAAAACATTCAAACGAAGATCCTTAAGCTTCTGTTCAAGGATCCTAGTGAACTCTCTATTATTATCGTTCATTTTAAAGCCTTCTATGGATATAGGAGGTTGGACAAGAGGAGCATTGGTGATTATGGGTATATTCTCAGAAGATTTTCCTTTGTCTAATTTTTCCAAAATTATTTTTTGTTGGGCGATCTGTTTTTCAGCCAAATCCTTAAGACTTAGCAAGTCCTTTTCTAAGGAAACAAACTGGTCTCCTAAACAAATGAGAAAAGTATTAGTATAATTATGAGACCTGATAATGGTGTTTAGTTCTCTAATAGTGACCTGATTTTGCTCTACCTTTTGTAAAGTAGCAAAAGCACTTGCCTCGGCATTCTGGCCAAGGTTTATAATTTGCTTTGGAGGGAAAGGAGAGGTTATATTTTCTCCCTTAATGGTTTCCCAAGACTTCTCATTTAAAACAAGAACTTCGTTATTTATTTTATTAATAAAATAAGCTACAAACCATTTTACAAAAGGAATTGGTTATAACTATAAACCAGGAGGTATATAGCAAGGAGGTATATAGAAAACTGTGAAAAAGTAGGTTGGTTATTTGTTTAAAAAACTTGGTGAATTGGTATTATAATTTGGTTTTTGGCTATTTTTGTCTAGAAAAATTTGTCTATATAACATTCTGCTATTTGTTATTATAAACATCATGCGAACACCGTTATCCGAACAAGTGTTGGTCTAGTGATTTCAAGTGACTAAGTGAGAGTGGCAATTGGGGCGTGAATGATGGTGCAGTTACGGAATGAAATTGCAATATAATATAATTATTTATTTATTAACTATTGTTGAGTTATAGGATGCCTACCGATTAATACAACGGTTATAATGCTGCAGCAGACAATTGCCTTAGGCAATTATCAGCAACATGTAATACAATTATTTTATATTCGAATATATGGTTTTCTACTCAGATTGTAGTACTTTGTTTTGTCCGATTATTATTAGTTAACAGTTATCTAGTTGGTTGAGCTTCATCAATTGCTCCAATATAGTATGAAAAGGATTGATGAGATTCGATGATTTTCTGTTGTTTTTTATTTGGATTTTCTATTATTGAGTCCGTGTGTCTTCTCATTATTCGGTTCGACGAGGTGTTAGTCAAAACTTTGCATTTCTGTGTCCCCTCATTGTCGGTCACGCGAAAACAGAAACAGAAAAAGAGTTAGACACAGATATAATTTTGCATACTTTATATTACTAATATCAATTCTGCTTACACCATCGACACTCTTGTGAATTACAATAATTTGGTTTCTAAGAGTAACAGGTAGAGGTTGTAATCATCACATGAGCAAATCAGAAAAAAACAAAAAACAAAAAACAAAAGATTTACAAACAGCAGCAAACAATCTATTCTATATATGAAAATACAAAAAGGAAGGGGGGCCTAGAAATCCAAGGGAAAGTAAATCCAAAGGTACAGATTTATCGACCACATACATATATATATATATAGGCCTTTTAATTTTAATTTCTTTCTGTCCCAATTACCCTCCCTTTTTCTTTTGTAATTGAATGGATGAGATTAGGCAGAAGTTGGTTGATGGATCGGTCATTATCAGCTAGCAACGAGAACCTTTTTTACAGTTAAGTGTACCAGCATCTATTGTTATGGAACCGACAATAGAAGATGGTCTTGCACTTAAGCTAGAAGCTCTTGCATAGCTAGATGAGGCTTCACCACCCGATGCAGTGAAATATGCACCGTTTACCATTAAGTCTCCTTCTGTCCTCCAATTCCACTTTTTCCATTCACTCTCTCCTGCATCTTCATGCTTTGTCACCTGCACAACATTTTTGAATTTTTATTAATTTGTTAAAATAATTCTGTGGAAATTAATTAATATTGACCTCTTTGCTGAATCTGTTATCTGGTGCAGCAAATCTGTTGCCTTGGCTGTTTATAGTTGGGTTAGCACTTCCTCCAATTGCATACATTTCCCAGTGACTATAGTCATTGTTCACCACATGGAAATATCCAAGCCTACACCTGCATAGTAGTAGTACCATTTTAATAAGATCAACATGTAGGCCCCACAAAACTATAATGGGCCATTAAGAGAATTCACAAAGTGACAGCTTTAGGGTCACATTGATTTTCTAGCTTTCACTTTTGCCGAGTCTTAGAATTTGACATGAATATTTTAGCTTAATCTTACGAAACTAACTTATAAGGTTATGATCGTGTTTTACTTATAAATATTTTTTGTCATATCACATTTGAGGTGAGACTCTAATTTAGTAGTGCAGAATTAGGTAATTACCTAGGTATCCTTTGAATGAGGCCTTCACCAAAGTGGTTGAAAGCAATAGTAACTTGCATGTTTTTGTCTTGAGTGTATGAATCACTATGACCCAACAACATAACCTTATCATGGTGTGTCATATAATTGTTAGAGATGGTTATAGCAGTAGACCCATAAATAGCATCAATCAAACCATCATTACAATTAGACAAAGAACAATGGTCCACCCATACATGACTTGCACCAAAAATAGACACACCATCACCATCCGATATAGTTCTCCACCCGTAATGCCGTGGGGTGTCTCTCACCATAGCATTCCCACCTTGTTTACAATCATGTATATGTATTCCATGGATTATAACGTTTGTCACGTATTGTATAGTAATGCATGGTCCTCCAGCAATGTGTACGCTAGCACCTCTACCATCTATGGTTTTGAATGAGTTCATGATTAGCTCCTCCTTTAATTTGATCACCATGTCTCTGGAGAAGATGATCCACAATGGCTCGTCTTGGATCACGGCGTGGCGGAGTGTCCCCGGCTTTGGGTTCACTGGGTTATCGTCACCGCCATCGACCACCACGTAAATCTTACCGTTCTTTCCACCAATTGCATTTTTGCCAAATCCAATTCCACAATCTGCTAGCCTTTTCCTGTTTTTCTCCCAGTTGGGGTCACACCTCCAGCAATCGTCAATAGGGTTGCCACTCCCACACGATAGGTAGCCCAATTTCCTCCTAGCAACAGAGGCATTGATTTTCCTGCAACATCACAAATATGAAATATATATATATATATATATATATATATATATATATATATATATATATATATATAGTGGTGAGCTTATAGTAAGATATAATTGAATATTGCACATATATTAATGTGAGTGTGTAGGTGTAGCTATAGCTAGCGTGGACAAATGTGGTGGAGAAAGTGGTTTAAATTACCTGTTAACCTCTTGGACTACAAATTCAGGGTTTTGAACAGGTGAAGAGGAAATGAAGGTTGGAGTGAAAAGAGACAAGAGCAAGAAAACAAAAGAGAAAGGAGTGCTTGTCATGCTGGATGGTTCCTATTGGATGAGTAGTGGGGTGTGTGTGTGTGTGTGTGAGAGAGAGAGAGAGAGAGAGAGAGAGAGAGAGAGAGAGGTGATGAGAAGTAATGAAGGTTGGAGGGTGTATATAAAGGGATTAAAGCCGGGCTAAAAGGGCGTAATTAAATTACTAATCATAATCATATGGGACCTATATGCTTCCTGATTTTTGGTGAAATCAAAACAGTCAAAATGGGAAGGATATGGGACCTATATAAAGTGAAACCATTGTTACCTTGTTTAACCATACGATACGAAGTCAAATAATGTTAAATGGTTGCATACAGTTGAGAGTAGACACTGAATTAGACTAATGTGTAAAGTGAATATTCACACAATAAATTCTACAAGTGCTTTTGGAGGATAGTAGTTAATTAGGTTTTACCTACCGTATAGAACTTATGATGACCACGTGTGTAACAAAGTTCCATTCTTCCCGTCCTTGCCAAAATTAATATTGCCTCTTGCATAATCTATATGCGAATAATACTGAACTTTTTTTTTCAAAGGCAAAAGGGATTTTATGAATCAAGTAGAACCAAAGCTTTTACAAATGCCTATGAGGCTTAACTAATTCTGCTTACTCTAAATATTCCACGAATTCTTAACTACCACCACATGGGTCTCTCTGATCTAGAACTCTTTGTACTAAGCAATGGAATAGGCTTGACCTTTGTACCAATAGTAATAATGCGCCTATATCGAAATTAAACAAGTAATTAAGCAGTCCAAAAGAGATGAGCCCCCCTCAAAATCTGATGAGGATGTTGCCATCCTACCTAGTGGATATGAATTAGGCGCCTTCTACACATTGGATTTGCTAAGTCGCCTACTATAACTAGAGTATCAGTAAATCGACTTCCTACTTTCTAGATACGTGTAGATCGCCCTTATAGGCCCGGGTCTGTCACACTAGCAAAACTAGCCCGATTCCAATTAAAATCCAACTAACACATATCAGAATAGAATACCTAATACTAGGCGACCTTGATAGCTAAGAGAAGTCAATCATTTCACTAATCACTTGCAAAAACCATAACTTGCTATGAAGTCGGTGCATCCAATTCTACGTAAGTACACTTTTGATGCTGAAAACAAAGTACAACACATATATATAAAGGTATTTTTACCATAGATGCTTAGACTAGATGGATTAATATAGGATGAAAAGAAAAATGGAGGATTATAATGTTACAATGAGAACTGCACACCGACACTAATCACGAGCTTTAAACAAGACGTGGATAACACACCATGGCTTTTTGTCTGTTATATAGGATATTTCATTTCATATACTTCACCATGCAAGCCTGCTGTTAAGCATAATAATTAGTCTGATAGAGTAGTTTGCCTAAAGAAAAAAAACATTACAATTTAATTTTAAGTGCGTCGACTTTCGTCATTGTGGGAATCTATATTGAAAATAATAAGAAAGGGACACCTATAGAAGGGGACACAAATAGAGAAAAACTTCTCTCTCGCTAGATTCTTGCTTGTTGGATCAATGATTTTCTAGATTTCATGGAGGTCCCCAAATAATTATTTTACTTGTCATGTCTAAGGAAAACAATTGCACTTTCTTGTCATTTATTTTCCTACGTAGATATACAAACAAAAAAAATTCAAAATTGCGAAAGACTAGATTCAAACCTAAGACATTGGTTAAGCTAGAATGAACCCCTACTATATCATCTAAGTGCACTTCAGTGTTTTTGCCATTACTTTTATAACTATATATAGTTTTCAAAAAAGTAAATATAATAATAAAACATTAAATGAGGTCCAAATATCTTCTATACTATAGTAATAATAGTAATGGAGAACACAACTGGTTCCAATTACTAGTATTTTAGATGTTTTTATGTAACAAAATATTATTATTTGTAATATTTAATGAGTAGATTTAAAACAAAAATTGATCCTTTTTTAATTAAATTATGATGGCTTTTATGTTATCTATTGAGTAATGGGTGCGAATATGCAATGGTAGATCTTGAATAAAAAGCCCGAGTGGGCCGCTAATGAAAGAGACATGGAAACTCAATCGCATGAACGTGACGTAGAAATGCAAAACCTTTCCTTCAGAAATTTTATTGGAACAAAAGAAACTCGGTTGTGATGAGAAGACGATACGAAGAATTGAAAGACGATGAAGAGAAAATCAATCAAGAAATCATACGCAACAACAGTGATGGGAAGGAAGACGGACGAAGAGCGACGAGGCAGAAACCAACGACGATGAGGAACAGTGAGCGTGAGAGGATGAGAGGGAGAAGAACGGTTACGCGAGCGTGTGAGAGACAAAGAGAGGGAAGGTCGCATAAGAGTAGTGGCGGAGCTTGAGAAAAATACAATAAAAATAGATAAATATAAATTAATAATTATTTATAAACAAATATAAATGACTAAAAAAGTAATTTTGATTTCATATAGAGACTCAATTGAAGTTGTTTGTAAAAATATAATTTTAAATTAACTTGATTTTAATTTTAAAATGACGAAAATATTTTTTTTGAAAATTATCAAATATTGATTCATAATTTAGAGTTCTAATATAAAAGATGTGAAAAAATGTTATTATATATAATATTAAAAATATGACTAAATATAAGAATTATTATACGACAAATATGTATGTATATTAGCTTTCTTATATCTAGTCAAAAGCAAGATTATAGCTTATTGGTAAGTAACTATAGTTGCAACTCTTAGGTCGAGAGTTTGATCCCATTAAGATGCAACTTTTATTGAGTTTTTGTGCATTTTATTTGTGAAAAATAAAAACAAAGTTATCCGAATTTTTTTTTATAGGTAAAGTGGTTAGAAATTAGTGTGTTAGTAGTCAGAGGAGAGGGGGGAGCGGGGTTCGAACCCCGTACGCCTACATTTTTACCAATGATGTCTCTTTCACTCAACCAAATGAACTGATAAAAAAAAGTTATCCAAGTTGAGGATCATCAAACACACGATGAAGCAAGAGCCCTCTGAGCCACGTTATTTGGTCATAATAATAGTTAACTTTTTTAATAATAAAAAACATGAGTATCATAGTGATTTCACATGATTTTTTTTGGGCGGACTTGGCTCTGCCTAGCCCTAACTAAATGGAGTGTTTTTTGAGTTAAATTGAATGTTTGACTTGCTTAAAAACATGGGACTGGAAAGAGATAATTGTACCTTGTTTGATTTGAAAATTGGTCATGGCACTAGACAAATTAAGGAATAACAAAAACAGAAGTTATTGTCGATCACTAAATCACGGTACAACTATTTTGTCCTACCTATAAACTCTTTATTAAAATACTAAAATACATTTTTTTTCCTACTCGGTAAGTATTCTCTGTCCTCTATTTCTCCCATCTCTCTCCTCTCTATTCTTTCTCTCTCTTTCTCTCTTACTCTATCATCTCTCTTTATATTAATTTTAATTATGTATTAATATAACTTTGGTCTTTCTTAATATTAAATCCAAAAGAGATGAGGATATGATCATGAAACCCATCTCACCAAAAAAAAAATTCATGAAACCCGTGGTATTAAATGTAGGACAAGGAACCGAAAATCTTGCACGCTTGAATATTTGACAAAAGATATTTCCAAGCTCCCTTGTTATTTGCTTCTTTTTTAAACTTGTGTCTTTTAGGTCCTTTTCTCTACACATTTTTCAAGTCTTAATAATAAATAAATTGGAGTGAACATCTTTGATATACCAACCACTATTTCAATTGCAGAAAACCCATCCCAAATTGATGTTTTACTAAGATATCAAATCATTATTTCAAAGAAATGTTATTTGAACCAAAAAATTATATCAAAAGTGTACTAAAATACGAATGTCTGGAGAAAATATGTGTATAATATATTTAACTTTTATTTTAAATTAAATATAGTATACACATATAACACTGAACTTAATTTAAAATAAAAAAATAAATGTTTTATATACGTATTCTCTTTATTTCTCATACATATTTGTATTGTGGTACGCTTTTATGGTCCAAATAACAATTCTGTTATTTCCTAAGCTTACAAAACATCCAAGATATAAATCGCGACGATAGACGGTAAATTGTTACAAATTTTGCGTCTCACACATGTGCTACCATTACAAGATATAAATCATGTGTATATATATATATATATATATATATATATATATATATATATATATATATATATATATATATAGGAAAAGGCAATAAAAATTGCCGAAGGAAAACATATTTATTTCAATTATTGGGATTATATCTAAGCATTTTCACAAGCTTTCCATTATCAAAATCCCAAGAATAAGCATTCTTGGTTTTTTACCATTAATCCAGAAGTGCTTAATAAGCCCTTACCAAATTGGTTTTATAATTGGTGGTCAAAATTTGGCCCTTCTTTAGAAATTTTACCTAAAGAATTATCGGATTTATATAATCCTTGGTGTGACAATAGTCCGCTAATTTTGAAAATTGCATCCAACAAATTAATCACTGGACAATGTCCATGCTTATATTTTATTAAGTTTCAAATCCCATGGATTTGGAGATGGACAATTATTACCTCTCAGGACAAGTTTAATATCCCCATTCTACAAAGAAATTTCTTTTATAAATGGTGGAATAAAATGAGTGATGAAGACATCCAGGTTATCGTATCCAGAATTGAAGCAGTCATAACAGATGACAAGAATATCGGAGCCAAGGATCAGAATTCCCAACAGCTTTCAATGGCTAATTTAAAAAATTATTTCCAGAAGAAATATCCAAATGAATTAGAGGAAGAAATCATGGTCAGAACCTTAGACGATATGAAGAATCAGTTTTTCAACACATTTCTCGCCAAAGAAGAAACTGTGTCCATGAAGACCAGCTCATCTCAGGGATCAATGGATTCCAACACCTACGACTGTTTGGCTGGAGAATCCCAAGCAGAAGAGGACCCCACACCAGAAGACTTCTGGGACGCACTAATCCAATCAATGGCACAACAAGCCAAAAAAGGAAAAGGCCAAATGAAATAAAGCTTGTCGGCCATATGGGCAAATAATGCCCTTTAAAGTTTGTCGGCCATTTAGGCAAAATAATGCCCTTTACTATTTACTTTTATTAAAGTTTTTGTCGTTTGTATCATTATTGATGTGTCTATGGAGCCCAAAGTGTACCCGGCATTAATAATGTAAGTTTGTCGTCTTTTTTAACCGGCTACCGAATTAATAGTAGCCTTTTGACCGGCTTAAATAGTAAGCCTTTGTTCCCCTATATAAGGGGTTTCAGTTTCAGTTTGTATTCAAGCTTTCAAAAAAATATAAGTTTTAAATTAAGTTCTTCAGTTTATACTCTGGTTTTGTTATATACTACTATTCTCTCTCTCTGACTCTCTTCAACGATCCTCTTCCGCTCTTTTCTGGTATCATCGCCATTATCAAGCTAATACCTTTATGGTAATTTATAGCTAAATTATTGTTGTGGAACGTTAAATGTCTTAGGAAGAACTAAGTATGTGAGTTCTTCTTATGAAACTGTTATCCAAACAACAAGTCTTTGGTGTTTTTAAAACTAAGAATGTTTTTAGTGTTTTCTTCGAAAGCCTCATCTTTTTTCCCAGGGTAAGGGAGTGTCATGATGATTAAGATCTTTCAAAAAAGAAAATTTTTGCTGAAAACATTTGACATCTTTGATTTAGGAGAAATCCTTCTATCCCCAAGGGTTGATAATTAAACGATTGTGTGTCGTTTGCAAAGATGACTGATTAAGTGTTGTTTGAACAGTAGTTTCGTGAGTTCGAACTTACCTACTGCATATTTGACTTTGATATTTAACCAACCACAACAACTTTAGCTTGCACATAACATGGACTCAGATGATTATGATCATCAAGATAATTTAATAAAAAATGAAGAGCTTCTTGAATATCCAAAAAATTTGGATAAATTAAATAGATGGACATTACCATCTGTCCCTTCAAAACAAATTTATAAATTTGGCATGATTGATGTTATGTCTCGTTTTGCTATCAAGCAAATAGAACAAACCATTCAAGTCTCTGAGAATACTCAGACAATAAAATTATCAAGCAAAAAAGATTTGCTTCCATTTAAAGATTACAATTTTATCCATATTGGATTAGTTCAAATTGCTTTTAGACCATTAACTTTATTGGGTTTAAATTCCAGTATTATGGCCTATGTCAGGGATGGAAGATGCAAAGATTTTAAACCATCCTTAGCCGCCTTAATAGAAACAAGTCTGTGTCATGGACCAGTCTATTTTGATGTTTCTCCAAATCTAAGTTTATCTTTATCTGATAAAAATTTATTAGACGCTATTCAACTTACTATTCATACCAATGGTTATAATTTTAAACCAGGTAGTGAGGTTATAGCAATATGCTATAGAATATACTATAGGGTTTTGAATACTCTTAACCCTAAGGCTAAACAAATATCGTTTCCAGGAACTACAACTTTAGTCCAAACAAATTTGTTGACTTCTAATGTAGCTACTAATAGATTAATTAAATGGAATGAAATAGATTTCCCTACAACATGGTCCCTACCCCAGGAAATAGACCCTGAGCCTATCTTAAATAGAGATATAGACCAAATTATCCAAACTAGTGAAGGAGATATAGAGATAAAATTTAATCCTAAAAGGGTTACTACAATACCTAGAGCCCTATCTGCAAGGCATTCTGTTAGTGAGTTTTATACAACTCCCAGCGAACTAAATCGCGCTTCTACTTCTCACACAAGAGAGGAGATAGAATCAGTAGAAAACATAAGAATTAGTGAGAATAAAATTCCACATGGTATTTATCAGAAAACAAACTCCCAGAGTAGGGAATCACCTACTCAATCTGAAATGAGTTTCCATATATGATGGATCTATCTCCAGGAAGTGCCATGAGGGAACTCATTAATGGTGAGTTCTATCACGATAGATATTCCCAATTTAGAAAATGGTATTTCAATAATTTTTCTTCTCCTGAACTTACTAGGTTTAAGGATGATTACTATGAGGAATTATCCATAACACAGAATTATATTCCTTTTGTTAAATGGTTTATAACCTATTTTATTAATAAAATTAATAATGAAATCCTTGTCCTTCCATCAAAATCTTGGGAGACAATTAAAGGAGAAACTATAAATTCTCCATTTCCTCCTAAACAGGCTATAAGCCTTGGCCAAAATGCAGAGGCTAATGCTTTCCTTAGTTTACAAAAGGTAGAACACAACCAGGTGATCATTAGAGAATTAAATTCTATAATTAGGTCCCAGAATTATACCAATACTTTTCTTGTATGTCTAGGAGACCAATTTGCTTCTCTTGAAAAGGACTTAGTATCCTTAAAAGAATTGTTTGAAAAACAGATTGCTCAACAAAAGTTAATTACGGAACAATTGAGCAAAGCTAAGTCATCAGAAACTATACCTATAGTTACTGATACTCCTCTTGTCCAGCCTCCTATTTCCATAGAAGGTTTTAAAATGGAAACAAACAATAGTGAGTTTGAACGTATCCCTGAACAAAAGCTAAAGGACTTACGTCTTAACGTTTTGTCTCAAAGAGACACTTCAGAAGCCTCTGAAGATAATGAAGACATCAATAATATTGATGAGCTTACTAAAATGTTTAGTAACCAAGACATTAATAAGACCTATGAGGTTAACCCCATATATGCCTCTAAGTCTTTAGAAAAATATTATTATAAAAGGCCTTCGCCCCATGATCTTCTCTTTGAAGAAACTGAACCTTATCAGAATTCATATTCTGGAAAGTCCATTTATGAATGGAACATTGATGGTTTAAATGATAAACAAATTATTGATATGGTACATAGAATGATTATGTATTCCACTGTTTGTAAACAACATGGGAATTTAGATAGTTCTATTGCCTCATTTATAGCCACCGGATTCGTTGGTCAATTAAGAGGCTGGTGGGATCATTATCTCACAGAAACTCAAAAGAAAGATATTCTAACCCACAAAAAAGTTATCAAAATAGAGGAAGGTAATAGTACTACCATAAACACCACTGGAGAAGAGGACGCAGTCTATACACTGTGTCTCTCCATCTTACAACATTTTGTAGGAACTAATATCCCAATAGGAGAGAAGTTACAAACCCTTCTTCAAAATTTGAGATGTCCTTCATTGACCCATTTTAGATGGTATAAGGATACCTTTTTATCCAGGGTTTTCCAATTAAAAAACCCTAATTCCATTCACTGGAAGTCTAAATTTGTAGACGGATTACCTTATCTTTTTGCTGAAAAGGTTCGACAATCTTTAAGAACCAAGAATGATGGTATAAATATTAATTATGCCGACCTAACCTATGGACAAATTATTAGTGATTGTATTAACGAAGGATTAGCCTTATGTAATGACATAAAACTAAAAAATCAATTAAAAAAACAAAATCTTTCTGAAAAACACCAATTAGGTGAATTTTGCGAACAATTTGCTTTTGATTTAGAAAAACCTCCTGATATTAATAGGAAAAAGCAAAAAATTGTTAAGAATAGACCTTATAAAAATTATAAGGATAAAACAAAAGATTTTTATAAATCTCCTTATAAAAAGAGAAATAGAAGGAATTTCTTTAATAGAAATAAGCCTAAGGAAAAACCTTTCCAATCCAATGGAAAGAGAAAAGCTAAGAAGCTTGATATAACCTGCCATAGATGTGGCAATATTGGTCATTATGCCAATCAATGTTGGACTAAAAAAGCCCTTAATGATATAGAAGATGAACAATTAAGAACTCAATTAGAGAAAGTTTTATTGATTAATTCTGAATCAGAAACAGAGTCTTCAAATGAAGATTTAGGAGTTATTTATGAAACCTCGTCTGAATCATCTTCTTCAGATGGTAATAATTGCCAATGTAATGAATTAAATTACTGGAAATCTATTGTAGATATGAATGGCTTGAATGTCTTGACTGCTGAACAAGACGAAGCCTTAAAGGCTTTAGAGTCTATCCCAGATAATAGTCTGAAAAGAAAGATGATCGATCTCTTAATCAGAGAAAATTCTAGAAAAGAATCCCCTTTAATCATAGAAGCTCCGTACCAAATAAGTGAGGTTCTATCCAGATTCCAGCAGTCCAATATAAGAGAGACACCTGTCTCTATTACGGATTTAAGAAGAGAAATAAATCTCTTAAAATCTGATATTTCTCAGATTTAAAAAGATAATAGTATTCTATCTCAGAGAATAACTCTTTTGGAAAAACCAAATAAAGTAGAAGAAATCTTTTCCACTAGTGATAATAGTTATTTATCCATTTTAGATCGTGTAACATCACAAAAATGGTTTGTGAAGATAACCTTGGTTATCAATAGAAATTTTATTTTAGAAAATGAAATTGCCCTTGTAGACTGTGAGGCAGACCTCAACTGTATACAAGAAGGAATAATTCCTACTAAATATTTTACCAAAATCACTCAGTCTCTAACTCAGGCTGGAGGAGATAAATTACAAGTTAATTATAAACTGTCAAATGCCTATATTTGCAATCAAAGCATTTGTTTACCAACATCTTTTATTTTGGTAAAAAATCTGACCCATAGAATAATATTGGGTACTCCTTTTCTACATAATATTATGCCCATTATTAATGTTGATCAAAAAGGCATCACTACTATAATAGATAACAAGAAAATCTTGTTTGAATTTATTACTGACCCCCATACTAGAAAAGAGCGTATGGGGGATGGCGATGATACCAGAAGAGCTAAGTATTATACGCTCTTTTCTTGGTGGGAATTAAGAGGATGGTCCTCTTAATTCCCAACAGCTTTCAATGGCTCTGATACCAGAAAAGAGCGGAAGAGGATCGTTGAAGAGAGTCAGAGAGAGAGAGAGTAGTAGTATATAACAAAACCAGAGTATAAACTGAAGAACTTAATTTAAAACTTATATTTTTTTGAAAGCTTGAATACAAACTGAAACTGAAACCCCTTATATAGGGGAACAAAGGCTTACTATTTAAGCTGGTCAAAAGGCTACTATTATATTCGGTAGCCGGTTAAAAAATACGACAAACTTACATTATTAATGCCGGGTACACTGTGGGCCCCATAGACACATCAATAATGATACAAACGACAAAAACTTTAATAAAAGTAAATAGTAAAGTGATGAGATCTAAAGTAGATCTTGAAGTTTACGATCTTGAAATTTAGCAAATTAACAATTTTCTCACACAATCTAAACACCAACAACACAAAATCAAAGACACAAATGAAACAACACTTACTTGGAGGGAAGAAAATGCAAATATGGAAGAGATAGAAATGGAAGTGGAGAAGGAAGTCCACCACTTCTTCCTTGGGAAGATGATAAGGACAACACTATCCTTGAGCTCTCCTAGCCTCAAGGTTGTGTGCTCAAGGTTCTCATCTCAAGAAACCTTGGAGAATCTATGATGAACTTCCACCTACACTAGCAACTAGCCACTCACCACTCACTTAGGTCTTAGGGCACTCCGATCAAGCGGATTCTAGCTCTGATCGCTCCTCAAGGAGAGAATGAGAGACCTCATTTCCTTGATGCACTTTCCTCTATCGCCGTCAACCGGCCTATAGTGGCTGAGATAGTATAGGTTCTATTCATCTGACCGTACTTCCATCTGGTCAAGTCATGCTCAAAATGTAAAAGTGAATTTCATTCATCAAAGTTCTAACTATTACATGGAAAGGAAAAGTATATATAGGTTGGACTCTTGAATCCTAAGCCCAACACTCTAAAGTCCACTAAGGAAAGAAATAAGGCCCAAGGCCTAAACTAAATAGCCACCAAGGCTCAAAAATAAATGTTCATTACAATTAGGAATGAAAACCTAAATTTATTGAAAAGCAAATACAAATAAGTAGGAAACACTAGAGTTTGGATATTCTAGAAATTCCCTAATAGTATCATTGGTCACCTTTAGTGTGTCCTTGTCAATTATCAAGGTGGACACACTAAAGTATATTCCCTTTAAGTGTTGAATCTCTTTTTGGTATTTTGAGTCTTTATCTTTGTGACCTTCATTCAAGCTCCATGATTGGGCTAGGTATGCGTGTGGGCTCACATCATAAAGGGCATTATTTTGACTAAATGGCCGACAAACTTTAAAGGGCATTATTTGCCCATATGGCCGACAAGCTTTATTTCATTTGATTAGTGCGTCCCAGTAGTCTTCTGGTGTGGGGTCCTCTTCTGCTTGGGATTCTCCAGCCAAACAGTCGTAGGTGTTGGAATCCATTGATCCCTGGGATGAGCTGGTCTTCATGGACACAGTTTCTTCTTTGGCGAGAAATGTGTTGAAAAACTGATTCTTCATATGGTTTAAGGTTCTGACCATAATTTCTTCCTCTGATTCATTTGGATATTTCTTCTGGAAATAATTTTTTAAATTAGCCATTGAAAGCTGTTGGGAATTCTGATCCTTGGCTCCGATATTCTTGTCATCTGTTATGACTGCTTCAATTCTGGATACGATAATCTGGATGTCTTCATCACTCATTTTATTCCACCATTTATAAAAGAAATTTCTTTGTAGAATGGGGATATTAAACTTGTCCTGAGAGGTAATAATTGTCCATCTCCAAATCCATGGGATTTGAAACTTAATAAAATATAAGCATGGACATTGTCCAGTGATTAATTTGTTGGATGCAATTTTCAAAATTAGCGGACTATTGTCACACCAAGGATTATATAAATCCGATAATTCTTTAGGTAAAATTTCTAAAGAAGGGCCAAATTTTGACCACCAATTATAAAACCAATTTGGTAAGGGCTTATTAAACACTTCTGGATTAATGGTAAAAAACCAAGAATGCTTATTCTTGGGATTTTGATAATAGAAAGCTTGTGAAAATGCTTGGATATAATCCCAATAATTGAAATAAATATGTTTTCCTTCGGCAATTTTTATAGCCTTTTCCCCATTTGGGTTTAGTCCCCATTCTCTGGGTAATAATATCTTATTGATATGGCATTTGCTAAAGTTTATAAAACTTTCTGGGTTATTATTTTGATAGTGATGAGTAATGGTTACTGATTCAGTAACTGATAAGAGAATTTCTAGATTGAGTCTGGACTTTCCATGAAGGCCAGGATATCCTCTAGATTCGAGGTATCTTGTTTTTATTGACCACCCATCATTAGGGGTCATATTAATATCTTCATCATCAATATACATGATGTCTTCAGTAACAGGATTTTCATAATATTCTGTTACTTGTTCTTGCAGAGGGTCGTTGACCGCTATTTCTTTGTAGGATATTATCTTACTTGATGAGGAAGATGGATTACCTTCCTTTTTGGGTGGTGCAGACAATTGCTGCATATTTCTGGACCTATTATGGTAAATTGTGGTCCAATCCCCTATTAGAGGAACATTTGTTTCTTGATGAGGCAACATATTGCTGCTCCCACGACCACGGCCATATTAACCGCGACCTCTTCCCCTGTTAGGGGTTGTCATTTTCCCTGTAGAAATTCACGGGTTAAATAATCAGCAAGGGAATTATTTTCTCCTTTAATATATTGGATATCAAATTCAAAGGCAGATAATTGGGCTTGCCAGCTAGCAAAAATTTGTTTTGCTACTAGATTCTTCACATTTTTTGCTATTATTGATTTGGCAGAGCTGCAGTCAATTCTGAGCAAAAATTTTTGATTTAATAAATCATCTTGAAATTCTGAAATACATTTTATAATAGAAAGCATTTCTTTCTTGATAGTCGAGTATTTCGACTGTGTTGGGTTCCATTTCCCAGAAGTAAATCTTACAAGGGTTTCCCGGGAATTTCCTGGAGAAACTTGCTTTAAAATACCACCATATCCTAAATCTGATGCATCAGTTTCAACAATTTTGAAATACTTAGGATTTGCTAAAGATAGGCAAGGTAAACATTTTACCTTACTTTTAATTCTTTGGACAGCTTGAGAATGTTTTTCTGTCCAAGGTCCTGGATTCTTTTTAAGTCTATTATATAAAATAGCTGTGTCTTGGGACAGATTCTCATAATAATCCGAAATATAATTCAGACTTCCTAAGAATCTTTGTAATTGTTTCTTTTCAGAAATAATATTGGGGAATTTTGAAGCAAACTCTATAATTCTGCTAATGGGAACAATTGTTACTTGGTCTATTTCATGACCTAGAAATCTAATTTTAGTTTGAAATAATTTCATCTTTGGAGCAGATATAACTAATCCATTATTTTTGACCAAACCTTTGAAAGTTTTCAAATGTTTCATATGCTGGTCAATAGTTTTAGAAAATACTAAAACATCATCGATATAAACAATCATAAATTCAGAATATGGGTTGAATATATCATTCATAATATTCTGGAATTCAGAGGGGGCATTTTTTAAACCAAAAGGAAGGACATTCCATTCGAAATGGCCAAAAGGCACAGTAAAAGCTGTTTTATATTTATCAGCTTCAGCAATTTGTATCTGCCAATATCCTGATTTCATATCAAATTTTGAGAAGATTAAAGCATCATTTAATCTATCTAATAAATCTTTTTTATTGGGAATAGGATATCTAATCCATTTTAACACCTTATTAAGGGGTTTGTAGTTTATAACTAATCTGGGGACACCTCGTTCCTGTTCAGCATTTTTATTAACATAAAATGCTGTACAACTCCAAGGAGATTTAGAACTTCTAATTAATCCTTTTTCTGAAAGAGAATTAATTTCTTTTTTGCATAAATCAAGGTATTCCTTGTTCATTTGAGCTGGTCTAGCTTTAGTAGGAATTTGATTTTCATTAAAATCATCTACATATGGTAGGGTTATAATATGTTGTTTCCTATTCCAAAAAGCATTGGGTAAGTCATTACATACCTCAGAGGCGAACTGTTGTTCTATTATTTTGATTTGTCTTCTGACATCATCTTTATTAAGTTGCTCACCAATATTAAGTAAGTCTATTTCATTTTTAAGAAAACATAATTGTTTTTCTTTATTAAGAAGGATGTCTTTGACTTCATTAAGCATCCTGGTATGGGGGTCAGTAATAAATTCAAACAAGATTTTCTTGTTATCTATTATAGTAGTGATGCCTTTTTGATCAACATTAATAATGGGCATAATATTATGTAGAAAAGGAGTACCCAATATTATTCTATGGGTCAGATTTTTTACCAAAATAAAAGATGTTGGTAAACAAATGCTTTGATTGCAAATATAGGCATTTGACAGTTTATAATTAACTTGTAATTTATCTCCTCCAGCCTGAGTTAGAGACTGAGTGATTTTGGTAAAATATTTAGTAGGAATTATTCCTTCTTGTATACAGTTGAGGTCTGCCTCACAGTCTACAAGGGCAATTTCATTTTCTAAAATAAAATTTCTATTGATAACCAAGGTTATCTTCACAAACCATTTTTGTGATGTTACACGATCTAAAATGGATAAATAACTATTATCACTAGTGGAAAAGATTTCTTCTACTTTATTTGGTTTTTCCAAAAGAGTTATTCTCTGAGATAGAATACTATTATCTTTTTAAATCTGAGAAATATCAGATTTTAAGAGATTTATTTCTCTTCTTAAATCCGTAATAGAGACAGGTGTCTCTCTTATATTGGACTGCTGGAATCTGGATAGAACCTCACTTATTTGGTACGGAGCTTCTATGATTAAAGGGGATTCTTTTCTAGAATTTTCTCTGATTAAGAGATTGATCATCTTTCTTTTCAGACTATTATCTGGGATAGACTCTAAAGCCTTTAAGGCTTCGTCTTGTTCAGCAGTCAAGACATTCAAGCCATTTATATCTACAATAGATTTCCAGTAATTTAATTCATTACATTGGCAATTATTACCATCTGAAGAAGATGATTCAGACGAGGTTTCATAAATAACTCCTAAATCTTCATTTGAAGACTCTGTTTCTGATTCAGAATTAATCAATAAAACTTTCTCTAATTGAGTTCTTAATTGTTCATCTTCTATATCATTAAGGACTTTTTTAGTCCAACATTGATTGGCATAATGACCAATCTTGCCACATCTACGGCAGGTTATATCAAGCTTCTTAGCTTTTCTCTTTCCATTGGATTGGAAAGGTTTTTCCTTAGGCTTATTTCTATTAAAGAAATTCCTTCTATTTCTCTTTTTATAAGGAGATTTATAAAAATCTTTTGTTTTATCCTTATAATTTTTATAAGGTCTATTCTTAACAATTTTTTGCTTTTTCCTATTAATATCAGGAGGTTTTTCTAAATCAAAAGCAAATTGTTCGCAAAATTCACCTAATTGGTGTTTTTCAGAAAGATTTTGTTTTTTCAATTGATTTTTTAGTTTTATGTCATTACATAAGGCTAATCTTTCGTTAATACAATCACTAATAATTTGTCCATAGGTTAGGTCGGCATAATTAATATTTATACCATCATTCTTGGTTCTTAAAGATTGTCGAACCTTTTCAGCAAAAAGATAAGGTAATCCGTCTACAAATTTAGACTTCCAGTGAATGGAATTAGGGTTTTTTAATTGGAAAACCCTGGATAAAAAGGTATCCTTATACCATCTAAAATGGGTCAATGAAGGACATCTCAAATTTTGAAGAAGGGTTTGTAACTTCTCTCCTATTGGGATATTAGTTCCTACAAAATGTTGTAAGATGGAGGACGCAGTCTATATATATATATATATATATATTTCTCCTTTCAACAAATTATTTCATAACAATGCTAATTATTTCAACAAATTTGACCAAAAAAATTTATTTCAATAAATAAATTACTCCTTTCATTTTATTTATTGGGGAACAATGATTTTTGCACAGTAGAATTGAATAATATGGTTAAACCATATTATTCAATGCCTCACCATTCACCAACTCATTGATACACGTACTCCATTGCGGAACAATGATTTTTGCACAGTTAGAATTGAATAATATGGTTTAAGCTTGGTGTTTTTTTTCCCAAATTAAACTTGGTATTTGTGTTGCTCCACAAAAAGGTTGGCCTTCACTTTTCCCAATCCCTTACTCAACAATAAACTCCTAAATCCCAAAAATACTCCTAACTTAAAAACACTTCATCTCCTATTCTCCCTCCCTACCCCCTTCATGAAGACTATTTAAATAGTTCGGTTGAAGGCTCCCGAACGGGTTCGGCTACGCACAGCCGAACCATCTAAGTTTTCAAAAAAATGCACATACGGTACGACTGAGGGCAGCCGAACCGGTTCTGTTGAGGCTAGCCATACCCAGTAAATTTCAAAAATGCCGAACCCATTAAAATTTTGGAAAAAAATGCGGATGCACTTTAAATATTTGAGTTCATTAAAAGTATTTTGGTACTTTCGCTGTGTTTAGGGGTGTGTGCTGAGTAGGGGGAGGGGTTGGGAAAAGCATGGGCCAAAAAGTTTGTGTTTGCCGTCACAAATTTCCACCTCTTTACAGTTAGCCCATGAAAAATTGGTGTGAATATTAAATTTACTTGTTAAAGCCACCTCCTAATTCCATATTTCCGCCTCCTTTTCCTAACAAAAACAAAATTAAAATACACATATCGCCAATATCCACTCTCCTTCTCTCACCCAAAAAAAACTCAATATATACTTTTTTTACAAACACTTAATATATACTTTCACCAAAAAAATACTTCATAAATATGTTTTAGTACTTTTTATGTTTTAATTCACCTTAATATATATAAATGTTCCACTGTACTCCCACATGAGTTTCTTTTGATTTGTGTCAACTGTAGCAAATCAAAATAAAAAACAAAATTTCTTTCTCAGTCTCTCAATCACTGCATGCCTAATTGAATAATACTAGCATATTGAAAAGTAGAAATATTTGCTGGCGCCTGGCAAGGTGGGCACACAAAATTATTGTCGTACTAACCGTGTTTCATTTATATCGCATTTTTGTTGGTATGATTTCCTCCAATATTGGAGAGGGAAAATGGGACTCAGTTAATTTCCGTAAAGTTTCAAGTGCAGCGCATTAATTCATTGAATTCCTGGTTGGTGTATGAAGTACACGAAGATGGGATGAAAATATCAGAAAAATCAAGTAGCGCGGTTTAGGCATGAAATCAATGGTGCAAGTTGCCTAACGCCTATCCCTATCTCCCATTAAATACTGAGTTCTTGTTTTACCAAATGGTCCAACGCTGTGCGCCTCATTCCCAGAGGTTGTATTGTCTGTTAATTTTCTTGCTAGTATAGTCTACTAGTAGGTCTGCTCGTGCAGGTTGCAGTCGCTCACCCAAGCATCAATCATAGAACGTTGAATCTGCGCATGTTTGGTTATGCACCGCATTTAGAAAAATGACATTGGAAAATCATATTGTAACTCTTAATCATAGAATTCTTATGTTTTAGGAACTCCAAAACAAAACATTAGAATTTCATACTCTCTCTTTTTCATAATAAGTGTCACTTTAGCTTATTTCACGTTGTTATGGTTGCAACTAGTATGGACTAGTGTGGTACCGAGCTCCCAATTGAACTTTGTAGTGATAGCTTAGCAGACCACCATCGTGATAGATTAGGACTTGAGTTCTCATATAGATGTTGGGCCAAACGTATTGCAAGAAAGCTTGAGTTCCTGAGTCCGCTTCCGAGTACTACCATGAGTAGACTCCCCGGAGCCGAGCTCACACTCACATCAGAGGTCAGAACTAAATGCTTGTTTGAGTCGTTTCATCTCTCACTCACAAAAGTGCCAAAGAAGTAACAACATCATTAACTGCGAACACTACAGGAAAAATTGGTTTTTTCGGTGGCCAAAATCCGCCGGAAATGACCAAAATCAGCCGAAAATTTGGACTTTCTGGCGGAAAATCTGTCGCAACTGTCGTCGAAAAAAAAAGACAAATCCGCCGGAAAATCCAACACCGAAAAATTCAAAAATCCAAAAATCCGCTGGAAAGGATTTTTTTTTTTTTAAAAAAGTCAAATCCGCCGGAAATACGCTATTATCTGTCGGAAAGTTTTCTTTTTTTAAAAAAAAAAATCAATTCCGCCGGAAATTTAAATTATCCGCCGGAAAGTTTTCTTTTTTTTAAAAAAAAAAATTAAATCCGCCGAAATTTTTTTTTAATAAAATCAAATCAGCCGCAAAATAATTTAATAAAATATTTATTAATAAATATTATTTATTTAATAATATATTTTTAAAAAAATTTATTAATAAAAATTTTTATTTAAATTTATTACATTAAATTAAAAATATTATGAAACTTTATTTTGATTGTAAAATTAAAATAATAAATTAAATATATGAATCAAAATCAATAATCGGTCTGAAAACGATATAATTTAATTGATAACTTAAATATCCAAACAAGTGAAAACTTAAAGATCCCAACAAAGTACTCAAATATTCATAACCAATACACATTAAAACTTAAATATCCAAACAAGAAAATAACACAATCTAAAGCTATTGGGCTGGGGGCTGGGGTAGGAGCTGATCTGAATCATCGCTGTGATAATAGCTGCCACCTGTGGTGTCATCAGATGCAAGAAAAGCACTAATATGATCGATATTCAGATCGATACTTGAGTTGAATGGCTGCTGGGAGTGCTGAACCTGCTGGGGTGGATAGTGCTGGGGCTGTGGATACTGTTGGGGGTACTGAGACCATGGCTGAAATGCACCGCCAAAATGCTGCTGCGGTGGGTAGGATGGCATATGTGATGACGATGGCCTCGAGTGCTGCTGAGACAACTGACTTAACAATTGATTATAGCGCTCCTCGTTTAGCCTAGCCTGCTCCGCATTTAACCTAGTCTGCTCCTCCATGCGCGCCTCAGCTAACCTAGTCCGCTCTCGAAGCACCTGCACTTCCCGTTCATTTTGCTCCTGCCGCTCGGCAAACTCACGATGGGCCTCGCTCAATTGCTGGGTCAATGCAGTCACAACATTCAAAAACCCAGTACTAGGAACATATGAGCGGGCAGTACTCCCAGCTGATCCAGAACTTGACAACTTGGAATAACGCTTGTTTTGAAAGCAGCCGGTCCAATACCACCAGATCCTACAAGACGATTACTCTTTCGGCGGCCAAAATCCCTAAACCCTAAACCCTACATTAAGATCTCGCCACAATCGCGTTCAATACTGACTTAGTAAAATCCGCTTAAATTAGCGGATATCACTGTAGTTAGTGTTCGCCTCGGGACACTTAGGGTTTCTGGACGATGCTACTATATAAATGGGTCTTCACGCTTCAGGTTTGCCATGCTTTTTAGCTTGTCTAAACTATAATCCCTAATATTAACTTAGGCATCAAAGTGTCTTTGCGAGGACATCTACTGGCATGGTGGAGAAATGAAGCCATCAGCCACCATGTACGGAATAGATGTACCATTGTGCATAGTCTAGCCTCAACACACACATTAAGAAAAGACCATAAATGAAGGAAAGAGAGTGGTATTTTTTCCTAATTATCATTATCAAACATTCGTATTTTCACCATCATCATAAATGCAAAGTTGAATATACTTACATGGGGGTGATGAATATTATTCTAATTAGAGAATACAATTGGAAAAAAAGTAATTAATATACATTGAAAATTATAAGTGACATTCATCTTGAGATAATTTTTTCTCCTAAATTAACACTCATTGTGAAATGGAAGACATAGTTAAGTAAATTAACTTGAAGTACTTGTGGGATGAGTGGCATTTCAAAAAGTTTCTCAAAAACACATGTGAATGAAGACAACACACGTTGAAAAGACTTGTGTTAGTTTGAGATAATCAGCAATTCTGAAAGCAGTTTCTGTCGTTACAAGCAGAGCATATGCTACTTGAATTCTCTCACATGCAGAGATACACTCTTCTACATTCTTATTCGATATGATGATAACAATGCTAATTCGTCTTAAAATGTAAATTGATTCGGCAGTACAGCTAATTCAACTCCCTATTATTATTTTGCTAGATTTGCATTAAATAAATTAAGAAATAATTAATGAAAATTGTTTTTTTACGTTTGAGGTAAGCTATTCCGCTCCTACGTATCTCAAATTAGAAAATCAAATGCTACATAGTTCCTAACTGTTTTCTTCTCATTGAGATATGATGATCACAATGCTTAGAGATGAACAATATTATCTCCATAGACTTTTCAAAGCACCGATAGCCTTTATGTTTTAAAAAAACTCGTGAGCAACGTTCATAAAAGAAAAAGAAGTAAAAAAAATAGCTGGAAGCTTTGTTGGTCTTGCCTCGGAAAGTGAAAAACAAGCAAGAGGTGTACTGTGGAACGTGGACTACTATTGCCTACACACTGCAGAAGCCGACCGCAGTCACAGCTTTTTTTAGCTTCAACTAAATTAACAGAAACATTTCTTTTAAAATGACAAGAAAGCCCCTCTTTTGTTTCTGAGAAAGGCTCGCCGACCGAGACAGACTCCTCTCTCTCTCTCTCACAGTCTCACTCACTCAACCTCCAAGCTGTAACCAAGAAACTCTGCCTCACTCACTCACGCGGTCACGCCACAACACAATAGATTGAGAACCAAAAATATGTTCCCCTTTTCTCAACTCAACAGTCAACACAACCCTTTTTAATTTTAAGTTTTTATTACCTGCTCCTCCAAACGTTGGCTCCATTCACAAGCATTAGCGTGCCTAACGCCCCCTCTTGCATTTATTACGTTTTGCCACTTCAACTTACATTCTAATTCTATATCTAGACACATTACTCACTCCCCTCACTTCACCCGTTTGTCCGTTACTCTCACGCTCTCATCACCTCCACCCAAGCCATTACATTTTCATGTATTTCAACACCCGTTTTCTACGTTACCTGATTCATTTTTCGAAGAATTATTGAGCATTTCGATTCTATTACGAGGCTTGCGTGTCTTTTTTCCTTTTTTTCAAACTCTTTCTTTGTCGTATCGCTTTGTTTATTTTTCATCTACAACATTTTATAATACTCCTATAGTCCTATTTTGTTATTGAAGTTTGAACTCCGGATTCTCCCCTTCCCTATTCCCCGTTTCTTCATTTTAATAATCTTTTTTTCTTATAATAATAATGGAAACAGAACAGCTACGGCAACCCTTGCTCTAGAAAGGAGAAGCAAAGTTGATGCCTCAACAAGATTAATTGCACATTGCTCTATTTCTTCTCTTTTGTTAAGGTGCTGCATTTTCTACTCAATTTATTTCCATAGTTACTAGAAATTTGAAGGTCAAAATACACGTTGACAATAACCTACACACAATTTTTTTTTTGGCGCTGTTGCATTAGTATGCTTTTATGAAGTAGTTAATTTAAATGGCTGCAATTTTGCGGTTTTCCTTGTCTTCTAGGTGAGGGTTTGAAGTGTTTTCAGTGGAATCAGATTATATGAGTGTAAGAAAATGATGGATGGGAGGAGGCATTCAGTTGATATTCCTATTTCAAAGACTCTTGTCGCACTAAGGAGAGTTAGGTCATTGAGGGATCCATCAACGAATTCTATCACCAAACAACATTCTACTTTGATTGATAACTTGCATTGGGAAAACAGTAACAGCAATAGGATTTCTCTATTTCTTCCAGATTTTGCTCATGCTTGTGATTTTGATGATAATGTTGCCTTCAAATCAAGGAATTTAGGTTTTGAGAGGCAAAGAGAGCATGATGCTACTGATTCTGGAAATGAATCACCAAGTGAAAGCTGTGGTAGCAATCATGGAGGTAATGAATTGGATTTTCCTTGTATTTTACTCCCTGTTAACAATAACAATAATAATAATTTCAAGGATAGGGAATCAAGCTATATAGCAAATGCTAAATCATCTCAATTAGGGAGAATAGATACCTTTAATCCAGCCATAAAACCTCCACGTAAGAATCGAGTCAAACCATCGGAAATAGCGGGCGGCATTGCTAGCCATTTAGGCAGTCCATACCTTTCTGTTGGTGATATTTGCCCTCCCCATGGTTCCTCAGCACATATAGATCAAGATTTTGATGTTCTTGATAATAGTGATAATGGATGTGGAATAAGTTTTTGTTGGTCAAAATCACCAAGGTTTAGAGAATCAAATCTTTATTATGAGACGGAAGACCGTCCCTTGATATTGCATCGCGCTGATGACACTGATCTTGGTGGACATCGAAGTATGAGACGCAATGGTGGTGAAATTAGTCCGAATTCGGAAACTCCTAGAAGTTTATCAATGAAATTCAGGCCCAAGTCATTTGGTGATTTGGTGGGACAAGATGTGGTAGTAAGGTCTCTTTTGGGTGCCATATCAAGTGGAAGGATAACATCATTTTATCTCTTCCACGGTCCACGCGGTACAGGCAAGACATCTGCCTCCAGGATATTTGCTGCTGCATTGAATTGTCTCTCTGTTAAGGAGAAAAGACCATGTGGCCTGTGTAGAGAATGTGTTTCATTCTTTTCTGGAAGAAGTAAAGATGTTAAGGAAGTGGATTCCACGAGAATCAATCGTACAGACCAGGTTAAATCCATTGTTAAGAATGCATGTACCCCTCGAGTTTCATCGCGATTTAAGATTTTCATTATTGATGAGTGCCAATTATTGAACGTGGAGACATGGGTGACCCTTTCAAATAGTCTAGAGAACCTTTCTCACCATGTGGTTTTTGTGATGATCACTCCTGAGCTAGATAAGCTTCCTCAAAGTGCAGTTTCACGAGCTCAGAGGTATTACTTTCCAAAGGTTAAAGATGCTGATATTGCAGGCAGATTAGAAAAAATTTGTGAAGAAGAAGGTCTTGGTTTTGAACAGGATGCTTTGGACCTTATTGCTGCTAAATCCTGTGGTTCTGTTAGGGATGCAGAAATGATGCTTGATCAGCTGAGTTTGCTTGGTAGAAAGATTAAAGTTTCCGTAGTTTACGAGCTTGTAAGTATAGTTCTTTTGCTGCAAACATGTATTTCGTTTCCTCAAAATTTTCTTCATTTTTTTCCTCACTACTCAGACTTGCCATATGTTGTTCTGCAGACTGGAGTTGTTTCTGATGAAGAATTGCAGGATTTGCTGAATCTTGCTTTGTCATCTGACACTTCAAATACAGTTTTAAAAGCTCGTGAACTAATTAGATCAAGAATAGATCCTTTGCAACTTGTATCACAACTGGCGAATCTCATAATGGATATCCTCGCGGGGAAATGTGAAAATGGTGGTTCTGAAGTCAGGAGTAGATTTTCTAGTAGATATACTTGTAAGTGCTTAAAGGATAGTTTAGCATATTCGATTTAGCTTTAACCAAGTTCATTGTCTTTTTAATAATTTTGCAGTCCATGTCTGTGTTCCATTTCAAGATCTAGTGTCTAAACTAGCTTTTTCTGCTTGTATTTATTTTTGTTTCTGACTTGTTATCATCTCTACCTCAGCGGAAGCAGACCTTCAGAAACTAAGCCATGCATTGAGAATACTTTCTGAAACTGAGAAACAGTTGAGAGTTTCGAAAAATCAAACCACATGGTTCATTGCAGCTCTTCTACAGTTAAGCTCTGTAGATTATCCTTCCTTGGATGCAGATGATACCAAGTTGTGTTTGAGAGGTGCATGCAACGGAGGTAGGCTTAAGTTTATTTTCCTATTTGGATTATTACAATTTTTTCACATTCTTTTCCTCCTGTAATGGGTATCTGTGGTGGGGTTGGCAAAATGGTATAGTTTTATTGGGTGGGAATTTCTATTCTAAGCTTTTCCTTATTCCTCAAATTAATGTGGATGGTGATTTGCGCAATACATCATCTACAGGGAAGAGCTTGGAGGATCTTGTTACAAGTCGGTGTGAAAGCAAATCATATAGATTAGGAGTGCAGGAGGATCATGAAGGAACCTTGGAGTCCATATGGTATAAAGCAATAGGGATGTGTCAATCTAGTCGGCTCAAAACATTTCTCAGGAAGAAGGGAAAGTTGTCTTCACTTCATGTTGATCGATCTACATCTTGTAATTTCTTTTCTTTTTTCCTGCTAGTCATTTTCCATTTACTTTAAAAATTTATGGCATCACATCACAGATTCATACTTCATGGTATAGTCACTTTCTGCTGTTATATTCTGTGTGTTTTTGCCCCACTTTCTCTTTTAAGAAATTTGCATGTTCGTTGTCTAAATTGATTTCTTTTCAAGGAACCTGTAAGTATTCTGTAGTTTGCAAATTTGTCATCTCAATTATTGATAAGAAAAATGTTTTACAGCAATAATATTTATGATTATCTCAAATCTGCTGCTGTTTGATAATCTTGGTCAGCTATTAATATCTCTGGCCTGGTATCTTATGTGAATATACTGAAACATTCCTTTGTCATATTTCCCAATTATAGTTACCACTAAGTTCGGGTTAATGAACGAATACTATAATTTTCAGATCTTGCTATTGCCGAGTTGGAGTTTGGCCATCGCCACCATGTATCCAAAGCTGAGAAGTCATGGAAATTGATTGCAAGTTCCTTGCAGTGCATATTGGGTTGTAACATTGAATTGAGGATTACTTATGTACCTCGTACTTCTAAGTATGCCAAACTGAACAGGTCATCTTTCAACATCTTTAGTTGTTCCCGCAAAATACGGATGAAATCATTGTCGTCCAGTGAACAAAAAAGTGAATCAGACTATGCTGATCACGCCTCTCAAAATCCCATGGTGAAGGATAAAACTCTACCTTCTTCCTCTGAATATGGATCTCAGGTACCACCGCGGAAGTCTCACAATGGAACGGATGTTGTGACAACTTCGAGGAGTTGTGAAGGGAACTTGCTCAGCTCGAGAGAAAGATTTTTGAATAGGTCTTTAAAAGAGGCTATTGGACCGTCTTGTTCTGGAGTTGATTCCTCCAAGGAAGAGGGATGCAATGGTGCACTTATAGTTCCACCAGTCCTCATTTCAGATAAACAATCTAACTGTTTTTCTCAAACTCTTTGGCTTCCAAAGAAGTTCCGTTCTTCCTATTCATCCAAATTGTCTTGTCAGGGTATCTAACAACAGAGACTTTGTTGACCAAAAAACCAGCAACAGAAGTTTTGTTTTGTCTATCATGAGCTGTACATGTTCTTAGACATAAACCTATATTAATTAACCATGCATTTTCTCCAGTAACTCTAGAGCTGCACCATAGCCATTGAGAAAATGTAGGTGGATTTGTTATGCACCATTGTGCTATTGGTCGTCTTACTATTATAATTATTAATTTATAATAATGAGACTGCAGTTATATAGTAACAACCTACAATAGTTGGATAGAATCAACTCAAATTTGCATCATTATATGAAGCAACTGTAACATGAATGCAAATTATGCAGGTTGTATTTCTCTCTTCTTTCACTCAAATTATTATTATGCATTCATATAAGAGAGAAATGGAAGCAACTGTTATAACTCAAATTATGCATTCATGTTATAGATACAAGCAAGATGCTTCATATAAGAGAGAAATGGAAGCAACGGTGGTTCGTCTTACTATTATAATTATGAACCAATTATAGATACAAGCAACTGTGGTTCATCTTATGGTTTGCGTGTAACATGAGAAATAGAGAAGAGAGTGAAAGAAGAGAGAAGTTGAGAAGAAATGGTATGTTGTTTGGTATAGAGGAGAAATAGGAGAGATAGACTAAAAATATGGGTCCAAAAAAACCTTTTCTCCTAAGTTTCGTTGACCACCCAACTATGAATTCAACTTTTTGGCCCATGCTTTTCCCAACCCTCCTCCTACTCATCACACACCCCAAGCTTAAAATATTTCAAAATTACCCTCACGTTGAAAACGCCGGAAACCCCTAGTAGCTGCATTTTGGAATGGTATGACACATCAGCACCGAACTGGTCATTTCGCAGGGTTTGGGGGTGTGTGGTGAGTAGGAGGAGTTAGGAAAAACATGAGCCAACTTTTTTAATCCAAGCCCTGGGCTTTATTTAGGTCGGCTTGGTCCAGTTTACCTGCGCTAATAATGAGTTATGACAATATTGCAAAGAGCATTGCTATTTGTTACAAAAGGTTTTTGCAAAAAAGAGAAGAATGCATAAAAATAAGGTATTTGACATATCAACAACCGTTAACAATACATGAGATAGTGGATAGTTATAATCTGAGAGTGTTACATGCTATCGTAACATTTTTCTCTTTTTTACAAAAATCTCTTCAAAGGGATAGTATTTTTCCATTGCAAATGAAAATAACATTATTCTCAGTAAAAAAACATGAATTCCATTGTTATGTTGATAAAATGTTTTTTTTTTTTTACAATTTTTTTTTGTTAATACTTGTATTTGTAAAAAACACTCTTTTACGAAATATTTTTTGTGGGTAAATAATATATTTGACTTTTTCCTAATTATTTTCAAACAAAATTTGATTAGAAATAATTTTAATACTTTAGAAATATTTTAGAATTTATTATCTATGTGCACATAATGTTTTGTTCAACAATTTCTTTTCAATGGTTGGTTTCTTGATTTAAAACTGTCGGAAATTAAAACTGTGAGTACACTTACACTGGTGAGAACTGAGAATGAAGCGGTTTCACTTTGGTTGCATTGTTGTTCGTTGAATTGATTTGAAAAGATCAAATAGAGGAAGCAGAGGAATTCGATGGCGGATGATAGCAATCGTAGCGTGAGACTTCTATGCCGCATAAAGCAACTCAACAAAGGATCCGACCCGGGAATCCACTACTGGTTAATCGGATCCCCGTTCTTGCCGCCACTAACTATCATCTCCATCCTCCGATGCATCAACACCGTCCCCTCTTCCTCTTCTCCCGATTTACTCAATGAATCGCAGGACCTTCGGACCTTGATTCCCAAAGGCTTTGAAGTAATCGGAGCCCTAGCTTCCGGAGACGACACCGATGCTCGTGCGGCCATTGATGCTGCCCGTGGATTGAGGAAGATTCTCTATGGTGATGGAATTGGGGAAAATCAACCGCTTATTGGAGCAGTTTCTGGTTCGGAATCCGGTGACTTCCGGTTTTTTGTGTCTGAGGGTGGAAATGCAAAAGGAATTGAACCTGTTACGTCGATCATACAGGAACAATATCCTGAGAAGTTTGTGTGGGAGAATGGTTGCTTGCTTCGTTGTGAGATTCCAATTAAGTTGCCACTCTATTACCCTCTCAATAATCCAACAGGTAAGTTTTATCATTATTTATGTAACTATGTCCAACAACTTTGTTGGTGTTTCCAGAAAATAGCAATGCCTCATTCATGAAATATATTTGATATAATTTTTGTTATATTCTAATCTTCAAATGTTAATCGTAATTCGCAAGATTATACTTATGTAGGTTACACACATCACTTTAGGTTTGGATTTGCAGTAAAGTTACTTTTATGTTTACATTCAATTTCCTATTGCCTCATATATTTTGAGCAAAACAAGGCGACACATAGAAGTGCAAAATAGTGATTGAGCAGGATACTAAGTTCTAGTTCCCCTATTTGTCTTGTGTTGATTGAATAGTACCTTAGTTGATAGAAGTCGATGAGCACAGGCCTAGAGTGTGGGGAGTTACAATGAAAGTTCTATCTGAAAGCACTTCAATATGAGTTCAAGATACTTACCTAATATTACATGGGATAGACATAAAAAATGGGTCATGAAGGGTAGTGGACAGTAAATTGAGACACACAATGCAAGTTGTAGATTTGACATTAAATTTTGCAGTCATTAATTAGATAAAATTCATTTATTCAATTTCGATGTTGAATAAGCTGCGGGTGTCTTAGGGTGCTGCTGCACAGGATGATATCTGGATGTCTGCAAATTATCTAAGATGCATATTTCATATGTTCTAAATGCAGTAAACTCTGGACAAATTTTGTTCCGCAGATATTGAGAAAGCGTATGTGCAGGCTACTGAAGCTGTTATTGCCAAGTTAAGACACCCTCAGGCTGTGTACATGTTAGAAGCATTGAAAAAATCCTCTCTGGAGCAACCTCCACCTGCCATAGTTCGAGGTGTCCAATTAGACTTTCACACAGACCTCTCCAAGATTAAACTGTTCGCTAAGGGTGATGATGGCTTTGATGCAAGCTCACTATCCTGTTCTCACTTTTCCGTTAACAGTAAAGCAGACTCACCGGATTTTTCCATGGAGGTAATATAGAAGATTATGATATTCTTTTTGATCTTTCTCACAAATTCTTTTTAGCTGTTTAGTTTTTGCTATATTATCAAATAGTGTTTGTGATTTTGCTTTTACCTTGTCTGTATGCTTTTTGAATAGTCAATGACTACTATCATCCATTTTGTGAGATTTTCTTTTGCTTAGAATGCAGATACTATTCAAGTGAGTGTTCTCTTTAATAGCTTAGGATCACCCTCAGCATCTGCTGCACCTATTGCAGAGTATGTTCCAGGTCAGGATTTGAGAGTCATTCTTGATGTTGAGTGACTTCATTTGTGGTGTTTTTATAGCATTCTCAATTGAAGTTAAATTTTTGCTTTCAGTCCTGGAAGAAGCCAGAGTAGTTGTTGTGGATATTAGGCTAGATGTGCTCTGCTATTGTTCCAGGGAGCTTCCACTGAAACACGCAGTTTCTGGTTTAGTCATACCCGGCCTAGTTGACCAGTTGAATACACTGCAGAACTTTATGCTGCATAACCTTTTGGCACAACATCCTCAGGTGAGCCAGTGCTTTCATCTTTCTTGTTATGTAAGTTTGCTATGGTTCTACTGTTCCACCATGATTTCAATTCACAGGAAGATCACTTTTCTATAGTTAATGAATGTATAGTTAAATATTGTCATTCCTCAATTTTATCGTATGGCATAATTTCAGATGGCTTTTTGGTATTTGTCCTGCAAAGACAATACTCTATTACTCTCATATCTATGCATTATTTATCCGTGTAAAATAGTTCATAGATGATAGTGACAATGTCCAATTCATCTGAAATTTCAAATATATTTCACTTGGAGATCTATGCTGCATATTATCTCATACTAGTAAAATTAAGATATGGAGGAAGCCCTTGTCAAAAAAAAAGATATGGAGGAAGCCACTATTCTTTTTTTTTGACATGGGAGAAAGCCACTAATCTTTCTTTTACAAAATACCCTAATGTTTATTAGATGTGATTGATTAGGTGAAATTTATGAAAAAAGTTATTTTTTTTTGTGCGAATAATATACAGTAATTTCTGTTGTTTTTTTTTGCATTTTATATTTCATTCTAAAATATTATTTTGACACATGTATCTAATACTTGTTCTTTAAGGTGACTAACAATTTATTTAATTACCAGCTAAAATCTTATCACTTTAGTCCTCCTGGGATTTTGCATCCAATCACTGTTTTCTATGAACTGCATTTTGGGGAGACAGAAATGAAGCAAGGTATGCTGTTGAACTTTGGCATCGATAGGATTATTCTTTTATATTGTGTACTGTTGCTAACTTTCAGAGACGAGTGTCTCTGTTGAATCTGTAGGTTTTTCCAATCTGCTTTATCATATTGATCTCAGCATATGTCAGTTATTTATGATTCCTTCATACCTTCTGCAGTTGAAGTTAGGAAATCCCTGCACTCAAGGTTGGGGTTACCTTATGATCGTCCCCTTCTAAGAATTGCTAATGCCTTGGATTTTTCAAAACTGAAAAATGGTGGTACTGTCTCTCTACAAAAAGGTAGTTATATACATCTAACTAGAAACTCGGTATTCTTTAGGTGCAAAAATTCATGATTGTTTCTGCCTCTTTCCATTTTGCATTTCCAATATAACTCCTTCACAATTTATATAACATATGTACATAGTTTAATATTTGGTGTAATATTAGGTTCAACTTTGCTGAGAAATGTACACATTGGGATTCCAAGTAGTGGGGGTAAGTTGTCATTATGGCCTTTGCTCATTCTTAATGTAATTCTCTCTTGTCTCATTTTGAAGTACCATGGTCTATGCAGTTACTGGGGGAACAGTTTCCCTTGTGCAAGGTTCTTATGAATACTATCATTATCTTCAGGATGGTTTCAATGATTCGGTAATTACAATTCTTGTGCTTCATAATGGTCATTACATGTTCTTGAAACTACATGTTTTTTTCTTCTTGTTCTTGAAACTTCATGTTTTTTTTTTTGCCTTTCATTGAGTTGCCAAATCCTTTCTGCTATTTAAAAAAATGTTATATCCCTGCTACTGTTGCACAGATGAGTTTTGCAATAAGATTAATATTTTGATAACTTTTTTATATTACTTAAGGAAAGGCTTCAGTGCTCCTTAGAGTTGGGTACCATCCTGGCTTTAAAACACTGGATATGTTAGCACCTTCATTTTTTATCAAGCGGCTATTTGAGCTTTTACAAATATGTTATCAATGACTTTATTTTGCACTAAAAACCAGTTTGTGGGCACAAATTCGGGCCAATCACGTTTTATCAGCTTTCACTTGAAGCTTCTTGATATGTTGTCCTTGCTTATTACTACTACTTCGGGGATGAGTTGTTCCTTAAACCCTGTTTCATCTGTTAGATCCCTTCTTCAAGAGCATATTTTAAAACGAAATGCCTCAATTTCTTGTAGTATCAGAAACTAATTACTTCTATTGGTTTTCTAGGGATGGGGTTGTGCTTATCGCTCTCTTCAGACTATCATTTCATGGTTCAAACTCCAAAACTACTCGTCCATAGAAGTTCCTTCTCATAGGTATTACCTCCTCTAATGATGGATTTTATTTCCAGGGGGGAAATCATTTCTTCTTTTATATCTTTGGACTGTCATCAGGTTTAAAAACTGTGCTGTATTTAATTTTTCTCATGTAATGGGTTGTTAAATTGGTCTTTTAAATAATTGTTGGCTTTTAATTTTAATGGGAAAAAAATGAAACAATCTGGCCAACTTTATACTTATATAAAACAAGTTATTGCTTGTCATTTTTATGTATATGTTTTGCCTGACAAACCTACAAATGTCTCAGAGAAATACAGCAGTCACTTGTCGAGATTGGTGATAAAGATCCTTCTTTTCTTGGGTCACGAGAATGGATTGGTGCCATTGAGTTGAGCTTTGTTTTGGACAAACTTCTGGGTGTAAGTGTTCTATTCATTTTAATAATTGTTGATGTTGAACTTAAGATTTTATATATTATTGTTCTAGTTGGGTTTTTGGCCCAACTGGACATTGTGCCTGCATAGTTCTCTGCCTAGGAACCTAGAATCAAGATATGTTGAGCCTCCCACCCCCACCCCTAGATTCTAGATACTTGATCTGATTCAGACCAAGGTGCATGAAAATTGAAACCTACAATGCTTGTTGTGAGCATAATTGGTTTATTAATGACTTACCGTGGTTGTTTGCTTTCTTAACAGGTTACTTGCAAAGTCATGAATGTTAGATCTGGAGCTGAGCTTCCAGAAAAATGTCGAGAGCTAGCGTTGCACTTTGAGACCCAAAGTACACCTGTTATGATCGGTCAGTAGATGCTATATTTTTCTTCTTTTATCTGCCATTTACTTACGGCGCGTCGGCGTCTCCCAATGTGGGGTCGCTTGAAACTCCTCAGTATACTTTTGCATTGCATGTTCGCTTCGATGGGAATTGTGTAAAAATTTTTTGTATTGCTCAGATAAATTATTGGTAGGTGATGACACTTTGGATTCTAAATGCAGGTGGTGGTGTGCTTGCATATACACTATTGGGAGTAGATTACAATGAAGCAAGTGGAGATTGCGCATTTTTAATACTTGATCCACACTACACAGGTACGGAAGATTTGAAGAAAATAATCAACGGGGGATGGTGTGGGTGGAAACAAGCTGTTGATAACAAGGGAAAGCATTTCTTCTTGCATGATAAGTTTTATAATCTACTACTACCACAGAGGCCCAACATGGTTTGATAAACTTGGCTTTAATGGAGGGAACTAACTCCCAATGGGACCTAATTTCTTACATTGGAAGAATATTTGTTCTTAGTTACATGTGGTTTGGGACTAAAGGGTTGAATTAAGTCGTTGCCTGCTGTTGTTGGGTTAGTGATGTTCTGCAATTGACTTTCTGTTACTAACTAAAAATTTTCGGCCATACATACAATACGGCCACATGGTATTTCGAAATTGGGAAAGGTAGAATTTGACGCCATTTTCATTATATAGGTTTTCAAGCCATTCGATTCGATCCTAAACACAATTTTTAAAAAATGTGGTAAGAAAGATCCGAAGCTATTGTGAAAAATTAAAATCAGAAGCTACATATGTAGTCCCCTTTGAAGCCAGATTCTGTTGAGTATCCAGAAACTCAGCCTAATCTGCGTCACTGCAAGTAAACAAATAAACCATGAAAAAAAATACACCCAATGTGCCTTTCATGTATCCAATGATGCGGCAAACAACTACCAAATGAAGTTGGCAAGGCATGTGCGTGAATTGACTGACCCGTTGACTGTTGTACTGCAAATGAAATGTCAGGCTCACGATGTAACCATGCTAATATTTAACATTAACCTCCAGAGGAGTGTCCACCTAAGTACTAGCTTAATGGAATCAAATCATTAGTATAGTTAGGCTGATGTAAAGTCATTTTGAGTTGGAATGAACCTCAAGACCTAAAACATAGTGAAGACTGCCGAGGTATTTCATGTGAAATAAGACTTGTAGATGTTGTCCAAGTTGGTGTATGGATGCACAACTATGAAGCCCGGATACAGGATACGATACAGGATACGACACGATACGGATACGGGGATACGTGATAATTTTGAAAATCAAGATACGACACGGCTGAGATACTTTAATAAAAAATTAAATTAACATTTAAATGTATAAAAACAAAACAGAAAAAATGGAATAGAAACATAAATAGAATAAAAAAAGATAAAAACAAAAGTTTTGCATTTTATAGAGATGATAAAAAAACTGCCAATATAATTGACTGAGGGCCGGAGCTTGCCTTAAATATATATATATATATATATATATATATATATATTGATAAGTATAATTTTATTAAGATATTTTAGTTTGAGCATCATTGTGAACCCAATCTACCCACCTTCTATTATATATGATCATCACATTGTAGAAATAAATACTTGTGATCATATCACGTAGATATAGTTACGTATATTTATCGCACCCATATCACAATATATTATTATTTCTTCTATGATTGTGTTACGAAAAAACATATGATTTTGTCTTTTAGTTATTGAGGCACTAAAGTGTATCATATATATGAGTGACAATCATGTGCTTAGTTGGTAAGAGGTATCGAAAATATATCTGAGAAGTATCTTTAGTTGACAAGAAGTATCAAAGAAGTATCTGAAAAGTATCGAGTGAAAGATTTTTTAAAAATAATTTAAAAATTATTGGATACTCTTTGGGTACGTATCGAGAAGTATCGGGCACGAATCGGTATCGGATACGTATCGGACACGGGTACGTTGCCATTTTTGAAGTATCGGGGCTTTATAGATGCACAATAAGACAAAGTAATGACCACATACATCCTTAACATAAATGAAAAGAAGAACAATATTGGCATTTATACAATGGATGAACAAATTGACTATATGGGTAAAATATAATTCTAGGTGAGTATACCGGGACTTCTTATACCCTGAATAGTGAGATTGTTGCAGATCATATGAAAAATGTTTGAGCTTGTAAACACCCTTAGATGAGGAAAACAGTCCTCGAGGAGGAACCGTGGAAATAACTTTTGCGAAGTTTCTGAAGAAAGACGTCATTTCACATCAATTTGATGAACATATAACCTTTTAGAGGTAATAATAAATGCATTGTTCTCATAGCGGACATCTTTGCCACGAGTGCAAACGTTTCATTATAGTCGATCTCATATTCTTGTTTGTTATCCAAAGTAACTTGTCAAGCCTTGTAACATTTGAGCGAACCATAAAAATCTAGCTTTGCAGAATACAATTACTTACAACCAATATCCTCTGGGTTTACACCGAGTGGGCAACACACACGTCTTAGGTAAAAATCTCCTAGAGATTATCTTGCATTGCTTAACCCAAAACACATAGTTAAGGGGCTGTGAGTAACATGAAGTTTGCCAAGAAATCATATCTTTCAATGAACACCTATATTTGGTGGATGAGACACTTCATTGGACCTCTATGGTGTACGTTCAAGCGGGGGACCAACAATAGGAATGTGTGTGGAAGGCCAATGTTTGGTAGTCTTGGTTTTAAGTGTTCTATAGAACAAGACACAACGAGAAAATTGGGATAGTAGCAACACCATGAGAAGTGAAAGAGACATGAAAACACGAATTGATAGTTAAAGAAAGTCATGTCTTGAGAAATATTGAAGTGAAAATTAGTGGTATCAGGGCCAGTCCTAGGCATGTGAGGGTTGTGCTGCCGCACAATGCCCCATCCCAATGCCAGTTTTTTAGGGCCCAAAGTAAATTACGATATATATATATTTCAACCAAAATTGCCAAATGCTCCTTAGCTCGGTGGTTAAACATGTACTCCGCCATTGCAAGAATGTAGGAACGTGTGTTCGATTCCTTCGGGTGGCTTTGGGCTCAATTTTTAAAATTTGAACACGACTCCTAAATTGTTTGGGACGATCCTGAGTGGCATCATCACACTATAACCGCGGGAGAGAGAAGGCAGAGAAATAGAGTGAGTTTGGGGGACCAGGATTCATTGCAACCACATGACTGCAGTTCTTGAATTTAAGATTAAAAAGATGTATTCCCTCTCCACATTTTTTTTTTCTTTTCTGCTAACCACATGAATATTGTATTACTAGAAAACTATTTTTGCCTAAATGTAAAGGATCATAGTCTGAGTTTGAGGTGGGGGCACAAAAATTAGGGATGTCAACTAGGCCTATACACATTGAGTACCTGTATAAATTATCCATGATAGGCGAGGTAAACTACTTTGCACAGTGGATATATACTCTGTTATAGATATTACATGCAAATTTGAATGGACATGAATGCGAGCGGGTACATGCATAATGATGCCCTCCCGCCTCACCTACACGTATATAATAATGATTTATGATTCATATTACTTATTACTAATATTATAATTATAATTTTAACTATATCCAACTTTAAAAAAAACAAAATAATTTGTCAAATAGGCATTATATCCAACTTTATAGATTTATTATTTTGGGTGTTTATTGTAATATATACTTGTTTTTAATATTTTTCATGTTTTTATTTATAAAAAGACTACAATTTGTTTCACCAAAAAAAAACACTACAATTTGTAAAATTTGTTTTGTCTCTCAATAAAAATAAAAATATTCGTAATATTTTTTTGCACAAAAAGCTATATATATCAGCAAATGAGAAATGTTATACGGATACCTAAGTGAGAAATGGCGGAGAGAATGGCAGCAGCAGAAGAGAGCTCGAGCTCGAAGGGTCTTAACACTACGACTACGAAACTCGTCGTTTTGGCTGACCTCAACGTCGATCCTCCCGAAGCCGACGCCGAAGACGACGAACCTTCACTTCTCCCTCCTCCACAAATTACCAGGTTTATTTGTATTACTCATTTTCATCTCAATTTCCGTTCTGTATATTTTTCTTCTTTTGATTTCCGTTGCTACATCCATTTTCATAGAGAGCAAATTGAAATTTCGAACTTAAAAACTCACTGAATTGTGTGAGGAACAGAGAATTGAGTTGTACACGGAATTCTGAACCAATCAACTGTTAAGTAAGTAACTAACTGGCTTACTAACTAACAAACTTTCAAAATCAACTTATCAATTATAATAGGATGGGGAAGGAGCCCTGGGGTTTATAACTTGTAATTTAATTGAGGCTTATGCTGTTGTTGTGAATTTGTGATCCTTTTCCCTTTCTAAAGTGTTTATGAAGAGTTAAGTGAGAGATATTTTGAGAACATGGAGGTGCAAAAATTAATTTCAACTTATGAGAGAAGCTATTAGTTAGAATACTCATGGTTATTGCAATATCATATCATTCTAACTTTTTTCTTTTCTGCAAGTATTTGTGGAAAAGTTTATCCAAAGTAGCTCAAACTGTCTCTGATTAGTTTGATAAAGTTTCTGATTACTATATAGGTTGATTAATGACGAAAACAGTCAAGACAGGAGTTTGTTGTCCAAAGGCATCGATAGCATTGAAGGCGAAGGCAAAAAGTTGAACAAACCGGGGAAATGCCGTTCCAGACCTAGCAAGACAGATTCTTCTATTGATTGTGGAGCTGATGTGGATGGTGATCAACACGTCCAAGGCGCTCCTTCATCTCGGGAGGAAAAAGTTAGCAGCATGAAGACTGTGAGTTTAATTTTAAAATCATTAAACATATTTTCCTTTAATTTAAATTATCTATATTTTAAACTCCAGATCTGTCGGTTAACGGGGTCCTTAAGGATTTCAGTTAGTCTCTTAGCTATCTTTTCTACCCTAAAGAATGCCTAGGAAATACAGAATCAAAGACCTCAGAATGTCTTTCATGGATCGGCTTTCTGTTTGTTGATGAAGTATTTAAACAACCAAAACTTTTTTTTCCTGAAAAATCAGGAAAAATTTACTCGTTTTATAGTATTGACTTGATTCAAATAGTAACTCACGTCGGATGGTTTATGCTTAATGATTGTCTCTTAACCTAATCACTTATTGTTTTTCTTGTGTATAGCGTACAGTAAGATTTGTTCGATGACTATAAGGATCTATGACTATGAAGCATGTATAAATCTGTTCACTCAACATTTAACTTACCATAATTGATTTTTAGATCGCTGTTTTCTTATCACCATCTTTCTGTCACCAAATCAATTGTTTTTGTGAAAAATTGGGAGGTTAGAAAGCCGACTCGACACTTAGTTTTGACAAAGCAGTAACTATTTTTTATGGTTGTGGTCATTTGTTGTTGATTTTGGTTTGTTGTTGACAAAAATTGTTATGCTTGTAGGGCTTGGTTCATGTTGCAAGGAAGATGCCCAAAAATGCTCATGCTCATTTTATACTTGGGTTGATGTACCAAAGATTAAACCAACCTCAAAAGGTACTGCTTTAAAATTTACCTGTTATGTTTGATACATTTGCTCATAAGGTCATTAAAATTTTGCAGGCTGTATTGGCTTATGAGAAGGCAGAAGAGATCTTACTCAGGCCTGAGGCTGAGCTTGACAGGCCGGAGTTTCTTTCTTTAGTTCAGACTCACCATGCACAGGTACAATAATCTTAGTTTGATAGATCAATAATTCTAGTCTTTAAGTTCATTGACATGTTTTATAATCCTTATAGTGCCTGATACTAGAAAGTTCATCAGAAAATAGTTCAGACAAAGAACTTGAGCCTCATGAACTTGAGGAAATTCTTTCTAAACTTAAAGAATCAGTGCAATCAGATATCAGGCAGGCAGCTGTATGGAATACAATGGGTTTTATCCTTCTTAAAACTGGTCGTGTGCAGGTATAAGTACATTTTTTTTCTTTCTTCCACGCGCGTTAAAGTTCTCAAACATATATGATGTTTCAACTTCAGCTTCTGTATTTAATGTGGCTACCTTTATTTTTCCTTTTCCTGAACCAATATGAACTTCAACCCCCCGGTGTAGAGTGCCATCTCAGTTTTGTCATCCTTGTTGGCCATTGTACCAGACAGCTATGATTGCCTAGTTAATCTTGGGATAGCTTATCTTCAAATGTAAGTTTGAATGGTAATTACCTCTTTTTTTGGATATAAAAGGTTTATTCTATTTCATTTAACTTTTCCATATGAAGTAGCACTTTTCAGTCTGTAACAAATGCGAGATTCCTTCGCATGTGATATTGTCTTTCATTTTTGGTGTTGTATCTATTATTTTGTAGCACTATGACTAAAGAAATTTGCATAGGAACGAAGATAAAATCCTTAAACATAGAGATTTGGAAATCATCTTTAGAAAACTATCAAACATTTATTTTATAAATCTTATTATTAAATAATATTAATCATGTTATTATTAATTTTAATTCCTATACCAAAAAATTGTTTTCTAAAAAAATGACGCTACTAAAAAGCACACCAAAAATCATAGTTGGATTCAAAAAGAGCTTGTAATCTTAAAAAATATAAGCCACCTTAAAAAATAATCGATAGGGGACTCGAACACACAACCCAGCACTTCTGCCATTTACACTAATACAACTAAGCCGCTGCGCACTGCGCTACCTTGATATCTTATTGCTAATGACGAAAGATTATATATATATATATCCACGTTTTCTTTTAAAAATATTTTTTAAATATTTATATAACTTAATTTTCAATTTTTTTTGGGCAGCCAGGACCCCTTCCTGTCCAGACTCAGTTCTGCCCCTGCCTAGCAACAATTTATTTTATAGAATAATTCTAGATCTGACTAAAAAATAATCGATAGGGGACTCAAACACACAACCCAGCGCTTCTGCCATTTACACAAACACAACTAAGCCGCTGCGCACTACCCTACCTTGATATCTTATTGCTAATGATGGAAGATTATATATACAGGTTTTCTTTTAAAAATATTTTTTTTAAATATTTATATAACTTCATTTTCAATGTTTTTGGGCAGCCGTGGCCCCTTCCTGTCCACACTCAGATCCGCCCACACTCAGATCCGCCTCTGCCTAGCCACAATTTATTTTGTAGAATAATTCTAAAACTGCAACTAACTGACAACCAATAATATTATCATCTATTATTCTCAAAAATAGACCATTTTATTCTTAATCTCTCTTAATGTTGTGGCCTATAGTTTTTATTGGTTTCTCTTTATCTTTAACTTGTACTTTTATAAGTCTTCTCGCAACATGCACAAATCACCATAGACAAGTCTTCATTTCACTAGGGGCGACCCCAATTTTTCCCTAGAGATCGTATTTCTAAAACTATCTTGTCTTGTGTAGCTACTCATTCATCATAAGATTCTCATATATGTGACACCAATTGTACTCTTGCATAAAGTTGATTTTGAATGGACCAAGAAAAGGCCAAGTTACATCAGTGTAGTTGCGTTGATAGATGAAAAAACAGAACTATGCTTTTGGTTTCTGAATATATTTTAGAAATTAGTCCCTATTTGAGTTGTACTCATGTGTGTGTGCTCTGAAAGTAGTCCCTATTTGAATTGTACTCATTTGTAGTCTCTACATTAACAAAAATAGAGTGTTTTGGACCACAAAGTAAACATACATGTTTTTTACAGGCTAAAAGATATTATTTTTGTTAAAGATATGTTGTAAATAGTAGTTTTATATGTATTCGGCCCAGGCCCGTTAGGTTTGCTCTATTTAAACTCATTAGTGCTTGTACTCATTACATAGAAATATACAATCAATAATACGGAACTACAGCTGCTCTGTAGTCGCAGACGTAGGCAAAGATTGGCCGAACTGCCTAACCAATGTCCTGTCTCTTATTTCAACATGGTATCTAGAGCCTACAGTCAATAGGTCCTAGCAAAGTTCTCAACAAAAAAAAAACCCTAGCCGTCTCGTTGGTTCCAAAAAAAAAAAAAACTCTAGCCGCCATCATCGCGCGATTACTGTTCACAGGTACTATTCATCGCCACTGTTCACGCGGAACTGTTCATCGGTACTGTTTGTGGATACTGTTCATCGGTACTGTTCATCATCACTGTTCACTCCATACGTTGGTATTTTCGTCTTTGTCAAAGATGAGTTCAGATTCAGAACAATTGGATAGGGACAAAAGTAAGTCTACGGACAACAATAAGTTTGGATCTTCAAGTAAGAGCATTGTGTCTTATGTTTTCTCCGGTAATCCCTCTATTACAACAGAGAAACTCAATGGTGATAATTATTTGAATTGGTCTGCATCAGTAAGAATGTGGTTTATGGGGCAAAGACTTTTAGATCACCTCACTAAGAATTCTACAGATATTGGTAAAGATTTGGGTGAAGATTGGGAACAAGCAGATTGTCAGTTGGTCTCTCTTTTGTGGCAATCTATTGAACCCTCCTTGCTCGTCCATTATCGCTCATACACCACTTGTTATGACATTTGGCAGAAGGCTAAAAATGTTTATTCTAATGATATCCAGCGTCTTTATGGTGTTATTCATAATTTAGCCACCCTTCAGATGACAGAAGACAACATCATGACATATGCTAATAAAGCTCAGTCAGCAGTAAATGAGTTCAAGCTCCTTGTGACCGACAATGACCCGAAGAAGATGCTTGAGAAACTAGATAATGTGTGTATGATCTATGTTCTTCATGGTCTCCATCAAAAGTATGAGTCAGTACGGGGCAACATTCTTTCTGCATCAGACATTCCCTCAACAGAGGATCTTATCAGGCGTCTCATACGTCTTCCTGGATTGGAAGGAACTGGAGGGAATGGATCTCAGACTAACATAGAATCTTCTGCTCTTGTTTCTAATTTTGCAGGTTATGGGGGACGCGGTCGTGGTCGTGGGGGTGGTCGAGGAGGTCGTGTTGGAGGATGTCCTCAGTGCACTTATTGTAAGAGACTTGGTCATACTGAAGACAAGTGTTATTCCCTTCATAGCTTTCCAGAGAAACCAGTAAATGTGACTCAGGTTAATGATTCTGAACAGAGAAACACTAAACAAAATGTTCTGTCTGATGAGGAGTATAAGGCATTCCTGCAGTACAAAGCTTCCCAGGCTTCATCATCATCGGCAACGGTTGCTCATTTGGTAATTCTACAGTCTGTTTCTCTCAATCATCACCTGTTGACTCCTGGGTTATGGACACTGGAGCTTCCGATTGCGTGGCTGGTAACCCATCTCTTTTATCCAAAATATCCCAACCTAACACCCCACATTATATTACTGTTGCCGACGGATCAAAAGTTAAAGCTAGTGGCATTGGTGAAGCCACTCCTCTTCCATCCTTACCCCTTGACAATGTTCTTCTTGTTCCCAATTGCCCATTTAATTTAATTTCAGTTAGTCGTCTGACTCGAAGTCTAAAATGTTCTGTAACTTTTGATGATGATTATTTTATTATACAGGACCGGAGTACAAAGAGGACGATTGGTACAGGATATGAGTCACATGGACTTTACTACCTCCAGCCCATCCAGCCTTCATCTACACTTGCCTCCACTTCTACTACAGAGTCTCCAAATCTTCTTCATCGTTGGTTAGGTCATCCAAGTCTCAAGAAGTTCAAAGTCATGATTCCTCATTTGTCCCACCTGCAGTCATTAGATTGTGAGTCTTGTCAGCTTGGGAAACACGTTCGTTCTTCCTTCCCTAGCAGTACTCAGTCACAAGCTCGTTCTCCTTTTGATGTTGTTCACTCAGATGTATGGGGACCAAATCGAGTCACTTCAGTTGTAGGACATAGATATTTTGTCACTTTTATTGATGAGTTTTCTAGATGTACGTGGATCTACCTACTTAAGGATAGATCTGAACTTCTCAGTGTTTTTCAAAATTTCTTCAAGGAAATCAAAAATCAATTTGGTTGTTTTATTCGTACTTTACGTAGTGATAATGCGAAAGAGTATTTTTCTGCATCATTTAATTCTTTTATGGTTGAAAATGGTGTCATACATCAATCATCTTGTCCCCATACACCACAACAAAATGGGATTGCTGAACGTAAGAACCGTCATATAATTGAAACAGCACGCACTTTGCTTATTAATGCTAATGTTCCTTTGAAGTTTTGGGGGGATGCTGTCCTCACTGCAGGGCACTTGATTAATAGAATGTCATCCTCTGCTATCCAGAATAGGGTTCCTCATTCCATATTGTTCCCCGATGAACCCTTGTTCAGTATCTCTCCTCGAGTCTTCGGATCAACTTGTTTTATTCATGATCTCACCCCGGGACTTGATAAATTGTCTGCTCGTGCAGTTAAATGTGTCTTCCTTGGCTATTCCAGAGTTCAAAAAGGGTATCGATGCTACTGTCCCTCCACACATCGCTTCTACATGTCTGCTGATGTCACCTTCTTTGAAGATGCGCCCTTCTTTGCATCTCCCGTTGCGTCTGAGTCTGTCTCTCAAGTATTACCTATTCCTGACATTGTCCCGGTAGTTCCACTCACACCCATCATTGATCAGATAGATCCTCCTTCTCCTACGGAACTTCCTAGTCCTCCTAGTCCTCCTCCCTTGCAAACTTATCAGCGTCGTGCTCGTCTCCCTCTTGTCGACCCACCTCCTACAGAAGATCCTAGTGACTCATCTCCTGCCCCGATTTCCTCTCCTACTCCGGATCTGTCTGCTGATTCAGACGACCCTCCTGTTGCCCTGTGTAAAGGTACACGTTGCACACGTAACCCTCATCCTATTTATAATTTCCTCAGTTATCACCGCTTATCACATTCACACTATACATTTGTGTCTGCTATTTCTTCCATCACCATTCCTAAGTCCACGCAGGAAGCCCTTTCTCATTCAGGTTGGCTACAAGCTATGATTGATGAGATGACAGCCTTAGAATCTAACCAGACATAGACTCTTGTGTCACCTCCTCCTGGTAAATCTATTGTTGGGTGTCGATGGATATATACTGTCAAAGTTGGTCCAGACGGAAGTATTGATCGTCTGAAAGCCCGCCTCGTGGCCAAGGGCTATACTCAGGTTTTTGGTCTTGATTACAGTGATACTTTCTCACCGGTGGCTAAAATGGCTTCTGTTCGTCTATTCCTTTCTATGGCTGCAATGCGACATTGGCCATTGTATCAACTTGACATCAAGAATGCATTTCTCCACGGCGATCTTGAAGAAGTTTATCTAGAGCAACCACCTGGTTTCGTTGCTCAGGGGGAGTGTCGTGGGTATGTCTGTCGACTTCACAAAGCCTTGTATGGTCTTAAACAATCCCCGCGGGCATGGTTTGGGAGATTCAGCAGTGTCGTTCATGACTATGGCATGATTCGGAGTGAAGCTGATCACTCTGCCTTTTATAAGTTTTCCTCTCACAAATGTATTTATCTGGTTGTCTATGTCGATGATATTGTTATTACAGGTGATGATCATGATGGGATTGCAGGACTTAAACAACATCTAGTTCACCACTTTCAGGTCAAAGATCTTGGGAAGTTACGATACTTTCTTGGCATTGAGGTAGCTCATTCTAAGGCAGGCATTGCTATTTCTCAGAGAAAGTATGCTTTGGATATCTTAGAAGAAACCGGCATGCTGGATTGCAAGCCAATTGACTCTCCTATGGATCCTAATGTCAAGATCCTACCGGATCAGGGGGAGTCCTTTTCGGATCCAGGAAGGTATAGGAGGCTAGTTGGGAAGTTGAATTACTTGACCATAACGAGGCCAGATATTTCATACGCTGTTAGTGTGGTGAGTCAATTCCTAAATTCCCCTTGTGACAGTTATTGGGATGCCGTGGTTAGAATCCTGAGGTACATCAAAGGAGCTCCTGGAAAATGTCTCGTTTACACAGATAGAGGTGATTCAAATGTCGTCGCTTACACAGATGCTGATTGGGATGGTTGTCCCTTTGATAGAAGGTCCACATCTGGGTACTGTGTTCTTATTGGTGGAAATCTAATTTCATGGAAAAGTAAAAAGCAAAATGTTGTTGCCAGATTCAGCGCTGAGGCTGAATACCGAGCTATGGCATTTACCACTCAGGAGCTTATATGGCTGAAACATCTTCTCCAAGAGTTGCGCTTTTGTAAAATAGGCACTATGAGTCTCATCTGTAATAATCAAGCAGCCCTACATATTGCGTCCAATCCAGTCTTTCATGAGCGAACCAAACACATTGAAATTGATTGTCACTTTGTTCGTGAGAAGATTGTGTCCGGTGACATTGCTACTTCATTTGTTGGTTCTAATGATCAATTGGCAGACATCTTCACAAAAGCTCTTCGGGGACCAAGGATAACTTACATATGTGACAAGCTGGATGCCTACAATCTATACGCTCCAGCTTGAGGGGGAGTGTTAAGATATGTTGTAAATAGTAGTTTTATATGTATTCGGCCCAGGCCCGTTAGGTTTGCTCTATTTAAACTCATTAGTGCTTGTACTCATTACATAGAAATATACAATCAATAATACGGAACTACAGCTGCTCTGTAGTCGCAGACGTAGGCAAAGATTGGCCGAACTGCGTAACCAATGTCCTGTCTCTTATTTCAACAATTTTCATTACCGGGACTAAAAAATAATGAGTTTCAAAGGGTATCTAATTTTTAAAAAATATATTTTCAAAACTCAAAAGCTTATTTAAGCCTAATGTAAAATATAATGTAAATGTTTCGTTTTTCTGCATGTAATAATTTTGAGAGACCATAGTATTGATATCTTAACACACCACAGAAAAGCTCAGCCACCTGGGAAGAATGACAAAACAATATCTCAGTTTTCCCTTAGAGATTAAAACTTGTTTTAAAACTGCATGGTAAAGAGTGGCCAAACCTTCTATGCTGTATATTGTTGCATTGAATTATTTGGGAAATGCGAATATTTTTGCGGGTATATTTTAAAAGGGGTTTATTTCCATTCATACATTTCCTCAATATTGTCTTTCCTCCATACTTATTAACTAAAATTTCCTTGCAGTGGCAATTTGGAATTATCTGCAAAATGTTTCCAAGAGTTGATCTTGAAAGATCAAGGCCATCCTGCAGCTTTGGTCAATTATGCTGCCCTTCTTTTAAGTAAATATGCTTCAGTTGTAGCAGGTACTATGTTGATATGCACTATGGGCTTACATTTATTGGACATTACTTTGACTTGTCCTTTATTTTTAAGTGGTTAAAGAAATTTTTGTAATATGGTTATCATTTTTAGTCACATCACATGGATTTTCCAATTGCAGGTGCTGGTGCAAATGCTGCTGAAGGTGCTTTTGCCGAACAGGTCATGGCTGCTAATGTTGCTAAGGAATGTTTGTTAGCTGCAATTAAAGCAGATGCCAAATCAGCTCATATCTGGGCAAATCTTGCCTACGCGTTTTCTATTAGTGGTGATCATCGAAGTTCCGGCAAGTGCTTGGAGAAGGTGCAAATGGATCCTTGCTACTGTCATTTTCTGTTAGTGTCACTTTTGTTGTTTCTCCCTTGTTTTTATTAAGCCTTCTTGTGTGAAAGTTTTGTGGCTATGAGGAATGTGATTATCTAATTTTTTTTTCCTTCCCTCTATTGCATGCATTTTAGGCTGCAAAACTGGAACCCAATTGCATGTCTACTCGATATGCTGTTACTTTGCATCGAATAAAGGAGGCAGAAAGATCTCAAGATCCTAGTGAACTGCTTTCGTGTGCTGGAAATGAGATGGCTTCTATAATAAGGGATGGTGATTCATCCCTGGTTGAGCTTCCAATAGCATGGACCGGGCTTGCCATGGTTCACAAGGCTCAACATGAGATAGCAGCAGCATACGACAGTGAACAGTATGAGCTGACAGAAATTGAGGATCGTGCTGTGTCCAGTCTAAAGCAGGTAATTTATTGCTTTCTTCTAGATATCTTTAAGATTTTACTTGCTAGTTGATCTTTTACCATTTTAAATATTAATATCCGTAACCCAAATTTTGTGGTACACAGCTTATCTAATGTGAGGTGTTTTAAGTTTTAACTCATGTCGTCTGGTGTCTCTATGATGGATATAGTTTCTCACATCTTTTTGGTGTGTCATTTTTTTCCTCCTAGGCCATAGCAGAAGATCCGGATGATACTGCCAAGTGGCACCAACTTGGTGTTCATAGTCTTTGTGCTCGGCAATTCAAAACATCTCAAAAATACCTCAAAGTTGCTATTGCCTACGATAAGGATTGCAGCTATGCATGGTCTAACCTAGGTACTCTCTCTCTCTCTCTCTCTCTCTCTCTATATATATATATATATATATATATATATATTGCACGACTTTGGTATTGGTAGTCTGGCACTTGCTCCCTCTTCCAGTCCTTTTTCCCATGCTATGATTTTCTAAATAGCTGTTCATATGGGTTAAAAATGCACGTATAGGTGTTTCGCTTCAGCTATCGGAAGAGCCATCACAAGCTGAAGAAGTATATAAGCGGGCTTTGTCGATCGCAACAACGCAACAAGCACATGCCATACTATCCAATTTGGGAATTCTCTATCGCTATCAGAAAAAATATCAACAAGCGAAGGCTATGTTTACGAAAGCACTTGAACTACAGCCTGGGTATGCCCCTGCATTCAACAATCTGGGTCTTGTTTTTGTTGCTGAGGGTATGTTAGAAGAGGCCAAGTATTGTTTCGACAAGGCCCTTCAATCAGATCCATTGCTGGATGCAGCCAAGTCTAACATGGTTAAGGTGGATACATTGTCTAAGTTTTGCAAAGGCCTCTCCTCATGCCCTAAAGAATGATATATTGTATGTAGTTCTTCTTTTCTAAACATCCATTTATAATGATCAAATCAAAGAGGAATGAACTTTTTTATTGAACCAAGAGGAATGAACTTGTATCTTTACTTTACGAGCTTTGAATATGAGCGGTTGAGTATATAGTTTCCTTTTTCTTTTCTAGTTCATCTTCAAGCAATGTAATTATATAAGCCAAGCTCCTTTCTTATCGAATCAACGGATGATCATGGAGCCAAAGCCCCATACTGTTTCCCTCTTGACTCCAGGAGTCAAATCCTATGTTACTAGATTTGTCCGGTAAACATTTTAGCCTTTATGTACTACAATGTACTTTTTTTCCATAATAAATCGATGAAATACAGTAATTTATTTGGTTCAAATTTCTTTTCTTAGTTCTCACCAAAAAAAAAATCTCTTTTCTTAAGTTTTATTCTATCTTCAACATGTCTTTTACCCATTTTTCAGTTTCTATTATTTCTTAAGATTGTGTTAGAGATTAGGCTTTGAACCTGTTCAATCTCTAATGGCTCGAGGACACAATTCATCTATTAGCTCAGGAACCAAGAATTCCAACGCCAATGCTGGGAATTAAGTGGCCTATGCTTCCCAGATTTGAATAGTCCCTATTATGTACACCTTGAGAGGGTCCTTCTTCTATGGCATTGACCTGGTCCTCAATGAATTAAATTACAGTTGATGAGAGGTGCTCTTGGTGGAAAATGAATAAAAATTGACAGTAAGAAAAACCGAAACAATAGAAAAGTAGTGGAAAAAAATAAACAGCCCCGTAAAATAATAGTAGAAAAAAATTGGATTCTTACCGCATTACATGAGTGGTAAGTACAATTTAAAAAATAAAGACTACTTTTTGTCTACTCTTCTAATTTTAACGCATGAATCTAATTATTTACTCCACTCGTCCCACTTTGTAATTTTTATCTCATTTAGGTTCTTTCTAAATTTTTCCTTTTTTTCAGTCTCCGCTCTAAACAAGATGAGATGAATGTAACGTGAATGAGACATGACATGTAACAATGTGAAATATATATAATAAGTATGCAACAACAAAATTACTCTAAAAGTTTTTTAACTTAATTTAAGTTTTTGAGTTAGTCATTATCATTTTATCCTCAATTTAGTCCTTGAAATTTTAAAATGTTGGCAATTAAAGTTTTTCATCATGACTTTGTACAACAGTATTTCAATTTATTAAATTAAATATTTTCGAATGTAACTTTATATGCTTCCAAAAAGACATGTTTAATACATTAACTTGTCTAAACCAACTTAAAAAAACTAATTTTTCTTTGCCTCCATCAGTTAAAACATCATGACTTTGGAGTATTAATGAAGTTTGTTCATTACTTAAATATGGATTCATTATTTAAAAAATTCCTGTTAATTCAAAAAATTCGGTTTACTACTTGAAATCAGTGCAAACACTTATTACTTAGTAGAATATAAGGTTGAATTTGTTTTGGTAAACAAACAAAATAAAAATCAGCTAATTGGGTTGACTACTTTTAATTATTTTCTTTTAACACAATATTTATGTTAAAAATTATATTCTTGTACTCCCTCCGTTACATAATATAAGCAAAAGTCAGCATTTTTATTTGTAACACAATATAAGCAAATCTTAAACTTTTCAACCTTATTTAATGATGTCTTACCAAAATTGCCCTTCACTTTATTTAGGTTTTATTTTTAATAAAAGAAGTCATTAAAACCAATACTATCATGACAGACCCCTTTCAATCCTCTCGTGAGTTTAATGGGTTGAGAAAACCAATATGAATACTCCCGCCAGTAAATAATTTTATTGGAATATGTACGGTTGAAGAAGATAAACAGCCATCTATTAAGTTCAGATCAGAAACATGATGTGTTGATATTATACTAGTACAGGTGAAGTAAAGTCAAAAAAAAGTCTATGCATAAAGTGACACAGTGATGGATAAAAAAGAAATGCAAAGGTGAGTTAATATTGTATCAACACCATATCTAAGTCTAAAAAAGTTCAAACCCGTATCAATATCAACACCATATCAATATCCATTTCCACTAAAAAAGAAATGCAAATGTGAGGTAATACACAGTTCATTTTATCAGAAGCAACCTTCTCGCTTCTTTTCTTTCTTTTTATTTTAAATAAACAATGTTACTTGGATAATTTACATTAACTGAGTAGTAACAACACAAGAAGACACTAATGATACGCATTAAATATTAGTAGGCAGAAGTTACATTAACTGATTTGTTTTTTGGGTAATCAAGAAAACTAATGAGTTCCTAAAAACTGAGTTAATGAGTGTAATTTGGGTAGTTTAGATAATTTTTTACAAAAATAAATGTTAGTTAATAGTTTTCTTAATATGTGTAATATAGTTAGATTTGCTTATATTGTGTAAGGAGGGAGTAAGTGACAAGAAATCTTATCCACTCTAGTGCCCGATTTCCAAGCTTGCTTCCATAAGAGAAAGAAATCAAGTTGCTTTACGAGCATAGTACGTCCACTGCAATTTAAAGACATTAATTCCAACAAACCACAACAACACGCCTCTGCATCTCTCATCTCTCTCTCTCTCTCTCTCTCGAATCTATTGGTCCATTTTAAAGCACACAGACTGCAAAACAAGTAATCCTGAGCCGTAGATAAGATCAAATCCAATGGTTGTCATTACACTCAGTACAAGATGCCATCTATTTCCGGAAATAGAACCATATTGCTTTTTACTTGCTTTTTGCTTTATCCAATACAGCTTGCTTCACACGCCTCAAACTAGAAAATAAGCAAAAGGCAAGTGGCAAAACCAGAAAATGAAGCAAGCCGAATTAAGAAATTGAAAGAGACATTTCAAGCCTCATAGCAAGATAACAAAATTAAAGAAGAGCCTATATAAAGCGAACATATTCGAAGAACAGGAGTGAGAGAGAGCAACTGAGTTTTCAATTAAACTTGATTATTAAAAGGTCATACCACTCATACAGTAGCCATCACCACCATCTTCTCAACGCACGTATTTCTCTCTCACCTCTCTCACACCACCGTGAACACCCACCACGAGCTTCCTCCTTCATCTCCTTCTCGTCCCTCTTCCTCTCTGGATCTTTCTCTCCTCTCCTCTCTCTCTCTATTTATTCTCACTCTTTTTTTGTCTCTTGCTCTCTCATCCAAGTTTGGTATAATTGACGGGACGGTTCTGCAAATAACTTTTTAACATGTTTTTGGTACACAATTTCTATCGGTTTTGCCGATAAAATATTAATCTACGCCGGAAAATTTGGTTGGTTGAGTATTTGGCTTTGTCGGCCCATGTGGTATATAGTGTATCCTCTTATTAATACTTTCCTTTTTTTTCTCTCTAACCCTCTTAGCTCCCCTAATATTTTCCAAAAGTGAGAGTAATAGCAGCAACTTTTCCTTTAGTAAAATTCACATAATCTTTCAGCAATTCTTGCCATTGAATATAAAAATCACACATATTACACATATTTTGACACCCTTCTACCCTCCCATGCCACATTCACTGTTCTTCTTTTATTACCTCTTCCAGTGAGCAAACTAGAAGAAGTAATAAAAGAAGGGCATTGTGAATGTGGTATGGGAAGGTAGAAGGTGTCAAGATATGTCTAATATGTGTCATTTCTATATTTTGTGGCAGGAATTGCTTAAGGATTATGTGAATTTTACTAATAGAAAAACTGCTGCTATTTCTCTCTCTCTTGGAAAATATTGGGGGAGCTAAGAGAGGTTGAAGATTAACAAGAGGATAAACTAGATAGTTTGATTTGTTAATACACATCACATGGGCCGACAAAATATTGTCGGAGTGAAGCCACTTGGATTTGTTAACACTCAAAAAATATTGCTAGAGTAAAGCCCCTTTTGTCTTTTCTCCAACAATATTTTTCGAGTATTTGCTATTTTTAGTTCACCATCGACTTTATAGTTCTTAACAAAGCTTCGAGTGTTCACTATTTTTAGTTTCCTATCACCATCGAAAGCTTCTAGTGTTCACCATTTTTCGACTTTATAATTCTTAATAAAGCTCACTTGTAATTGTTTGTATTTTATCTTTATCTTATTTAATTTCAATTATAAAGTGTGTTTGAAGTGGAGCTTGTGGAGATTTGGGTATGGTATATATTATAAATATTTGATTTCTTTCCTTTCATTATATGATAACCAAATATATATATATCGCTAAATGATCGTCGAAGCGTGATTGATACCAACATTATCAGAACAGAAGTGTCTAAGTGTCTAAAGAGTAGCAATAATCTCACCAATAGCACTCTGTGAATAGTCTCTCTCACTCTCTCATAGTTACACAATTGTATTATCTATATATCCTTTTTATAGTTTATATAGAGAAATATAAAAAGGGAGTTGTATTATCTAAAATATATGTATATTAAATTATCCACAATTGTAACTAGAGCATTTTTATATGGATATTAAAAATATTTTTATGATCTTGTATTATCTAAAATATATTTTTGTTATTTATAAATGAATTTAGACATTTATTTGAGTATGAAATTTATATAGTTATGAAATTATTAAATTTGGTTAGATATTCATATTTTGGCTGATTGATCTGTTTGAAAAATTAGCTTGCCGGATTATTAAGTTTATGCTGTGAATTTTTTAGGCATAGAGTGAAATTTTAATAAATTAAGTTTTACGGGTATGAAAAATATAAATATGAAAAATTTTGAAACTTTTTAGACCAAGCCAGCAATTAGGGTAAGAAATATATTATCCTACTACTTAGATACTTTAACACTTGTTCCCTCTTACTCTTTCTTGTTGTAATAGCTCCTCTAATAAGCCAAATGTGTTTTTAGTTCTTAGTAGACTTGAATGGCGAAAAACTTAGTGCATACAAAGGAAGTTTGATAAGTTTAGATAGGAACAGTTTCAATTATCTTTACTCTTAGGTAGACTTGAATGGCGAAAAACTTAGTGCATACATAGGAAGCTTGATAAGTTTAGACAGGAAAATTTTCAATTATCCTTACTCTTAGGATTCGTTTGGTACACATGATAAAGAGATAAGATATGATAAGTTTATCATATTTTACGCTTATCTTTTGTTTGATGCAATGATAGGATATGATAAACTAAATTCAATACTCATCTTATCTTATCTTATCTTATCGGTCCTTTGTATTTTTTATCCCAATCATCAACAGGGTTACTTTTATCATATCCACTAATAGTATGTCCGTGCAAACGCAAGAGTAACGTTGTGTTGTTTTATAAATAAACTTAAATAGAATTTAATTAGTTCACACATACAATGATAAATTATAAAATTTAATGTCAAATTAACAATTTACATCAAAAGTAAAACACATATATTTGACATCATTACAATGAATCTTTGAAGTTGTTAAGAAATGTAGTTTCAAATGACATATTTTTATCGTTAGGTAAGTACTAATAATATAGTAATAATCTAGCTCCCATGGCAGATAAAAATATACATAATTTATTAAAAGGTATAATTCAAGCCGAATAGAAAATGAAAGATTTTATAACATTTTCTCAATAACAAAATTATAACAATATTTAACATTTTTCGGTTGTAACTCAAACGTAGAATTTTAAATAAACATTTTGACAATGTCTTCTAACATTTTGATCAAGTATTCTAAAAATAAATTAGAATAGTAAAGCTAATTTATATGCAGCAGTGTTAAATTTCTTAAGGGAGAGCTTTGCCGGCCATTGTGGTCCTACTCGACTCGAGACTTAATCTCTACAGTTGCGCACAGACGATACCAGATTTATACCAAAATAAAATAAAATAAAATAAAATAAAGATTTATATAATTTTATTAGTAAATCATTATTTAATACCAAAATAAAATAAAATAAAGATTTATACTAACAAAATTATATAAAATCAATTTTTTGAAAATTTTTAATGTTTTCTCATCTTGACTCAAAAACAAAATAATCACTTATAAAAATTAAAAGGGTATTTTGACATTTTTCGTAATAGAGTGGGACCCACAAAAAGCAAAATGTGAGATAGAATAAAAATTGGGTTTTAGAAAATGGAAGTTTTGTATTTTTGGTAGTGGTTATTTTGATTAAAAATATAGTTGATAGTTGATGACATTTTTGGTGGTGGGGTGGGACCCATAAAAAATAAAATGCGAGATAGAATAAAAAGTGAGTTTTAGAAAAGGACAGTTCTGTATTTTTAGTATTGGTTGTTTTGATTAAAATTTAAAAGTGTAGTCGATTGGTAGTGGTTGTTTTGATTAAAAGTAGAGTTGAAGTTGATTGATTAAAGGTATAGTTGATTTGGTAGTGGAATGGGATCCACAAAAAACAAAATGTGAGATAGAATAAATTACGAGTTTTAGAAAATGGTAGTTTGGTAGTGGTTGTTTTGATAATAGATATATACTCCTTCTGCTTTCATTTATAAGCAAATATATGAACTTTTTCTTGGTACTAAATATAAGCAAGTCAAAATTTTTTTCACTTAATATCTCAACTTTACCCCTATTTATTACACTACTTTTACTTTTACCGATGCAAACAACTTTTACTCTTACTATAAAAGTAAGGGCATATTGAAAGATTATATCAACTTTTTACCTTTTATTAAAACTTGTGTCCAACCACTTTTTGCTAATAAATGGTAACAGAGGAATTGATGATTTGGTAGTGGAGTGGGACCAACAAAAAACAAAATATGAGATAGAATAAAAAGTGGGTATTAGAAAAGAGTAGTTTGGTATTTTTGATAATAGTTGTTTTGATTAAAGATATGGATAAATATAGTTGATGATTGAATAGTTGATGACATTTTTGATAGTGTAGTGGGACTCACAAATATTAAAATGTGAGGTAGAATGCAAAGTCGGTTTTAGAAAAAGGTAGTTTAGTATTTTTAGTAGTGATTGTTTTGATTAAAATTATAGTTGATAGTTGATATAGTTGATTGCAAGGGTAGATCTTAGTTAGGGCAAAGTGAAATTTACCATTTCAACAAAGTAAACATTTGTTTAAAGTAGGACAGATCTTAGTTAGGGCATGGGTTTTAGAAAAGGGTACTTTAAGATTTTTGGTAATGGTTTTGATTAGAGGTATATTGATATTGATTGAAGTTTTTTTTTTTTTATAAGGGTGATGAAAAGGTATACCAAAAATGGTTATTCCACGTGGAGAGTGATGAAAAGGGTGAACCTAATCAATTGAAAAGCAAAGCAGTGTTGGAAGTTGATAACCGTAGGTAGAAGTAGGACCACACTCCCATAGAAGCAGATAAGTAGTTCAAGTGTGTGATGTGTGGTGTGTGTGTAAGCAGGTGAAGGGACATGGCATTAGCAATAGCAATAGCAACAGCAACAGCAGTAGCAAGTAGCATCATCTCCGCTTCCTCTGCTTCATTGCTCACTCCAACACAAACACCTTCTCAACTCAAAACGCATTTGCGAACTACTACTCCACTATCCTCCTTCACTTTCACCTCAATAGCAACAGTAACAACAACGTTGGGATTTTCCAGAAGGCGCAGGTTGTGTTGCTCAGCCTCAGCTTCTTCATCTTCTTCCTCGCTTCCTTCTGCTCTTCTTTTTGATTGTGATGGTGTCCTTGTTGACACCGAAAAAGATGGCCATCGCATATCTTTCAACGAAACCTTCCAAGAGGTACCTACACTACACTACACTCAGATCCTTTCTTTCTTCACATTTTACTCTAACAGTAACACGTGTGCAGAAAGAACTAGGCGTTACTTGGGACGTGGAATTGTATGGGGAATTGCTCAAAATTGGAGGTGGAAAAGAAAGGTAATATACCTTGAACTTAAAGGTCGGCCCGAGGTAGTTGGTAGATGTGATCTTTGATCTTCAATGTTTCAGTCGAGGTTGGGGTGTTGTTCCTGCAATGACACTCCGACGATCAAGTCAGTGAGGTAGTCAAGCAGAGCATTTAGTGAGTTGAATAGCTTACCATTAATGAGCATTGAATGCGGTACTTATAGCCTTTGAATAGTGTTTGACTTAATGATTATGAACCGTTAGATGTGTTAGCTGCATCTGAAGCGTTGAATTATGGGTTCACCTAAGAGAATGGGCCAATGAGACAATGGGCCCTTAGAGGTGTTAATAGCATTTAGAACCATTACCATAACAGTTGTCCCCCAAGTCTGGTCGTCTAGTATTCGATCCTGACTTGTACGCCGATGTGGTTGTCTTACGATCTTGGTGTTACGGAAGTGGATGCGCCCGAGCTTCGTTGTTGCCCGAGCTTCGTTGTTTGCAGTTTCTGGGAGAAAAACCCAAAAGATGCGCGTTGGAAGACGCGTCATGCTATGTGCAGCGCATGAAATGCATCCTCTGACAGGGGGCGCCTTTTGATGATTGTTAGTGATGGTGACGCCTCGTTCTGCGCACCCAGTTCAAAAAATCTACTGATTGGGCCCGTCGATTTAGTTCTGAGGCCCAACTTCTTCAGCCCACTATAAATGGGGAGTTAGGTCTTTCGTTTTCACTCGTTTCACAACACAATCGCTCTGACCGACGACCTTTGTGATCAATCTTGGTCGAGCAGGCAGAAAGTGGCGAGGGTCGGAGCTTTTCAGTGGATTTCAATTGTTCGGGATCGTAAAGCCAAACTTCCTCTCGATCCTAACCCCTTTTGCGCCTTTTACGAGGTTAGTCCCTTTAAACTTTCCCTTTGTCTTTATTTATTTTGGAATAGGGTTGAGTTTCCCTGAACCCGTTAAACTCCCTCAGAGTGGGGGCCGTCAGGTCGGGTTCCGACTTGTTCGCGGACCCATTTACGACGTACGACCCTGACAACTCGTCCCCATTTCTGCAGGTCCGATCTGGCGGTCACTAAGCAAACTCTGAGACAAATCGCCGCCAAACCCCTCGAGCTAGCAAATAAAATGGCCTCAGGCGGTGGAGTTCCTGATGGGGCTCTCCGAGAAGACCGCGTCGGCGGTCCCGACGTTCAAGATAGGATCGAATCTACCACTCCAGATGAGCAAGATCATATGGATTCGGCTCCGGCAAGCGAGCAGGCTGATGAAGATCTAGACGATGAAGATCTAAACGATGGTGATGATTGTAACACCCCGTTTTAGCTATTAATCTATGTGCGGGTGTCACAATGATGATGACAACGACGATGGGGACGAAGAAGGGTCAGACCAGGAGGATAACATGTCCGAGGAAGAAGTTCAATCTGGCGAAAACCAAGGGAGCTCACAAACTCGTGACTCGGATGAGTCTGAAACTGAGACGGATGATCCTTCCGGCGAGGATTCCGGCGACGCGCCCATCGATCAAGAAAAAGAAACTGGCAACCCTCAAGGAAGCAGTCGATCTTCGGCTACATCTGCAGATGGATATTCCAGCACTGGCCCCGGTGCTTTAAATATTCCAGCAAGGGAAGCACGCCATTACAATTGGGTTTCAAGCTCGGTGTTGGAGACACAGTCGGTTTATCGATCTTTCCACAATCTCGGACCTGTTATGAAAAAGATTAATGGTCGTTCGGGCAGAATCTGGAGGGTCGAAGGGATGAAGGACGGTGAGCACGTGGCTACTTGGGCAGGGGATTTCAAGTTTACGATGTACCACGTGACGGTCAAGGATATGAACATCCGACCTCCTTTTCCTTGTCTTCAGCAAACCGTACTGGCTAGGTTGGACGTCACACCTTCTCAACTGCACCCTAATGCATGGGCATTCCTCCGAGCTTTCGAGCTCTTGTGTATTCATTTGGAAAGACCGGTGTCGCCCATGCTGTTCTTTCACCTGTTCGAGCTTAACTGGAACAGCGGCAAGAAGGACGCTAATTTCGGGCGCGGGCATGTGAGTCTCTGATCAAGGCGAGGTTCGAAGATCTTCCGAGCTTACACCGATTCCTTGCGAGGTGATTGGAAGAAACTTTTCTACTGGGTGGAGCCTGTGAACGATAAGGCTGTGGACTGTGTGGGGAAGTTCGGAGCTGATGGTCGGACGCTGGAATCCACTAAGTTTCCCATTGGCTGGAGCAATGGGCATTACAACCGATCTACGCATTCTTATGCAATTGGTGAGAAAAAGTTGAGTGCGGAAGATCGTCTTACCAAACAGATCCCGACCTACATTTCTGACCAAATTCCTTACAAAAAGGCGAAGTATAGGGGTATTCCTACCGACGTTGTTGTTAAGGCTGCTAAGAAACGCGACGTGCAAAGAGTTTTAGGTGGGTTTAAGATCGTTATCGTATTCTTTCGTTTTCCTAACGAAGTTGACTGACAATTTTTCTTTGTTTATATTGTAGATACTATGGCTTCGAAGAGGCTCACTCGGATGAAGGAGTTGGCTTTCAGGCAGGTTGAGGAAGCTGTCAACGTCGACGGCGATTCCCAGAATTCTCCGCAAGTTAATGCGAATGCTGATCGTATTCCCGATGCTGTCCCTATCAGCATCGTCAAACAAGGTGATCTGAACGCCGTTGGTCCAGATGATCGGGGCAAGAAAGTGCAGTCTTTCGCCACCGCATCTCTTCAGAAAAAATCTACTGACGTTGGTCCCTCGGAAAAAAGGAAACGTGACGATCATGAGGTCGAACAGAGCGTTAAAAAGGTCAAAGACTCCAAAAAGACGAAACACAAGGTCGAAGCTGTTCCTCTGTCTGAGGAATTTCTGGAACAGAACTTCGAAGAATGGCTGGTCGATCCTATCGTGGCCTCTGCGCAAATCTTCCTGAATTTGGCTGAGGTGCACAAAATCCAGAAAGAGAAGTATGAAAAACGAGCTAAAGGTAACGTCATAAACCGAGCTTGTTTCTTCTTTCAGATCGTCGAGCTTTATTTCTAAGTTATTCTCCTTTATGTTCTTTTTCCAGAGTTGGTGAGTGCGGAGAAAGAGAAAAATTTTCAGACCCTGCAGGAGCTGAGCGCAAAAAACATTGCTCTGGCCAAAGCTAATTTCGATCTTGAGATGCTGAGGAAGGGTAAGAAAAGTCTTGAAGAAGCCCGAAACGCCGCTTTGATAAGGGCCGAGAATGCCGAAGCTAGGGTTAAAGATTTGGAGGGTCAAATCAAGGTTTTGGAGGCGTCGGAGGATGAAGCCAAAAAGAAAGTGGGAAGTCTCGAAGGTCAGGTAGTCGAGCTTCAGAAAAACTGTCCGCTGAGGAAGATAAGGCAGAGGTCGGTTCTGATCCTAAAGCTCAGATTGCTGTTTTACGAGCCCATCTCGTGAGATCCCAAACCGCCCTTAAGAAGAGTCAGGAGGAAGCTCAAGAGGCTGCTCGAGAAGCAGTCGGTCTTTATGAAGATGGTTTTAAAGAGGCTTTGAAACAAGCTGCTTTGGTCCATCCTTCCCTGCAGTTGGATGACAAGATCATCAATGCCGAGCATGAAGTGGAAGTTGATCGGATCGTTAAGACCGACATGAAGACGAAAGCGAAGACCGTGATCTTTCCTCTCTCCGATGCTTGATGCTTGGTGTAGTAAATTTTGCAGAAGTTCTGAGCTTATACATCGCCAAACGATCTTGCATAGACTCAGAACTTTGCTTAGTTTTCTTTTTTGAGAATAGGAGTATGCTATTTTGAACTTGAGGACTCGGCCGTATCCGAGATGGTCTGTAATGAATTTTAACTTCGTATTTTGTTTTAAGTTTTTATCGTCGTATGCTAGCTTGATATCCAACATCGTATTCGACGTCGTTTCGTGTTTATGAATGCTTTTAAATTTGCAAGTCACGTACGTCGTCCTAAGGGCAGTTTACTGAGACTCGGCCCAGATTTAACTCGCCCTTTTTGGATCTTGGCAACTGTGGCCAATGGTCGTTCTAAAAACCTTGGTTCCTGAAAACCAACTCTCGTTAAAACGGTTTACCAAGACTCGGCTTGGATCTAACTTGTTTTAAAGAGTCGCGACCTAACATGGTCGCGGGGAGATCGTAAGATCGGTCCCTGTTCGATTTATCCTATTTGAAAAAATAAAGATGTTATGAACGTCGGCATTGATGCCACTTTAATTGATGAGTGAATCATTACAGCAGGTTGGCACGCCTAGAGGTGGCGTCCTTAAGGAGAAAATTGTCTTTTGAGAAAAGGACTTTTAAACAGAGGCAACGGAGTTCCTAAACATAGTACTTCTTCAGCTTGGTCGCATTCCAAGTTCGCTCAATTGGCTTTCCACTGAGGGTCTCAAGTGAGAAAGCTCCGTTGCCGGTCTTGGATTTGACACGGTAAGGTCCTTCCCAGTTCTGCGCGAGTTTTCCTTGACCAGCATTCTTCAGTCCGACGTCAGCCCTTCAAAGCACTAAATACTCGGCCTCAAAATCTCTTGGGACGACCTTAGCGTTATATCGAGTTGCTACTCCTTGCTTGACAGCGGCCTCCCTAAGAGAGGCCTGTCCCCGGACTTCGTCGATTAGATTAAGTTCCTCCAGGAGGGCTTAAGTGTTCTCATCCCGAGGCTTGGGGTGTGACGTCCTCCAGGTCTGTTCTCTGATCTCGACAGGGATGACTGTCTCGCTGCCATAAGAGAGCCTGAAAGGTGTTTCTCCTGTTGAGCTTTGGGGGGTCGTCCTATATCCCCAGAGGACGTATGGTAATTCTTCGACCCAATTGCCTTTGGCGTCGTCAAGGCGTTTCCTCAAACCGTTGAGGAGGACCTTGTTTGCTGCTTCGACCTGGCCGTTAGTTTAGGGGTGTTCTACCGACGTGAACCGGTGCTTGATTTTGAGGTCGGCCATCAACTTCCTGAAACCAGCATCGGTAAATTGAGTTCCATTATCCGTTATAACAACTTCGAGGATCCCGAACCTACTCATGATGTTTTTCTTAAAAAACTTGATGCAGTTTTTAGCCGTGATGGTTGCCAAGGGCTCTGCTTCTATCCATTTGCTCATATAGTCGACTGCCACTATAAGGTATTTCACCTGCCCGGGGGCTGCCGAGAATGGCCCTAAGAGATCAATCCCCCACCACGCAAATGGCCATGCGGAGGACAAGGTCGTAAGATCGTTGGGGGGAGCGACGTGGACATGGGCATGGATCTGGCATTTTTTGCATGCCTTCACATAGTTCTTAGCATCGGCATCCATGGTCGGCCAGTAGTAGCCGGACCGGAGTGCTTTCCGAGCAAGAGAACGGGCTCCGAGGTGTTGGCCGCAGATTCCCTCATGAATTTCCTTCAAGATGTAATCAGCTTCTTCTCCTTCAACACACTTCAGCAGAGGGGAGGAAAGGCTCCTTCTATACAAAGTTCCGTCAATTATTGAGAACGCTGAGGCCCTCCTTCTGACGACCTTAGCCTCTTTTTCGTTTATTGGTTCTAGTCCAGAGATGATGTATTCTTGGATTGGCCGAATCCAACTCTGGCTTTCCTCGAGCACGCAAATGGTAAAGGCAGATTTAGGATCGAGATGCACACTGGCTCGGCGAAGTGTTTCTTGAATGATGGTCCTGTGATTTCCGGGGGCTTTTGTGCTTGCGAGTTTGGAGAGAATGTCTGCTCTTTGATTTTCCAACCTCGGCACGTGTTTGACCTCAGATTTCTGAAACTTGGATAGCAATTCCCGAACTGTAGCCAAGTGTTTTCGTAAGGTCGGATCCTTGGTTTCGTACTTGTCCCCGATTTGAGAAACTACTAAGAGGGAATCGGTATGGAGGCTTACCCGAGGGACTCGGAGATCGATTGCTAAGCGGAGACCGGCTATACAGGCCTCATACTCCGCTTGGTTGTTTGAAGTTTGAAAATTGAAGGTAAGAGATACTTCGATGATGACACCCTCCGGGCTTTCCAACATGATGCCTGCGCCACTCCCTTTTGGGTTTGAGGAACCATCAACGTGTAGAATCCAAACTTCATTCTCAGGATCGGGAGGTGTCATCTCGGCGACGAAATCTGCCAGGACTTGGGCCTTCATTGCCGCTCTGGTTTCGTATTTGATTCCGAATTCGGAAAGTTCTACTGCCCACTTTATCATGCGACCCGCAAGATCGAGCCTGTGCAAGATTTGCCTGATTGGGTAATTGGTTCGCACAATTACCTGATGTGCCACGAAATAAGGTCAGAGACGACGAGCTGCGATGATCAAAGCCAAAGCTATCTTCTCTATCCTTTGGTAGCGAGTTTCTGCGCTGTGCAGGGCTCTGCTTGTGAAGTAAACCGGGCTTTGGCCGGCCTTGGTTTCTCTCACAAGAACTGCTCCCAGGGCTTCTTCTGAGATCGACAGGTACAGATACAGTGCTTCTCCTACATCGGGTCGGGTAAAAATCGGGGGCTCGGATAAAACTTTCTGGAGTTGCTTAAGCGCTTGGTCCTGCTCGTCAGTCCAGTCGAATTCCTTTTCTTCTTTCTTCAATAACTTGAAGAGGGGAAGCGATTTGAAAGCTGCGTTTGAAATAAAACGGGACAGGGCGGCGATCATGCCACTAAGTTTCTGGACTTCTTTTTTTGTGGTTGGAGTGCGCATCTCTGTGACTGCTTTGCATTTATCAGGGTTTGCTTGAATTCCTCTTTCGGTTAAATAGAATCCGAGGAATTTTCCAGCTCGGACTCCGAAGGTGCATTTTTCTGGGTTCTGCCTCATGCTATTTCTCCTTACTTCGGTGAAGATCTCCCTTAGATCGGAAACATGAAGGCTCTCTTCAGAACTTTTTGCGATCATGTCGTCAAGGTAGACCTCCACGTTCTTCCCGATCTGGTCTCGGAAGACTTTGTTCATCATCCTTTGGTATGTGGCTCCGGCATTTTTTAACCCAAAGGCATGACACGGTAAGCGAAGTTACCAAGGTCGGTCATAAAGGCTGTCTTCTCTTGGTCAGGAGGATGCATAGCGATTTGGTTGTAGCCGGAGTATGCGTCCATGAAAGATAAGAGTTGAAAACCTGATGCATTTTCGACCAACCGATCTATGCTGGGGACCGGGAAAGCATCTTTTGGGCACGCCTTGTTCAAATCGGTATAGTCTATGCACATGCGCCACTTTCCATTGCTCTTTTTTACTAGAACTGGGTTGGACAACCACGTTGTGTACTTAACCTCGGTGATGAAGTTTGCCTTGATGAGGTCGTCGACAGCTTTGGCGGCTGCAGCTGCTTTCTCGTTGCCTTGAGCGCTCTTCCTCTGGGCGACCCATTTGGCCTCGGGGTTGACGGCGAGCTGGTGACATGCGACTTCCGGTGGAATCCCGGGAATGTCTTCGGCCGTCCAAGCGAATAGATCAGCATGGTCTTTAAGACATTGAGTCAGGTTCTCCTTAACCTTATCTGCCAAATCGGCCCCTATCTTGACGACCTTAGTAGGATCTTCTCCGAGTTGCACATTGACAAACTCCCCGTCTGGCTGGGGTCTTTTCATTTTCCTTTTTAGCTCTTTTGCAAGCTCATCGTCGTCATCTTCATCCGAACTATCCGGGTCGTATCTGGCGTCTAAATCCGCCGCGTTGACCTCTTCAGCTCGCTCTTTGTTTCTTTTTGTCAAATTGAGACTTTCCAAAGGGGGAACCCCTTCTTTATCGCGAGCCTTTTGTTCTGCCTTAGTCCACAAGAAGAAACATCTCGCGGCAGATTCTAGATCGGACTTCAAGGTGATTACTTTGTTGCAAAGAGAGTGGAATTTCATTTTTAAATGGGTGGTGGAGGTGACTGCCCCGAGTCTTCCCAAAGTTGGTCTACCGATGATACCATTGTAAATGGACTCGCAAAGTAAGATTAGGAATTTGGTTTTGGCGATTCTCACCATTGGCTCTTCTCCGTAAGAAACCATTAATTCTAGGCGGCCGAGTGGTTTCGTACGGGATCCGTTGAAACCGGAGAATGCCGATCCTGAATAGGGGGTTAGTTCTTCTCTGTCAATCCCCATTCTATCCAGAAGACCGATGAAGAGAATATCTGACGAACTTCCTTGATCCACCAGGATCCTTCTAACATCTCTGTTGGCCATTACTGCCGAGATAATCAATGGTATGTGCTTGTTTGGTTTTCCATCTATCAGATCTTCATCTCCAAAAGACAAACATGGACGGTTGGAGGGGTTGGAAGTGCCGAGGTCGCCGCGATGTTCAGCAACTCCTTCCATTTTCGCTTCATGGTCTTGGTCGATTCCCCATGCTCGAATCCTCCCGAGATCATCATCATCACTGAATGTCCCTTCGACCGTCTAGGACCGAGATCTTCCTCGTCCGAGCTGTCCTTCCGCTTTCCTTTATTTCTAGGATCGGTTTCCCTTTCTTGCTTGACATCGCCTACTGCCTCTCTGGCCTTTTTTACGTAGCTGGATAGTTTACCTCTTTTGATGAGGTCCTCAATGTCGTCTTTCAAGGTGTTGCAGTGGTTAGTCTCGTGGCCGTTGCTCCTGTGGTAACGGCAATACTTGTTAGACCGCTGACCGGGGCGGTGTGGAAGAGGTTTGGGAGGCTTGACGTCTTTAAACTCGACGTTCCGGCATTCACCCAAAAGCTGGGCATTGGAAACGTTGAGTTCGGTGAACACACTATGGCGATTTCGAGATTGGGGATCTCGATTGGCTCGACCATCATAGCCTCTGTTGTCGTTCTGGCGATCTTTATTGCTTCGGTTCTTTGACGGATCGGCTTGGACTAACTCTTTTCCGGTCTTGCCACTTTCTTCCTCGTTGATGAAGCATTGTGAGAGCTGAAGGAACTCATGTAGGGTATTGGGTTCCCATCTTAGGGTCTGTTTCTTGAACGGGCTCCCAGGGAGCAGATCTTGAGTCATGAAGAAGATCCGAAAGGTGTCGTCTAAATTACGTACATGGGAGGCTTCTCTATTGAACCTCTCTATATATTCCCTGAGGGGTTTGTTTTCCCCCTGGACAACAGACATCAATACGATCTTGTTTTTAGGCTTACTTTTAGAGTGAGCAAAATGAACGCAGAAAAGTTTTGCTAGCTGATCCCATTATGAGATAGAATTCGACTTCAGAGATCGGAACCACTCCGACGCTATTTTGTCTAGGGTTAGAGGGAAGATTCGACACTTCATCTCCGCAGGGACGTTCCGATATTGCATGCTTGTCTCGAACTGGTCGAGGTGCCTGTCCGGGTCGCCACTCCCATCATAAGTCTTCAAACCTTTTGGGGGTTTTTCTAAGTACCGAGGGACTCGGTAGTTGTCGATTTCCTCAGTGAAAGGTCCTTTTCGCTTGGATATTCGGGCGCGAGGTGGGGTTCGGTGACGGTGGTGAGGATCGGGGAACGCGCCACGATGCGGCTGCTCTATTGGCGTGACTTCCCTACTTCTCGATCGCCCACGTGGTGAAGACGAGGCCCAAGACGAGTGTGGCCGAGGTGAGTCATGACGAATTCGATCATTCCTGGACGGAGACCGCTGAAAGTTCCTTCTTCTCGGTGGGGATCGGTACCTTCTACGAGCCGGATTTCTTCGTTCAGGGGAGTCCGGCTCGGGAGAACCTTGGTCCGCGATTCCTTGGGCTTGAAGCTCGGCCACCTCTGCTTCGAGCGCGGTTAACCTGAAGCTCTTAGCTTGGTTAGCCAACTCTTGTCGGGCTAGGAGTTGAACGAGCTGCTGAACCACGTCGACCAGGACCGGGTCCGCCGGCTGGACCGACGGCAAAGGGGGAGGTGGAAGTTGGTTCCTCACCGAGCTCCCCGGTAGTAACACCAAGTTCGCATTGGGAGGTTGAACCTGAGCCTAGGTCGAATTTTGAAGGTCCTGCACATGCCCTTCTGGGGTCTCCTGAGGAACGGCGTCTGGCAGGACCGTTTGGACAGGATCGGCCACCTATTCGACCGCGAGATTGGTGGCTTTCGGACGGAGGACCGGAGCCATAGTTGATCAAGGCAATGGGGGAGGTCTGAGTACTGATGCTCCCACTGTGGTCGCCAATGTTCTGTACCGTACTTCTGACCTTAAAGGTCGGCCTGAGGTAGTTGGTAGATGTGATCCTTGATCTTCAATGTTCCAGTCGAGGTTGGGGTGTTGTTCCTGCAATGACACTCCGACGATCAAGTCAGTGAGGTAGTCAAGCAGAGCATTTAGTGAGTAGAATAGCTTACCATTAATGAGCATTGAATGTGGTACTTATAGGCTTTGAATAGTGTTTGACCTAATGATTATGAACCATTGGATGTGTTAGCTGCATCTGAAGTGTTGAATTATGGGCTCACCTAAGAGGATGGGCCAATGAGACAATGGGCCCTTAGAGGTGTTAATAGCATTTAGAAACATTACCATAACACCTTCCTTTCTTTCTTTAATTTCTTCAATTCAAAAATTCATTCAATTATTGTTGTTGCTGTTGAATTTGATGCTACAGATTACAATAGAATTGGTGTTTTGTTTTGTTGTTTTTTGTAGGATGACAGCTTACTTTAACAAGACAGGTTGGCCGGCGAATGCTCCGGCAGGTGAGCAGGAAAGAAAAGATTTCATAGCTTCACTTCATAAGCGAAAAACAGAACTGTTTATGGTCCTTATTGAGAAAAAACTGTTGCCTCTTCGCCCAGGTGTTGCAAAGTTCGTTACTATACTATCTGTTTCTTTATCTTATCTAATATAATATCCAAACTCATTATTAATTTATGAAACAGTAAACATTGACTTAGTAGGTTAATATTGTTTAATGTTTATGGCATCACGCTATTTTTATCTAACTTTAATAGTTTTCATGTTATGTATTGCAAGATTAAGAGCTGATTTGTCTATTTTTGTTATCAAACATATATATAGGCTTGTTGATCAGGCTTTAACTCAAGGAGTCAATGTTGCTGTTTGCAGCACTTCCAATGAGAAAGCGGTATGCATAATCTGACTACAGGAAAAAATGGCTCAGTGATGCTTGTTTCATAATATCTTAGAGTTTCAATTGCATATAAATTGAGGATGCTGAATAATTTATTCACAAGTTCAGATTTAAGCTGTTAATAGATCTCATCAACCTTCAAATTGTTAATAGATTAAACTATCAGCGAGTGAATCATATGGTACTAATTATTGGATCTGAATGTATTTGTTATTTCATCTTTAGGTCTCGGCAATAGTATCTTGTCTGCTGGGACCTGAGCGAGCAGAAAAAATCAAGATATTTGCAGGAGATGTGGTTCCCAAAAAAAAGCCTGATCCAGTAAGATATTCATCCTTCCCAATGCTAATTTGGCAGTTTTCTCAGGACACAATCTGAGTGCATATGTACATATATGGTAGTACTATTTGGCAGTTCTGCGTATTAACATAGAATTTCACCCATTTAATAAAAGTCCCCTTGAAAATGAAACACAAATGGTTAGAAAGTCCTATATGCCCAGCTGTGAAGATCAGTTTATCTTTTTTGGTGTTCTGGAATTTTAGGGACTCTATCTACAAAATTTTCTTGTAGTGGAGCAACCTGCTATAGTAGTACTATACTCAAATTTAACATGCAGCCTTTCTTTTTTAATGATTAAATTTAAATGTACAGTATGATCTTTGTGACAGGCCATCTATCTACTAGCAGCAAGCACGCTGGGTGTTGAGCCTTCAAGGTATCTCATGATAGTATTCCTATTTGGTAACATGTTCTAAAATTATGGTCCATATAAAATGCTATACAGTTCCATAGATTCTGGTTAGGTTTGTTTGATACAGCAGGTGATTTTATGATAGCTTAAGTTAAACTCATTTACAAGAACTTAAAATGAGTTGATATTTTGATGCATTCTGCAGATGTGTTGTGGTTGAGGACAGTGCCATAGGCCTAGCAGCTGCTAAAGGAGCTGGGATGAAGTGTATAATAACAAAGAGCGGGTATATTTTTTATTCATTACATGAATTCTGGAATTATATTTTGTTCATTACATGCAATATGCAGCAGTGTAATTTAATGCAATAACTCTTTCATACGAGGTTAATTAATCATGAGAAACGTTTATGGCTAATGGTTTTCCTTTGAATTAATGTATGTTAAAAAATTGTTAGCATTGGCAGCCATCTTTATTTTCTCAATATATCTTTGTTTATCTCAACTGCAGCTATACAGCAGATGAAGATTTCTTGAATGCAGATGCAGTATTTGACTTCATTGGTGACCCCCCTGAGGAGAGATTTGATTTGGCATTCTGTGGTAGCCTTCTTGAGAAGCAATATGTCAGCTAAGAAATTGTAAATTAGTGCCCAATTCCTCATTTGTTTTCAAGCCCACACTTTTAAGTCAATGATGAAAAGATCAGTATGAGTTGTATAATATAAAGAAGCTTATATCTTGTTAAGCTTCATTTGTTTTCAAATTTCTTTATTATTTTCCAAGATATTGTTAATTCTGCTGTGGTCGTGATGGTGGAGAGAACGAATGAGACTTCAAATTTTAGGCAACCCGGCCCTTATAACTAAGAATGTCATAGCTTCAATCTCTAAAGCCAAAAAGAAAATTTAGGGTGCAGTTTTATATTGATGAAAATGCTGAAGATATTCATTGAATGAAACACAATCTCTTCTCTTGTATATGCACAATGATATTATTCATTGTAGATGTTGGATGACAGAATTGTAGATGTACTGTGTAATTGGAGGCTACGTTGTATTATGCATCTCAGATAATAGGTATGGTACTAGTGGTGCTTTGCTTCAAAGAAAAAGTAAGAAAACTCTCACTAACCACTTGGCAGTTGTAGGGTTCTCCTATTGTTTATTTTTGAAGAAAACATATATTAAAAAGGAAACATATTATCCCTGCAACGGAGGAAGAAATAGGGTGTTCAAATCCGAATCAATCCAAATCAAAATTGCAAACCAATCCAAGAAAAACTTAAAATCGCAAAAAATCATCTTGGTTTCAGTTCAAATTCGAATCAATCCAAATAAAAATTGCAAACCAATTCAAGAAAAATCTAAAATCGCAAAAAAATCATCTTGGTTTCGTTCTGTTTGGGCCAATTTCTTTGTCAATTGATTGGTTCGATTTGCGGTTTTACTACCCCAAATTAACCACATTTATATTATTAAAAAAAGAAAAACTCTAGTAGTCTCACACCATGAACATCCCTAACAACTTGAAAGAAAATACAATTTTTTCCAAAATCCCAATTTTATTGTCTTTTTACTTATCTCTTAGTGAAAGCAAAGTCCTTGTGCACGCATTAGTCCATGCCCAGAGTACGTTGTATTTTTCACAGTATATTTAGAAAGATGAATAGAATATACCTTTTAGAATATTGGTCATAACATTTTGTATAATACAATTGCTCGTATTTAAATATATTTTTGGATTCTAATAACCGAGATGTATAATATACATTTTATTTGACTCATTTTTTTTTTGACAATTTTATTTGACTCATTAAAATTTGAATCATCTGATCTAATTCAAGTTGCATTTATATTGATTAGATTAGTTCGGATTTTTTTTAATGGAAATCAGCCAAACCAGATAAAAACTATAGCAAACACACTTGGAAAGAACGACTTTATGTTTCATTTTATATTCCAATAATTTAATGAGGTAACATCATTTAATAAATATGTTAACTATGTTTTTTTTTTGGTACAGAAATATATTAACTATGTGTCATAAGAAAATAAATTTATAGCTAGTTGGTTTTGTGTTTTGTTTGTATGGGGCTTTTGACTTCTTCTTGTAAAAATCGCTAATATTCTCTATTATTTCACTTTATTTTGGTTTTTACCACGACAATTAATCAATTATTGTAGTATGGAAGACTTTTCATATTATAAGAAGTTTACTCGACCGCACTTGGATGAAATGATAAGTGTCTATTCACACTTAACCAATGTTTTAGATTGGACAAATTCACTATTGAGAATGCATATGCACATAAATTAAACTTGTATGTAAAAACTAAATATTTGTCAAAAAAAAATGTAAACCCTAAATAAAATAGAGTTTTTTTAAGACATCAGAAGAGTTTTTTCTTTCTTTTTGTAATCACTAAATAAAATAGAGTGATAAATTCAACGGTGCTTCTAGGGTGAGGGAGGAAATCAAATCCCTCGTCACAAAAATTGACCATATGATATGGTGTAAAATGCTATTAGTGATTAAGACCGAATCAACTAGTATTAAATCTCAATTGTCGATGAATTCTTATACTACATCCTACAGTCATATTTAATATTTAATGGTTAGAGATTTGATTTGATCGCTCAAACAAAACCTTAATTTCAAGATTGAGGGTTTTTGGTAAAAAAATTAAGCAAAAAAGTATCCGTAACATTAGAGTGTTTTAACTGCGAAAGAAAAGAAGGGAGTACTCACGACACGAGTGTGACAGTGAAGAGGGAAATACATTTCTGGATAGCGAAGATTGGAGGGAGGGAGAGAGGATGAAGCGGTTTTTCAAGCCAGTGGAGAAAGATTCAGAGGGATGTTTGAAGAAAGCGAAAGAGAACGACAAAGAAGAACAAGAAGAGACAAAGAAGGAGCCATTGAAGTTCATGACTTGGAATGCCAACAGCTTTTTCCTTCGCGTCAAGAACAATTGGCCCGAATTCACCAACTTCATCACCACTTTCGATCCCGATGTCATTCTCATACAAGAAGTTCGAATGCCTGCTGCTGGTTCCAAAGCCGCTCCTAAAAATCAAGCAGAAATCAAAGATGATACAAACTCCGCCAGGGAAGAAAAAAGGGTATTTATGTTCCCTTCTCTTTTTACCTAATAATAAAATGTTTGTTGAAAAGATTGAGCCTCTCTAACTGTGTTGCTAGCAATTAATTGTACATAAAGAGCTACAAATGCATGATCAGGTTACTTGACATATGAACTTTTGATTATGATCTCATTATGCTATCAAATGAAAGGATATAGTGTGATACTTATAACTTCAATGTAGCACTTGAAGTTCTGTTTTCTGAGCTTAGTACAAATGGTGAGTGGCAGGGGGATAGGGAGGGAAAATGGGGTGTTGTGGCGCTCTCCGTGTCCACACAACACTTGTGTTTTACTACTAGGTTCTGCTTTTGGAACAACACTTGAAGTTCTTTGGTTGGTCTTTGAATTACTTTACTCTTTATGTGATCATATTATTGGTCAATGGACAACTCCACTAATCTTAGACTATCATGTGATAACTCATGATTAACTTTATGACATCTCCAACGCATTCCCTTACACAATAGCCAGTTGTTACTGTATGCTAATTTTGAACCTTTACTTGGAAGAAAATGGTGGCAGTGATCAAAATCCATATTACTTGGTCATGGAGGCCTTGATACCATGTCAATTACCAACTCTTAAATAACAAACTTAGCTATTACGTAAAGGCTCATCTATGGCTTTATGGCATCTCTAACACGCACTAGCATTACATCTAAACGTCATAATACTTCTTTTCTGATATTTAGAACACATATTTGGTCAAACTTACAGATATTGCTGCGGGCACTTTCGAGTCCACCTTTTGGGAACTATCGTGTTTGGTGGTCTCTCGCAGATTCAAAGTATGCGGGGACAGCTCTATTTGTGAAAAAATGCTTCAAGCCAAAAAGTGTTGTTTTCAATCTTGATAAAACAGGTATGTATACTGCTTCACATATTTTCCTTATTCTAATAATGGCATTAAATGTTTTATTTTTGTACATATGAATATTCTCCCCATTCAAATGTCAAATTTTGATGTTATGGTTTTTCCCTGAAAAGACTATCAACACTAATGATCTTAATTACATTAATTTTCCCTTTAATATAGAAAAAATGTGCTTAGAGGTGTATTCAGAATTCTCCTAATATAATTATAATATTTTGGTTCTTGATTTTTTTTACTATGAAAAATTAATGATGCATCTATTTAAGATTGAAGTTCAATTCTTATATGAAAATTAAATGTCACTTTGTGACTTTAACCGAGGATATCTTTAAAATATTTGCATTGGATTCTATTCATTGTTTAGTTTACTGCTAATGGATCCTTGTTCTTATTTTTGTTGTTAGCTTCAAAGCATGAACCAGATGGCCGAGTAATTTTAGTTGAATTTGAAACTCTTCGTTTGTTGAATACATATGTACCAAACAATGGATGGAAAGAGGAGGCAAGCGCATTTCAAAGAAGAAGAAAATGGGACAAAAGGATTCTGGAATTTGTTACACAAAATTCAGACAAGCCTTTGATATGGTGTGGGGATCTGAATGTCAGGTGGCTAATCTCCTTTTTTCTTTTGGCTTTGGGGTTATGGCATTTATTAGTTCCATCCTCTTTGTTTGGCATCTTACTTTTAACTATTGTCAGTAAATAAATTCTAGCTATGAGTCAAGCTCAGCGTTTGGATGCTTCTAGTTTTGTTAAGCCATACCATGAAGAAGACAAAAATCCAACAGATGGAAAGGACCACTAAGATTTATGTTTTGTTCTTATTTGGTGCAACTATATGCATTATATGAAACTTATTTATTGAGGCTACACTTTGCTTATCATTAGCTTTTAGTCTAGTTTTACTTAGTTCTAAAGCATTTTTATAGTTGTTGCAAATTTTACTTCTTATAGATGAATGATTTTAGCTTTTAACTTCAAATATTCATCTTGTGCAGCCATGAAGAGATCGATGTGAGTCATCCAGAGTTTTTCAGTACTGCAAAACTCAATGGTTATGTTCCTCCAAATGAAGAGGTCTAAGCAATTTTCTCTTGAAGTTCCTCTAAAATAGATTTATCCCATAAAAAGCTTAAGCTATTAGGCAGAGGCCAAGAATGGTTTTTTATATCTTTAGGACTTTAAAATGCCCATGCTTACGAAGAATTGATACAAAGATCGAAATGTTAAATGCTTGTCCATAGAGGCTTTGATACCTTGTCAAGTACCAATTATCCTAAAAGCTTAAGTTGTTAAGTAGAGGCTCGAGAAAGGTTTTATATCTAACAGTTACATCAAGTAGTGTAGTCTATCTCCAAATTAGTAATTAAACACCCAATGATATGGCTTTATGCAGGATTGCGGGCAGCCCGGATTTACCTTGGCTGAAAGAAAACGGTTTGGTACAATCTTAAGAGAGTGAGTTATTTCATTATTCTTTTTTGTTCCTCCATAGTTGACTATTTCTTGTTGTGTCTACCCATAAGCTCCTTTTACCTTTGTTTTAATTCGTATTCAGTTATTTAAAGTCTAGATAACTGATAATATGGAACGTGTGATAGGGGAAAGCTGGTAGATGCCTACAGACTTCTGCACAAGGATAAGGACATGGAGCGAGGGTTCTCATGGTCTGGAAACCCAGTTGGGAGGTAAGAATTTGGTTGTATTTTTAGCTTCAAACCTTGGGGATAAATTTCAACATTAATCATTAATGTTGATTAACTATTATGTTGAGGTTTGATAAAAAAAACTATTATGTTGAGGTAATGCACTTGAAAAAATAAAAATATATTATTGTTTTTATTGTTTTTTCTCTACCCAATTTTCTTTGTGCTAGAATCCCTTTTACCTCTAGAAAGGCATCTCTGTAGTAGCCGTCTATATGTAACATGTTTGGCGAGATTGCAATTAAAAGGAATGCATTTTTTTTAACCCCGTATCATACTAATGAATTGACAATTTTTTAAGTTCTTACGAGTGTTTTCTTTGAAGGTACCGTGGAAAACGGATGAGAATAGACTACTTTATAGTTTCAGAAAAACTTAAAGAAAGGATTGTTGCATGTGAAATGCATGGACAAGGGATAGAGTTAGAAGGTAAGTTTCTATTCATGCGACTGAGACTCCATTTTGGTTGCTTAATGGTTATTCAACAAAATTTGAAATTCATGATATAGATATCATTTTGGTAGCTAACTCTCCTTTAGCTCATTTGCCGAGTTAAAAATCAGAAACCAACGTGTTGTAACTGGTGCTGCTGAGTTATATGTTACCATATTTAATGGCTTTCCTAAAATTAGCTTTGCTGTGATTTTCATATGCACAAGTTGGGGTGTATATCTCCCCAAGGTTTAAATATGTGATGGGTTGGACATGAAAACATATGTCGTCATCGTTAATCACTCGCAAACTGCTTAGCTTATGTTATCATAAGCATGACTGTGTTCTTATCTCCGCAGGTTTCTATGGTAGTGATCATTGTCCGGTTACCTTGGAGCTCTCTCCTAGTTCTGACACTCAAAACGAGGATCCAATATAACAAGTACTACTTTGTTGTTTATGTTAACAAAGCCACTGTCATCATTTTACTTTTGTTATTTGTTTCTCTTATTGTGTGGTTGCCAAACGTTTCGTAATGAGAAGCTATTTTTCACCGTTTCTCTGGTGCTGGCATGGACTAGCTGTATATGCCCAGAAGTGGTTGTTGTTATGGAATTTGATTAGGTGCTTCATCAGGGCACATCTCTTGAAAATTTTCCCATGAACTGGAAACTTTTTTAGCAGTACATATTACTTCCTTTTAAATCATGATAGCTGACATGCATGGTTAGTTTCTCCCCTTTTTTATTTTCTTTTTTAATAAAATGAAAACATCACACTTGAGGCTGTTATTATGAGTGGGTGAACCTATGTCCTGCAAACAAAATTCTCTAAGAGCTGAGACACTGGCTCCAACACTACAGTAGTTTCAGTCTTTCATTGCAGCAAAGCAAGTGGCTGTAGCATTAGAAAGAAAACAAAATAAGTACTCGGGGTTGGGGTCATCAATTCAGTCGTCATATCAAAATTGAAATGATATGGTGTGTGGTAACTTGCATGATTTCCAGTAAAATTTGTCACTAGAATTTTTATCAGTAATGCCTAAACTATCGGTGCTCATTTGTTTAGGTGGTGATAAATTTGATTTTTATTAAGACCTTTAATGAGAGCTTTGTAAATGGAACAAAGAGATGTTAAGAGAGTTTGTCCCGTTAAGTGGATTATTCGGCTTGACTCAGATTAATTGGGGGATATGATGTAATTTTTAGTGTCCGTTTGATTCGCAACAGAGTAATGGATGACAACATGTCCATTTTTGGAGTGCTCATCTTTTCAAGTGAAACCAAGAATGTGCGAAAGATAAAAAAAGGTTCGAGACAGTAATAACCTTATGATTAGAGACAGTAATAACCTTATGATTAGAGATGTATGTGTCCTATTAGTGAGTTGTTAGCTTGCACTTTGCGTATTGTCGAGTATGAAGAAAATGTTGTATCGCTGACAAAAATATCCCCTCTCCTATCAACTCTCACTACTCGCCAACTATCTCCGTGTTATGTGACATTTGCTTAGAGTGAGATTGGTAATACTGTTGTTGTAGTGTTCGTATAAATAATATTGCTATTGTTCCGGTGTTCACATAATACTGAATATACAATGTTGAGCATTACCATTTAGTGTGAAACAAAAGCTACTATTGGCTTTCAAACAATGTTCAAGGCCATTAGTAATAATACAAAGGCGGTTGCATTGTGAAGATTTAAGTGTATCTCTTCGGTTTCGTACCATCAAACATTTCCAAGAATTTTTTTTCAAGGTTTTAAGAGTTTTTTAAAAATTGATTTTGGGAGTACAATTCATTGTACTCGAGAAGTGATCCAGGATTTTAAATCTATAATACAAAATATAATTATGGAATCAAATTTTCAAAACACCATTACATGGATTACCAAAAATTTGATTCCTTAGGAACTGTTTATACTTTCTACTCTAGAAGCCAAAAAAAAAAAAGTGATTGCAAGGAAGTCTTAGTCTGAAAACGTTTCATTGTAGTGTGTCGAATTTAGGCAAGAATAGTTGGCAGTTGGCACAAGTAAAAGGGGATTAGCAAAAATTCAATAAACAAAAGGCCTAACCTAATGCCTACAATCCAAAAAAAAGAACGTACGTGAATTTGTGAATGCTTGCTTTTTTTTGGACTAAAGAAAAAGAAAATGATAATAGGTAGTTTGAGTACGGCAATGAAATCCAAGAAAGTACTTGACATAATTAATTAAATATAAAAACATATACAGCGTCGGTGACTGTGACGAGAGTATAAATTGACGATAGGGTCAAGGCTAGTTTGCTTTGCATGATATTTTCACCCATCCGTCCGCAGAATTCAGTTATTTCATGCAGGCAAGCAGCCAGGACTTGCAGTTGCAGGAGAGGCGAGGGGCCCCCACATCAATAACCCCACCAAACTTCCAATCATATAGAGACACGTGCTCCTCTGACGTGTCATCAGTCTGTGGAATAGCCTTGGACTCCCATCTCCTGGAACAGAGACTACAGATGGACCACCGTGTCATCAACTGTGAGCACCGAGCCCATGAATACGGATTCATCTGAAACATATCAAAATTTTGTAGGGGTCAAATTAGAATAACTACAAAGTACACGAGCAGAGGCAAGCTGCAGAAAGTAAAAAGGGCACCTCTGCAAAAGTAGCGCATCATCATAAATAATATCCAGAAAATGAAAACGCCAAAAGGGGCTAAATTAAATATTTATTAATTAAAATAATAATGGTAATTTGGGTAAATAAGAGGAGAAAACAGTGGCACAAAGCACGCCTCCGGAAATCCACAACACAATAAAATAAAATTAAAACATTAAAACCTCACACATTCATTGCTGCTCACTAAACTCTACTCTACTACTAACCCCCTCCCCTGCACCTGCTTAGCTTCCTAGTGTGTAGTGTATATAGTTCATTCATTCTCACCCATTTTTATATTCCTTTTTTCATCTTTCCTCTGTAGCATTGAAAACAGAGGAACCATAGGAAATACAAAACAAAAAACAGAGTCAGAGTGAAAATAAAAAAGTTACCAACTCGTAATGGAATCTCAATAACTTCAATGAGAAGCACAAATCTGTTGCTGTGTCGTGATTACTGATCAATGACGGGTTCAGAACCAAACGCCGACGTTTTCCCATGGCTGAAATCGATGCCAGTGGCACCAGAGTACCGGCCTACCGCGGCGGAGTTCGAAGATCCGATCGGTTACATTTTCAAGATCGAGAAGGAAGCATCCAAGTACGGAATCTGCAAAATCATTCCACCGTTTCCACCGTCGCCGAAGAAAACCATCATAGCGAACCTAAACCGCTCACTACCGAATTCTACATTCACGACACGTCAGCAACAGATCGGGTTTTGTCCACGTAAGCCCCGACCCGTTCAACGACCTGTTTGGCAAAGCGGTGGCCACTACACGTTTCAAGAGTTCGAAGCGAAAGCGAAAGCGTTCGAGAAAAGTTACTTGAAGAAATATAACAAGAAGAGCGGTGGAAGTGGTGTTGCAAATGCGCTTGAAACAGAGACACTGTTCTGGAAAGCGACAGTGGATAAACCCTTTTCGGTTGAATATGCAAACGACATGCCAGGTTCTGCGTTTTCGCAGAAATGTCGTAAAGCTGGTGAAGGTGCTTCTGTGGCCCACAGTGCTTGGAACATGAGAGTGGTTTCGAGAGCGAATGGGTCTCTGTTGAGGTTTATGAAGGAGGAAATTCCAGGGGTGACTTCTCCTATGGTTTATGTTGCCATGCTCTTCAGTTGGTTTGCTTGGCATGTGGAGGATCATGACCTTCATAGCTTGAATTACCATCATATGGGTGCTGCTAAGACTTGGTATGGTGTTCCCAGGGATGCTGCTGTTGCGTTTGAGGAAGTTGTTAGGGTTCATGGCTATGGCGGAGAGATAAACCCTCTTGGTCAGAATCTAGTCAACCTCCTAATTATTTGTTTTTTGCCCTACATTGTTGAATATATCTAGGCATATGCATTTTCTTGCAAATTTTAGAATGTTGGAGCTTTTGAAGTTTGGTTAGGTTTGGTGCTTGGTTTTTGGACTAGTGAACTGAAATATGATTATTTCCAGTGGTTTTATGTTCTGCATCTGCCTGCATTTTTTCTCCTTTTCCTTTTTCCCTGATATAAGGTTTATGATGTTCTGTTATTTTTTAGGATTGATATTGTTCTCTTCTGAGGATTGCAGAGGAATTTTGTATACTGGAATGTGAAACTTTGTTAAAAGTTGTTTAGGACAGAATTGTCAGTTTGGAAAATAATTGTCTCTTGGGTCAGACAATGTGGGGTGGTGTTATTCATGATCATGTAAATTGATTTGATTTGTTTCTGTAACCTTTCACTCTTTTACTAGTTAATTACTAAATAGTTTGTTTCATCCTTTCTCTGCATCATGTGCGTATTTTACCTGTAAATTGAAGATATGCATGTTTTATGTCTTCCTTTCACAATTAGGAGTTTTAGATCAAGTCAAGGCATGCCATTTTAAAACAAAATTCACTACCGAAATCCTGAGTCTATTTTTTTTTTTTAGTTTCAATCCTCTGTTTTGTTTTAATCCCAGCCTGTTAAAAGTGAGTGAAACTCTAATTGCAATAATGAAATATGACAAACTTAGGGTTCGTGTTGTTGATTTTGGGATTCCAGTTCATTGCTCTAAGAGGCAATGAATGGGTCTAATGATTCAAAATAATTTGTTTGAATGAAACCTTACTCTTTGGGGCTTGAAGATTTATCCCCATTTAAGCATGCAATGCAACCTTCACCTCTCTAGGTTTCTTTCTCTGCAAGCTATCTTCACTTGTATTTGTTGTCTTCATTTCTTTCAGTTTTGATGTATCATGTTTTATTTTCATTCCACGAGGAACTGTGGTTGGTCCTGTCTCTCGCATTAATGTGAGGAAATCATAGTAATTCCCATATGATTACTGTTCACTTTTGTGTTTATATATGGATCCACATATTCTATACCTTATACAGGTCTTATTTCCTGTGAACAGTTACTTTTGCTATTCTTGGTGAGAAAAACACAGTGATGTCACCTGAAGTACTTATTAATGCAGGTGTTCCATGCTGCAGGTACTAATTTTTTGTGAATGCCATGCTATATTTTGTGTCGATCTTATTTGGTAAATTCTCATGATAAATCTCAAGCGTAAATGACATACACTGCCAGTTTGCTGTGGCCTATGGGTGGTGCCAGTCATTTACATTGAATTACTGCTTGATATTATCTGCCACAGATCAATTTCAGTTTTAAAGCTGAATTTCAGCAATGGCAAATACATTCTTGCTGGAAATGTATTCCTAGTACTCAAAATATTTTAGTGTTCTTTTTATCTCATTAATTAGATTTTGAATTCATCAATACAAGATCAATTTTCGTTTGGAATTATTTGTTTTTAGTGTTTCATTTTTGTGCCACTACTTCCCTTTGAAATTATTTATTTGGTGTACTTGGTTAATATAGAGTGGTCTTCACCTGGAATTTGGTAGCAGTTTCTGATGATTAGTTTGGAAGTTTTTCCTAGAAACAAGAAAATCAATCCATAATGGCGTAGCATGGGAATAAATCCTTTTTTTTATATTGGAATTATGGATGTTGATACTCATCACTGCAATCATTAGAAGCCGTTTTTTCAGTGACCCTGTGTGGTAGTTTATATGAATCTTGACTTAAACTTTCAATTGCTTCGAATCAGGTTAGTACAAAATGCTGGGGAATTTGTTGTGACATTTCCAAGAGCCTATCACACAGGGTTTAGTCACGGTATGACACTTAACAATTTAAGAATGTTACTTATTGGCTGATGAATCTCCCTCTATTCCTTTCCCTGGGAGGGAATGGGGTTAACATTGTTAATATTGTTTCTGCCAATAGTTGAATGTTTCTAATGCTTTGGAAGTATACTGTGTAGGTTTTAACTGTGGAGAGGCAGCCAACATTGCAACACCTGAGTGGTTGAGGGTTGCTAAAGATGCTGCTATTCGGAGGGCTTCAATAAATTGTCCTCCCATGGTTTCACATTTCCAGTTGCTTTATGACCTTGCCTTAGCTTTGTGTTCTAGGTTTGTCTTTTTCTATTCTAGCCTTTTGTAATTGGCTATAAGATTGTGCTGCCAGTATCTCTCAATTTTCTTTTCGTTTGAGTAGTGTAATATTTAGTGATTTCTTTTTAACTTTATGGGGTTTCAAATTGTACTTCCCTAATTTAAAAAATCTTTGGATGAATAAATTCAAACTCATGTGTGTATTGATTTTTCCAATAGTGACAATTTTCTTTTTAAGGTTTTCCTTGTTCATATAATATGATTTGATCATGGAATAAATGCAATGATTGTGAAGACTATATGAGCTGTTATAAAGCATACTCCTGAAAATATTCTTGTTTTTACATACAGAATCCCCGGGGGAATCAGTGGCGAACCTCGGAGTTCTCGTCTTAAAGATAAGAGGAAGGGTGAAGGAGAAGCTGTAATTAAAGAACTATTTGTCCAGGATGTGTTACAGAACAATGATCTGCTTCATGTACTCGGAAAAGGATCTGCTGTAGTGCTTCTTCCTCGCAGTTCGGCTGACGTTTCTACTTGTTCAAAATTACGTGTTGGATGCCAGCAACAAAAAGTGGACCCTTGGTTTTCCATCAATGTATGCAATTCTCAGGGAATGAATTCCTCAAAAGGTTTTGTTTCTGATGATCTAGTGTTCAACAGGAATCGGGGAATCATGCAAGAAAAAGGTTTCTATTCGCTGCAAGACAAGTTCGGTATGTTGTGCGAAGGGCGCGAGATTTCCTCATTTTATGCAAATGGTAACACACACACTTCAAGTTCTAAGCCACATCAAAGAGACAGTGAGAGTGAAGCTATACAAGGAGATCAGAGACTATTTTCTTGTGTCACTTGTGGACTATTAAGCTTTTCCTGTGTTGCTGTTGTACAGCCTAGAGAACCAGCAGCTAGATATCTAATGTCAGCTGATTGTAGCTTCTTTAAAGATTGGATTGCTGGTTCTGGAGTATCTAGCAATAAATTTACTGCTGCCCATGAAGATGCAAATATTCCCGAGTCAAATATGTATACAGGCAGGTGTTATAAGTTCCATTCCTAGTATTTCATATTGCATATTATATTGTATCAAAAAGAGTTTATGTCTCCTTTATCAATAATGACTACACATTCTAGTTATTTTTAGGGCTGGCGTCATTTGCTCATTGGGAAATGTGTATTTATTTTGTTAGTTCCTTCTGTATATAATACCCGAACTGCACGACCAGCCTATCCTAATTATTTCTTACTGTAAAGTGGAAACACAGATGCAATACCTTTAGGTTATGACTCTCTGCATTGGGCCTGTACTGGTGCTATCCAGTTTGGGCTTCTACCCTCCTTGTTTCTTGCTAATATGTTTGTCTATTTCAAATTTGTTCTGTTTGAAAATAGTTATCTTTCTTCTTTTCTAAATACTTCCTTTTGTGAAAGATTTGATTGTATATAAATTAGCTAGTGGCAAACTGGGCTTTGGTCTACTTATTTATCAATCTATCTTCTCTTGTCAATTTTCTCTTATTATCCATTTGGACTTATTTGAAGTCCAGAAGGTTGGTTTTTATCCTTTAATGCTTATGTAAACCCTGAGATGGCTGAGTTTATTGGTTGCAATATTCAGATCCTGTACTCTGGAAGTTATATAATTATCTTGCCTTTTGTGATGGTTGATGAGGCTTTGTGTTGTCCTGCCATCAGTGTCTGAACTGGTAATTTTTGACATGAGAGCAAATGTCATTATGATATGAAAGGGTTTTAGTTGGGGTAATATAAAAACAGGAACTTTCCTTAATGCCCTATGGTGTACAAATGAAAACGCAATTTGGATATGTAATCAACCAAATGCGTTTTGTATATTCTCTGTGATATCTCTTAAAAATTTGACTTTGATATATATATATATATATATATATAAATTCTTAGCTTCAACTTTCTTAGGTAGGTAAAAGTATTGATCCGTTTTGTTTCATTATGCAGTGTGTACAAAAAGGAATGCCCAAGTAGAGGCTTTAAATACTGAAAGAGGAAATGACAATACAGCTCTTGCATTATTGGCTTCGGCATATGGAAATTCTTCTGACTCTGAGGAAGATACAGTTGAGGGTCGTGAATCAAATGTGATCAACACTACATCAGGAAGATTACCTTCTAATTTTCAAGATTCCGCTGCTAATCCCATGACTAGAGTTGATACGGATGGTGTTCCTTCAAAGAGTGCCAGTTGTGTGGCTCATATGCATAGTAGATTTGGGCATAATTTGGGTCACCAGTCTTTTGACCACTCTGTCAAAAAAGAAGATCATAAACTCACTTCTGGGTCTGAATTTGAAAATACAAGGGCAGTGCCTTATTCCACCACGTCTAATTCCCCAGATACTCACGGTGCTGAAAAGTCATTGTCAGTCAAGGCTATGGTTCCTGTCAATAATAAAAATGCTTCGATGGTGCCTCAATTTGATGAAGACTCATCTAGAATGCATGTGTTCTGTCTAGAGCATGCTGCAGAGGCAGAGCAGCAGCTTCGACCAATAGGTGGAGCCCACATATTGCTCTTATGTCATCCAGGTCTGGTGGTTGATTTACTCACTAGTCATTTTATGCTCTATTGTTTATCCCATACCAAAGTTCTTGAAACAACCGATGCATTGTCTCATCCTCAGGAAATTCGTTTAGTTTGTTTGTCTAGCTATGATGAGTTATACAAGCGAGGGTATCTATGATCGAGATGTATCTTTCTGATTTGAAAAAGTATTTTCTGTTTTGGTTTCGTGGCTCGAAAATTGTTGGTATATCTTACCTTGCTAATGACTAACCTATCTTTTTCCACATCTCATAGCATTAGGAGTACTAGTGTTTATATTGTGTAGTTACATTTAGAGTTTACTATTTTTCATATTTGCAAATCATTCATGTTTTATTTTATATGTATAGATTATCCCAAGATAGAGGCTGAAGCAAAGTTGATGGCAGAAGATTTGGGGATTGATTACATGTGGAAGAATGTTTCCTACAGGCATGGCACCAATGAGGATGAGGAGAGGATCCAGTCAGCTCTGGATAGTGAGGAAGCGATTCCTGGGAATGGGGACTGGGCTGTAAAGCTAGGAATAAATCTCTTTTATAGTGCAAATCTTAGCCGGTCTCCTCTGTATAGTAAGCAGATGTCTTACAATTCTGTAATATATTATGCATTTGGCTGTTTCTCCCCAGCAAGCTCACCCATAGAACCGAAGGTTTATAACAGAAGGGCCAACAGGCAGAAAAAAGTAGTTGCTGGGAAATGGTGTGGTAAAGTTTGGATGTCCCATCAAGTCCATCCCCTTTTAGCAAAAAGGGATTCTGAAGATGGGAAAAGCTTACATGGATGGATGTTGTCTGATGAGAAAATTGAGATATCAAAAAGTACCTCGAAAATTGAAAATGTTATTACAAAATCAGGTAGGAAAAGGAAAACGACAGTAGAGAGCGGACAAACTGGGAAAGGAAGCTTTGCTGGCAAAGATGTTGTTTTGGATAATTCCACTGAAGATACCAATTCTCAGCCAAGGAAGATTCTTAGAAGCAAGCAAACTAAGCATGTTAAGAAAGAAGCTGCAGCTGTGCAAGGGAATTTTTATCCATATCCTCATGAAAAACCTATAAGCAAGCAAACAAATTGTACTGGAAGTGATGCACTTTCTGATGATTCAGTTGACGATGAATATCACGCGCAACATAGAAAGAACTTTGATGTCACAAAGGATAAATTTATTGACAATGATGTGGTTTCAGATGATTCAGTGGACCATGATTCTGATTGCCATCGGATGGTAGAACATAGAAGCAAGCAAGTTGAAGATACAGACAGAGATTCAGTTTCAGAGGGTTCTTTGGATGTTGATTCTCTTCAGTTGCACATGAAGACTTCTAGAAGCAACCATGCCAACTACATTCATGGAGATGGGATTTCCAATGACCAAATGGACAATAGTTGTCAGAAGCAGCAAAATAGAATTCCTAAAAGCAGGCAAGGCAAATACCTTGCTGAAAAAGATACAGTCATATCAGATGACCAACTAGAGCTGAATATGCAGAAGCAAAGAGCAAGTAATCCTAAAACTAGGAAAGGCAAATACCTTGCTAAAGAGGATATCGTGTCAGATGACCAAATGGAGGGATTTTGTCGCAAGTACCAAAGAAGGAAAGCTAGAGTCGGGCAGGCCAAATGTGTAGCAGGGGAAGATGTAATGTCCGACAACCAATTGAAGGTCCCCTTTCACAAGCAAAAAACAAGTTTTTCTAGAAGGAAAAACAAAGGCATTGATAGTGAAGTTGAAAACGTAGTGTCTGATGACCAATTGGAAGACCCTTTCCAGAAGCAGCAGAGAAGAATTCCTCGGAGCAGGACCAACAAAGAAATCGATAAGGAAGTTATGGATGACTCGGCCCAAACTAGTGCTCGTCTGCTGCATAAAACTCCTAAAAGGAAGAAAGCTAAATGCGTGGATGATGATGATGATATGAATTCAGATAATAATGAAATGGAAGATGATTCTCTTCTGCTGCACATGAGAACTCTTCAAAATAAACAATCGAAGCCAAAGACACTTAAACAGATGAAGCAATCCAATTGTCCCCGGGTGAAAAACCAGACACCTCAGCCAGTGAAACGAGGGACTCGAGTGCCAATGAGATCAAAGGCTTCTCAGCAAATAAAACAGTCTGTACAAAATGATAAACAATCCGGTAACTCTGGAGAGTTCAGTTTACATACGGAAGAGGAGGAAGAAGGTGGACCTAGCACACGCCTTAGAAAGAGAATCCCGAAATCTAAAGAGTCTGAAGAAAAATTAGAAGACAAGACAACCAAAAGGAAAAGGGTGAAGAATGCTGCAGCTGCAAAGGTTTCAGCTGGAAACACCAAAACGAAGGATAAGGCAGCAGAATACCAGTGTGACATTGAGGGATGCACTATGAGTTTTGGGTCAAAACAAGAGCTGGGGAATCATAAGAGAAATATCTGTCCAGTAAAAGGATGTGGGAAAAAGTTTTTCTCACACAAATATCTGGTGCAACACCGGAGAGTTCATGAGGATGATCGCCCCCTGAAGTGCCCGTGGAAGGGGTGCAAAATGACTTTCAAGTGGGCATGGGCACGAACCGAGCATATTCGAGTCCATACGGGTGCACGTCCTTATGTATGTGGCGAGCCAGGTTGTGGGCAAACTTTCAGATTTGTGTCTGATTTCAGTCGTCATAAGCGAAAGACTGGTCATATAGCAAAGATTCGTCAATAGTAAGTGGAATAGAATAGATGTTATTGTTACTTAACATGTTCTTAGAAATTATGAATCCATTGCTTTAATAGTTTAATTGATCAAACTAGGACTAACATTTTAGGATATCCCTGCAATTGCCATTTGTAGCAAGTAGCAACTATTAATTCCGTTTGCTTTGGGCCTTCAATCCATTTGTTCATTACAATTGAAGCAATTGCTTGATTCTCTTCCAGTTAATATTCATATATCACATTACATGCAAATGCTCTTCAAACTTTACGTTTGGTGAATCGTAATAATATAGCTACGCACTTCCCCAGCCTGTTACGGTACAGAAGTCACGACTCATGGCATGCAGTAAACCTCTCTACTTGATAAGGTTGTGTTTCTGGTTAAGTGATGAGGTTGTATTTATGTATACGTCAGTTATTTTGTGTTTAAATTTAAGTGAAAGTTAGATAGAAATATTTTTTAATTATAAAATTGATTAGTTGCAATTAATCAGTGTATGGTTTTGATCCATTCAATATTTCCTTTAGTTGTTATAACTCAGACTATTTTTCATATAAATGTCTTAAGGATTTATAAATAAAAAAAGCAATGTAGAAATCTAAATGGCTTGTAAAGATTTTAAAAGATTTCTTTATTTACAATCAAGTTTTTTAGTTTTTTTTTTGAGAAAGAATCAAGTTTTTTAGTTTGAATTTAAATGAATTGATAAGATTGGAAAAGACGTGAAATTTAAAAATAAACTAAAAACACTAATATACCCAATCCGCATAAAATTAATAAATTTTCCACTCATATGATTATCAAATTTCTACTTGAATAATTGACAGAAAATGATTAAAAAAATTACAACTTATAAATTTAGTGAATATCAATTTTGAATTTGAATATTTTAAAAAGTAAGGCTAGGGTTTCAAAAGAGAGAAATTTGGAGTGTTTTGTTTCTAGACTATAAACTAAATAAAAAATGTTTTGGTTAGTGGACTTCAATGAAAAATGATTTAAACTTTAAAATAATTTTGGGATTAGTTATCTTTTTACTTTTTAATCTTTCAATTGTGAAAAATATTTGGGTGGCTAAAGTTTTTTTCTAAAAAATTTTGTCCCCAATCTTCGACTCTTTTGTAAATTGTAATGGGTGTCGTGCAAAATTTGATGCTTAGCTGATTAGTTGTTTTCTCAACTAATTACTAATTAGATGATATATCGGCTAGCCTGCTGGATAACAATGATTCCCCTTTTTTTATCAACCAATTACACTAAAAAATGACTTTGTTTCTCAGCTACAACTTCCTACACTACTCCAACGAATGCCTAGTGTAGAAGGTTGAATTACTAAAATTAAATGAAAATATAAAGGATAAAAGGAATAAATGTAAAAAATTTCATTTGGTTGATTGTGGGTCAAAACAATATATACAACTAATATTTATTGACAAATATAACCTACCAAAACTATACTAACCGTATTTTCCACGTTCTTAACCCACTACCTGACATATTATATCATATGAGATCATGACTAATAACAAAAATATGGGTGATTACACAATTATCTGAGTTACAGTAACAAAAAATTACTTAGTCAACCAACTTATTGACTTCTGTATCGCTTTTCTTGTTCTCCATGATCCTATTTTTAAGGAAATAGACCTTGACGCACATTCTTCATTTGATCAAATCTTAAAATTCACACATCTTCTCAATCAAGTAAGATATATAGTGGCCAAAATCGACTAAAAAGACTAATTATCCTATCTTTTTCAATGGCCATTAACATAGTAGTATTGTCAAAAAAAATTAACAGAGTAGTAACTTGACGTTACTTATCAGAAAAAAGTAATAACTTGACGTTTGAATCCATTAGAATATCACTTAGTCGATCGGCAATCAACTTAAGTCTCATGTCCTGATTGGAAAATGTGGGATTTACAATTCACTTTTCTAGAATCATCCTGATTGTTGGGGGCACAAGATTTCCAAATGTTGGTTGCAACTTTTTCAATTGTATGGTCGACCCTTTTATTAGATTTGGGAAGGTACCAGCACCAAAAGTTTATGACCCATTTTTTCTCACTCCCCTCCTACTCACAAACACACCCAATTTTTAAAAAAAATCCCAAAGCTACCCGTACCCGTTTCTCACTCCCTTTGGAAAAACAGGTAGTGGACTAAGGTACTGAACCTTAGTACGTACCTGTTTTTCTGTTTTGTGTAACCTTAATAGTTAGTACCTGTATTGAACCTTAAGATCGAATCGGTACTGAATTATAGTACCGGACCTGTTTAAAGCTAGGGGGGAAAAGAGACGCGATATAAACTTTTTATTCATTAAGGGTATTTCTATCTTTTCACAAGGTTTGGGAGTGTTTAGTGAATAGGAGGAGCGCGAAAAAAGGCCAAAGTTCACCACATAATCGATCCTTGTAAGAAATTAGATCCAATAACTAGTGGTCCATTCACACGGTCTCAATTGTGGAGGGGATTGAAGGTGATATCTTGAATACTAGATTAAAAATTTGTTTAACGGCAGATTAAATTTGACTAAATACTAATGTATAATACTCTGTTCGTTTCATTTTAATTGTCGCATTTGGGATTTCACACATATTAAGAAAAAAGTGAAAATGGAAGAAATAGAAAAAGAATTTTACTCCCTCCGGTCCCTATTATAAGAAGACTTTTGGAGTTAATTTTGGTCCTAAATATAAGAAACTATTCTAGTTTTTCGTGTATATTTATTGCTTAAATACCAATTTTATCCTCATTGAATGTTTTGTCTTTTCAGTTTTCAAGGTGAGTGAGAGTAGTGCACATAAATCTATTAAGTGGAAGGTATTTTTTAGACTTAACTTAAAAAAACAAGAATTATATTAGTTTATTGATAGTGATGATTTTTGTATTTTCTTCTTATAATAGAGACCGGAGAGAGTATGTAATTAACCTTATTGGTAATTGGTATATTCGACATAAATGCAAAGTATTTTTTTTTTGTTTAAATAAGTGGCACTAGTGTGGCAAAGTGGGGAACCTTTGTTACTAAAAAAATAAATATTTTGGGGGAATATGGGTGTTGAACTCGTGACCTCCCACTAATGGTATATCCAAATTACCACCAAACCACTTTTGTTACTTGGTTAAGTTAGGCCATTTACAAGTATATGATCTGTAATTTAATTATAAAAGTAAAAAAAACCAGATCATCTTCTAGATCTAGAAAACAAATGCAAACACAAATACTCCTTCGAAATTTAAAGATCCGTAATTCATTTTAAAGACGAAGATGATTCCACGTTTTTCCTTCAAAATTCATCTACGTTTTTCATCAACGTTTTCCATTTTAAACCAGATCCGTAATTCATCTATGAATCCACATTTTTTCTTCAAAACCTGGCAGCAATGTTTATCGTTTTGAATAAAATGATGAATCTATGTTTTAAGATTGAAGAAGATGATGAATCGTTGAATGAATTGGTTGATTGAAACCAGATCCGTAATTCATGGGATGAACTAGAAGATGATCTATTTGTGTTTGTGTTTGTTTTCCATAATTCATCTATTTGTGTTTGCATTTGTTTTCTAGATCTAGAAGATGATCTTTTTTTTATCTTTTTTAATTAAATTATAGATTATATATTTTTAAATGGCTTAACTTAACCAAGTAACAAAAGTGGTTTAGTGGTAATGTGAAGGTACCATCAGTGGGAGGTCAAAAGTTCAATATCCATATTCCCCCAAAATATTTATTTTTTAGTAATAAAGGTGGCCCAATTTGCCACACTAGTGTCACGTAGCAGTCACCTATTGGTTGCTAACGTGGCACATGTCAGTGCCATGTGTCCATGATGACGTGGGATGATGACGTGACATTCAGTGACACGTGGCATAATGACCCAATGAGATGATGACACGTGGCATTGATTATTTCTTTACGGGGGCCTAAATGGATTATGGTGATATTTGTAGGGGTTGAACATATATTTAAACCTTATGTTCAAACCTTATGTTAAAGTTTTTTAGATGGAAAGTTGACCGAGGGGCTTAACCGTAAACGATTTATATTTGCAAGGATTATTTTAAAATTTTTAATTTTACAGGGGCCTAAATGGATTATGGTGATATGTGCAGGGGCTGAACATATATTTAAACATTTTTTTGATAAGCAAATGTTAGTGAGGGTGAGGGAATGTTAGTTTCTGGGGTTTGAACCCTGAACCTCCTTCTTGCAGCTTTGCAACTTTTTCATGTCTCTTAGCTCGCCAACTGAGCTACATTCCTGGGACATAAATGCAAAGTATATGACAATGGTTTGGGAGTGATGCTCATAATATTAATTAGTGAATATTATTAGTAAAAATTTAATTAAAATTAGAAAGTGACAATGATTTTGAAACAACATTTTTAATAAATGCGACAATTATTTTCACACTCATTAAGATATGTAGTTATTTGCATGTATTTTTGTAAATATCATTAAAGTTTAACTTTCTTACCTATATTACTCCTCATTTCATTTAATTGTTTAAAATAAAGTCTCCAAATTTGTATGTTTGCATTAAATATTCAGCATTAAATGAATGATATTTTTATATATTATCATTAAACAGGATTTAAAAAGTGAATTTTTATTCGTACTCTCTTTGGTCCACAATATAAGAGAAAAAAAAGTGAGTTTTGGTGTTCCACAATATAAGAAATAAACACAATTTTCAAAGTGTATTAAATGATCAATCCTAAATTTACCCCAATTTAAGTGGTGTAGTTCAGAATGATATCATTAATTAGGAGTGTAAATCAACATTTAATGAAAAAGACAATATTCGAAAGTAGATAAACTTTTAGCCTTATTAAATGATAATAGTTGGTTTCAATATCATTCATTGGTTTGTGTACTGTTGTGTTTTTTCTCTTATATTGTGCACCGGAGGTAGTAATGTTTTAATAAGCCAATGTATCCTCTTTGAGACTAATTATTCGAGGTATCAAAGATCCATTTGGTATCAAAGATCCATTTAAAGAATTGACCTCTCCCAACAAATGTATTTCCATTTGCATCAACTAGAGATCGAATCCAGGAACAAATGGTTAAATGACCTAAGTATCTATCATTTCTGTAACTTCATGTTCGTATTTTTACTAATACTTTTTTGTTACAAGTTTTTTTTTGACAAAATATTTTTTGATATTGTTTTTTTATATTGATTTGACAAAATATTTTGTTACAAGTTAAAAGGCCTCAAATTAGTTTATTTATACTGTGTTACTTCCTCCGGTCTCTAATATAAGGAAAAAAATACAAAAATCACCAAAATCAAGGAGCTCATCAAGTTCTTGTATTTTTTAAGTAAACTCTCAAAAATATCCTTTACTCAACTTTAACTACCCTCAAGTCAGCATTAATCCACTAGTCCCACTTACTCTCGGAAGCTTAATGGACTAGTTCCAAAATAATTTATTTAAAGAAATTAATAAAGACAAAATTGGTATTCAAGCAATAACTATACATTAAAACTTGAAATGTTTTCTTATACTATTTGAGACCAAATTTTTCTCCAAATGTCCTCTTATTACAATAACAGGAGGGAGTACTTATTAAAGAAAAACATTTTTGGCTTAGTTTGGTCCCCAAAAGTCCCATGGCGGCCGTATAATACGTGTAAAGCTACTACACACCGTATTAGAATACGTAGCGGCATCACAATCACAAGGCACACCCATAAAACACAGTAGTACACACACACACTATAAACATTCACCAACAAAAAAGTAACCTCCACCTTCATTTCACACTTGTTCCTTCTTCCTTCCTCATTTTTCCCAATAAAAGGCAAAAAACCTTTTAGCTCTAACATTCTCTCACTGTTTCAACAAACAATCGATTTCCATTCCTAGGGTTTATTGAAATGTAGAGTGACACCAATGGAACCCATTGAAGAATCCGAATCAGTTGTTTCTTCTAACAAAGAACCCCAAATGGGTTCTCAAAGTGAACCTCTTTCCCCTATTTCTCACCATGATCACAACGATCCTCATGACTCAAATCCCAATCAACTTGATGAGGAGTTCCAGAACAAGTTGGATTTGAAAGATGAGGATGAAGCTGAGAATAAAGTTTCAAACTTTGAAGTTGGTAGTCAACATTTGAGTGATGAAGATGCCTCCCCAGAACATGGTGAGAGCCAAAAGAGTGATGATGTTAATGATCACGTTGTTGATGGGTGGAATGATGATAATCATGGTGTTGATGGATGGAATGATGGTAATCATGGTGGTGATGGATGGAATGATGATGGGTGGAATGATGATGGTTGGAATGCTGGTGATGAGGGCTGTGACTGGAATGAGAATGAGGATGAGAATGTGAATGTGGGTGGATATGTTGAAGAAGTGGAGAACAATGATGAAAGAAACAGTGATAGAGTTCACCATCAGTACCCATTGAGGCCTGAAGCTGAAGATTGTGCTTTTTATCTCAAAACTGGGGCTTGCAAATTTGGATTCAATTGCAAGTTTAATCACCCTGTTAGGAGGAAAAACCTGGTATCACTTTCTTTTATTCCCCTCTCTCTAGCACACTTTTATAAATTAATATGTATGCTTGCATTCAATTAATTATTTAAAAAAAAAAGATTTCATCCAGGTACTAACTAATAGGTCTGTTTGGATAAACAACTTAATTAAGCACTTGTCATATAAGAGCTTATTTATAATCTATTTCTATAATAAAAATAAAATACCGTTAAACTATTTTTCTATAAGCTATAAGCCGTTTTCATAAGCTATCCCGGGGAGTTTATGAAACAGTTTCATGCTTATGCCACTAGATAAGCCCAAATAAGCCGATCCATACTAGCCCTAAGTAGCACTTCCTCAAGAATTGGAGCTTATTTGTATCTCTTGAGCATTTTATGACTGAACGCATCTTTTACCATGTTTATTTTCTAAAAGCTACTTCTGTGTTTTTTCATGTTTTAATACAAAATGAAGGTTGTTAAAGAGAAGGTGGGAGAAAGAGATGAACTGGAGGACAGATCATCCCAGCCAGAATGCAAGGTATTATCAAAATTACGGTCTTAAATTTTGTTGCAAACTTTTGGATTGAATGTTGTATTGTATGAATGCCTTAACTTTTGGATTACATATAGTCATTGAAATGCAAGTTCCCCTGCTCATGGGATTTTACATGAAAGATTGTGCAAGGGGTTATTTCTAGGAAGTGTAACCAATACTATAGATGTATTTTATATTCTTCATTCCTTTGGTTACATTGAGATCATGAATCATGTGTATGTCTTGTGCTGAATTTTGGGTACTTTCATATTATACCACATTGTAGTCTTGTGCCATGAAGAGGGACTGGGTTTGACTGGATAATATAAACAATCACCTATGCTTGGGTTTGGCCGAGCAAAGGATATTAGAAAAATTATTGTATATTAGAATTCTCCGATCAATTTGATGCTGGCCTTAGAAGAGAAGAGTCGGTGTTGTGCCCTAGCCTAACTATGCTATATTAAAAAAAGTTGAATCTCAATGAAATCTAGATGAAGCATGCTTATATATGATGTTCACGTTCAATCTCTTTCCCGAGACATGTGTTAAACATGTCCTACTATTTATTGCAGAATTATAACAAACTCTTTTGTTGTTTCCTGATGTTATGTCAGTATTATTCAAGGTCTGGGGGTTGCAAGTTTGGAAAAGCATGTAAATTTAACCACACAAGAGGAAAGGTTTCGGTAACCCCAGTTTCAGAGCTTAACTTCCTTGGCCTGCCTATTCGTTTGGTATAACCATACTTCCTTATTTAACAAGTTATGCTGAAAGTTTGTGTATACTATCTTTTATCTCTTTTCTGCTGTCTGAAATACTTGTACCAGAAATTTTAGAGAGATTGTGTTTCATCACAGGGAGAGAAAGAATGCCTCTATTACATGCGCAACGGCTCTTGTAAGTTTGGAGCGAGCTGCAAGTTTAATCATCCTGATCCTACATCTGTTGGAGGCACTTCAGAAGGGTATGGTAATGGAAGTTCTATTTCATTACAAGGTGGTGTATCACAATCATCTTTACCCTCATGGTCTTCTACTAGAACTTTAAGAGAAACTTCTCCTTATGTGCCAATCGTAATGTCACCGACTCCAGGGGTTTCTCCCCGAAGTTCTGACTGGAACGGATATCAGGTAAATCAATAGATTTGATGCTAATAACTATGCAGCGAGGTACATTCTATTTGGTCTGCTGATTTTTTGTGAAAAGTGAAACATTTCGTAAGTAATTAATAACATTTCTTATGTGAAAACTAAAGCATTTCGTAAGTAACTAATAACATTTCACAAAGGGTGTTAACTAATAACATTTGATAGCAATATCCACGTAATAATTTGATGTGTGACATTTATTAGTATATTTTTAGAATTTCATACTCTGTCAACCTCTTTATTATTCAATATTCATTATTTTATTGCATGTCTTGATTCCTATCAAATAAATCTTATTGTGTTTCCGGAGCAATCTGACCAATTTGTGGTTTGTAAAGGCACCTGTCTATTTTTCTGAGAGAAATATGCATCAACCTTCAACATATGTTGTGAACAACCCAGCTATTGAAACAAATGCTTATATGCACCATCAAAAGCCGATGTCTATTGAAGAGTTTCCAGAAAGACCTGGCGAGCCCGAATGCAGCTACTTCTTAAAAACCGGGGATTGCAAATTTAAATCTAATTGCAAATTTCACCATCCAAAACATCGGGCTACAAGATTACCTCCCTGCAACCTCAGTGACAAGGGTCTGCCATTGAGACCGGTAAGTTATTTTTCTAAGAATATGTCTTAGTTAAGTGCAAATCTTAAGTTAATTCTCTAAAATGGAACTAACATTTTGTAATCTAGAAATGATTGTGTTTCGGATTTTTGGAAAGATGATACCTTAGGTTTGCATCAACTATCATGAGACTACAACATTGACTTGCTAGTTTTTCTGTTCCAATAGTTTTAAGTAAACCATGAATTTCAGGACCAGATTGTGTGCACGCATTATAGTCGATATGGAATTTGCAAATTCGGACCAGCTTGTAGGTTTGACCACCCGATAAACCTGCAACCGCCAACCATGCCTGGACTTGATCAACAAACCTCCTACAGAAGCGCAGCTAGTGTTGAGGTGGCTGGAATTGGAGATTCCAGTGATGCAACAATTCAATAGCCTGTGTAAAACATTCTCTGTCAAGGATCTTTTGGCTTTGAGCATGCTTACTTCCCATATTTTGTAACTGTCTTCTTAAACATGGTAAATTTATTTAACTTTTTGGTTATGCCTAATGCGGCACGATCTTTGCAGAATAGCAAAATATTTAAACATATATATTTTTTATATGCCAAATAGAAGTTTTATTAGAAGTAATATCAGCTTTTGTTTCTGGCTTGTTTTCTTTCACTTGGATTTTTGTGGTGCTGGTTTAAAATGATCGTGAATGTGGATTTTCACTTGGATGGCGCCTCAAATTTGAATGTGTGCCTAATGATTAGTGATTATAGATTAGAGTTAGGGTTACTAGTACTCTAGTTAACTGAAGAGGTATGTTGATTGAGTAATTAGGAAAAAAGAATTATGACCAATTACTATATATCAATTGTTCTTACTCGTAATATTAAATTAAAAATGCATTTTTTTTTGACATCAAAAATGCATTTCTAATACACTATTATTTGAGATACCATGTATAAATATTTATCACAATAATAACAATATATTCTATCACAATTTAATAAAATCATTATGCCTCGTTTTTTTACAAAACATCTATTTAATTTTTATTCTTACGCATGACACCTTTTTTTTTCATGAAAAAAATACCCTACTCTCTTATATTTTCAAACAGAATAATGATGCTCCACACGAAAACGAAAAGCAAGAATAGTCCAAAAGCAATGCTCGAGTTGGTGTGTTGTTAGCAGGTGCAGTGATATTCTTACATTCATTTCGTACAATATATCACTGTTGTTTCAAACACTCACCGGTCTCACCCCCGCTCTCTCTCTCTACTTTTTCTTTATTGTCTTTCTCGCTTTTTTATCGTAACTTTTTAATAAATCACTTTTTATCTTTACTTTTTCATAAAATATTTGGAGCTTTGAATTTAACTTTTATATACTAAAAGACTGTTATGAAAAATAAGATATAATTTTTTGATTTTAAAATTATTTAAAAACAAGCAAACATCACTTGTATTATCAGACTTTTACATCATATCGACACATTTAATACATGTTAACATAAATTTACAAATCTGAGAAAATATTATAAAATTTGGGGAGTTATTTTTATATTTTACTTTAGATTTCCATAAGTGGCAACACTATTTAGAGTTCCAACAGCAAACATACAACAAGAAACCATTACAAAATTTTATAAGTGTAATTATTTTTTACGTATATTCTTTTTTTAATCATGTTATTGGTATGGCTTAATTATTTTTAACTCCCAATGGGAAATGTTATACAACGTTAGTATAATACTTTTTAATACTTTTTCCTGTATAATTATTTTTAAAATTTTATGTTTGACAATATCTTTAATTTTATAAATAAATATACGTTCGTATTACTATTTTTGTATTTTATCTACATAAATATATCTGTTTTACAAACTAATATTTTGCTAGTAAACATGGGATACATAAACACCAAAAAAAACATGGAATACATGGCGGAAGCATTCAAGTAGCGTTGACCTCAATTTGACTGGTTGTGAAAAACCAAAATATAATGAAAACAAAATCGGAAATGGCGGAAACTGAACTGCTGAGCCTTGCTAAAGCAACATAGACCCACTAAATGGAAACTTCATTCTTTTTTACATTAAATGTACAACCAAGTAAGCAACACTATACTACAAAATAATATACATCTCAAATATACAAGTCCCGCAGGGCCACAATATTAAAGAGGAAGAGTTATGCCTCAACATTAGCTTTATTTCCAGAAAGGATGAGGGAAATTTCAAGACCACGGCTGAAGGCCTGATTGAAGAGAAGGCGAGACTGGAAAGTGGAAATGAATGGAAACCATGATAAAAATGCTATTGGTGAAAAAATAATCATTCCCATTCCAGCATCATACATTCTAGCAAACTCACGGACAGAATCCCACAAGCCAAGACTCCATACTAGTCTCTTCCATGTAATTGCCAACTGAAAAACGCAGAAAAGAAATGAGAAATAATTTCGAATGCAAGCAATGTAACTTCAAAAAAAAGTGGTAATGAATAGTCGTTTTCACATAACTAATTCTATCTGGACATTTGGCAAAAGCATTACAAGGATGGCATAAATACCCAACACGTGTGATGGGTTCTGCAGTACTATTTTAGAGATAGACGGGCTTAAAGGAAAATTATACTACCAGTGCAGGAAGAATCATTGAGAAAAATTACCAGCACAGGGGGACCGAGACCATATCATAATAATTAGACAGCAAATTGTATAGTTAGACTACTTAACCCCAATATGCAGACGGACTTTTATGTTTTAGGCATCATGAAGGACAAATTATCTTAGTCACAGCATTTTGATTCTCTCTACTAAGTTATACTTGAAGTTATGATAATACCATCAACTAATGCGCCATGCTTTATTATAAATAAAGGCTCTACAAATAATGTATTCCTGATGGGAACTTACACTGTTCAATTTTATTATTCCTAGGACTCTGGATAAATTCGTGACAATTCTTGATAGATGAGGTTTCAGAGGTACCAAAAAGAATTTGGAAACTTACTTCCTCATAATTATTGTGTTGGCTGGGATAATCTCCAGATTGATTCAAATCAGAGAAAATTCATACAAATTAATCAAAACTCAGACTTACAGATAATATTCCCCATCCAGTTGGGATAAATGCAAGGATGCTGGCAAAAAGATCAGGTATTGACAGTTGAGTAAAAGCGACAACAAGACACACAGCTGCAACAAGACCTATAGCTGTAACTCCCTGTGAAAATCGCAATACTAGCTGGAAGTCAGCAGATTTCTTTGGGCTGTAGGTAAAGATCTGCAAAGCAAGGAAATGTCAGCATCCTAAGAAAAGGGGAAGGATAACCAAGATAGTAAATATCAGATATAAATTGGAAAAAATGATCTCCACAAAAGGAAAAAATTATGCGGAAAAGTTCAAACCTTAAATATCAAGACAAGTCCAACTAATACAGCCCATGAGAATCCATATATCTACAGAATAAAAAATAGTCAGAAGCTATAGGTAAGAGTTAAATAATTGTTTTATGCTAATGAAATACTGTAAAAAGCCAAAAGCCTTTTGCCACTATTAAAGTGTATAATTTACATACACAAAGAGGTTATTTTATAGTGTAATCTTTTTGTTAGGACAAAATACATAAATAAATAATACAAGCTGTCAAGAGGAAGACCCAAGTATTTACCGCAAGTGATGTATCATTTCCGGTAAGATGTAGTTTATACACAACACCATATTGAAACAAGAAGAACCTCGCACTCAAAATTGTCTCCAAGATACGACCCCTGAAGGTTTGGATATGCACCTACAGAAAGAGTAACTGCCATTACAATTTAATAGAGAAGGCAATAGATGTAGATTGGGTCATTAATATTAGTTTTTGTTATTATTTAGGGTTCTTAATTCCATAATTAGGGTTTCTGATTTAATATTATTTATTGTAATTTGCCAATTAGTTATTTGGCTTAATTCTAGTTTGAGATTCGAATAGAATTAGTTTTTTATGGTGTTAGGCTATACTCAAGATATCTGTGTGCAATGTGTAAACAAACTCGGTTGGAAGTTCGTTAAACTTGTAATAGCTAGATCAATTAGGTTTTTCCTGGAGATTCAGTCACAGTTAGCCTCAGTTTGAAATGCTTGAGCCATCTATAAATAGCTCACTGATGTATCAGAAACGCAGTCAATGACAATTCATTTCATTTTTTCTTTTTGATTAGTTTTTTAGCATGCAGAAGAATCCTAATATTGTATCAAAAAGGCTTGTTCTTGATCCTCTCACAATTTCAAAATTAGGGTTCGAGTTCTTCTCCTTTCGGACCCACCCAAAATCACAGCTTTTGCGCCTGATTCGAGTGTTCCTGTGAGTTTGCAACTTCAGCGCAGCAACCCGCCACCTCCAGCAAAACCAGACACAAGCTGGCATTCCCTCAGGCGGAACGCAGTCGCTAGCTGCTCCACTAAATTTGATCATGCAATTTCAGAGAAGTTGGACTCCAATAACTATCATCTCTGGAAACAACAGACTGAACCTATGATAGGTTGTACGCTTCATCAATTCTTGGTTAACCCCTGAATCCCTCCCAAATTTGTGTCCGCTAGAAATATTACGAAGTTGAATGAAGCCTGCAACAAAACTTGATTCTTCTTTCTTGGCTTCAATCCATAATTTCCAAGTCAATTTTCACTCGAATGATTGGCTGCATCTATTCTTGGGAATTATGGGATAAACTACATGCTTATTTTCACAATCAGATGAAGGCCAAAACTGTCCAATTTGGGAATCACACTACTGAAAAGTCCCTACTCAGAATCAAGGCTGTTACAGACTCTCGGCGCCTCAGGCGACCCAGTGTCACCCAATGAGCAGTTGCATGTTATCTTGCAAGGTCTGCCTCTAAATATGATGCCCTAGTTACCTTCATCAGTAGCAGGTTTGAACCTCTCTCTTCGAAAGAATCAGAAGCTCTTCTTACCTGAGTAGCAAGACTGGAAAATCAGAAACTGACAGTTGCACAACTGTTGCCCATCTTACCTATCATCAAGATCGTGTGGGCAGAGTCGGTCTAATGGGCTCTTTTCATGGTGGTCTAAAAAATACACAGTTGTGGTTAGATCCTCTACGAGTAGCATTATCCCACAACCCAGTGTTAATGCCACACAAAGTATGCGGAACTTGACTTGCTCTTTGTTCTTGAGAAGGTCCTTCACGAGTCTCATGTAGTCCAGCACATACCTGGCAGTTCCAGGTTGCTGATGTTGTCAGAAAAGCATCGTCTCCTGGTCTATTTGAAGAATTAAAAGGTAATCGTATGTGTCAAGCTAGGTTTATCCCACAATGACTTGACGGGGTAGTACTATAGATATATGTATGCAGTGTGTAAACGAACATTGTCAGAAGTTATTTAAACTGGTAATAGCTAGATCAGTTAGTTAAGTTTACTGTTAGAGCTTCATTTAAACTAAACCTCAGTTTGTAATCCTTGAGTTATCTATAAATAGCTCACTAATATATCAGAAACACAAACAATGAGAATTCATTTCATTCTTCCTTTTCAATTGGTTTCCCACGCTCTGTTTTCAGGACTCTTCACACCGAAGAATTTAATACCACGTAAACAATTGAGTTGCTTCTACACTAAATCAACAATAGAAGATATATAAATAAGACAATCTTGCACAATGTCACTAATGCATTTTTGCAAAAAAGTGGAACCTGATAATAAAAAACTGTTCAGACAACTTAGGCTGAAAAAGTGAATTCCATTGTAGTAAAATAGATCAAGCAAAATCAACCCCGAGTTTGGCTCTATCTTGACAAAGTAATCATACAAAAAATCAAATGAAAAATTAATGTTAACCTGTTCTTCGTCCCACCAAGACTCCCAACTGTTGTCTCCCTTCACTCCTACTCCTCCTTTGTAAAGCAGCCAACTTGTCCAATCATCAAAATCTTCCACAGTCCTGCTCACCAGGTAATCAGATTAGAAAAATACACATGCGCTCCCTTAATACATATAATGACACCATCACCTTTCCAAAAGATGAAAAAATAAAATAAAATCAAACACCATCCAAATTGAAATCAAGAACAGCCATTTCGGGCCTCTAAATATAAAAAATTGTCATACTAGGCACGATCTCACTGGGTCTCAAGGCCCTTGAATAAATCAACATCTTACCCTCGTTACAATTTTCTACTTACAATCACTGTATGATATTATACAACTATAACTATCTTATTTAAAAACAGCCATTTCGGGCCTCTAAATATAAAAAATTGTCATACTAGGCACGATCTCACTGGGTCTCAAGGCCCTTGAATAAATCAACATCTTACCCTCATTACAATTTTCTACTTACAATCACTGTATGATATTATACAACTATAACTATCTTATTTCAGTTATTTCTAACAGGATGTAATTAAAAAAGCAGGTAACTTACTTTTGCCACTCAAAACCAGAAGGGTTGAAAATGTAAGGAGCGAAAAGCCAAGAAATAACAAGGAACCAACTGCTAAGAGTAAGCAAAACATATGTAAGAGCACCTCCCTCTGCATATCCATATGCGATGTAAACAATAAGTAGTAGTGCTACTTCAAGCCTGTTGGATTGCAAGGAATTAGTAACATCAATGCAACTCAATTTCCTTCAACTTTAATCAAATCAACAAGAAAAGCAATCATAAATTAATACAAATATTACTCACGCTTTGACAAAGTGGCTTCGAGAATATAGTCTGTAATTTTCGGCAAACTTTATGTGACGCACCACAAAGCCTCTACCAGTTGCCCGATACTAGAGTAAAAAAGTTAAACACGTAACCTAGTTATAAACCACAATATATTTTGAGCTGTCCACCAAAGTAATAATAACAATAATAAACATACTTTAGCACCCCCATGGAGAAGAGTACGTCCAAAATAATGAGTTCTAGTTCCCAACGAGAATGTGAAGAAGACAGAACACAATTGAAGTTGCATTGTGATGAAACTGAAAATAGCCTGCATGCATTTCATGAAATGGACAATATTTATGGCTAGATAAGAACAGAATATGTAGGTTGATATTTATAAAAAGACTTGACAATCATTTCTAATTAAGATATAGAAAGGATTAAGAGAAGGAAAAAAGGAAAGACAGTTGAAAATACGAAACTGAAAATATAATTGATAGATGAAATATTGTTTCGCAATATCTTAACCAAGTAATGCTAATGCTATTTAGAAATAAATAATAATTGATAGATGAAATATTGTTTCGCAATATCTTAACCAAGCACTTCTTAAAAAGAATACAATTGATTCTCTTCCAATAAACAGAAATATCTGAACTAAATAAAATAACAATAAGTAGGATTCTCCAACAGCTATTTATATTTCTAATTTGGTCAAGTACTAATGTTAGTAAAAACAAAAGTGAAGAAAACAATCACGAAAGATCTTATAAGATAATAAAAAATGAAACGTTATCTGACAATATGGACTAACCTTCAGCAATCCTAATTCGAGTATAAAACCCATTATCATTGGTACTGCGGTGAAAACACCAATCTGAACCAAAAATTGAGCATTTAAAGCTGCGTCAAGTGCTGTGTTACCCATCAGTTTTGCCTCTTTCGAGACAGATTCATCAAGACCAGAAAATGCCTGAGAGGATGAATATCAAGTTCATGAGGTCACAAAGAGCAATGTAACTTTAAAAATACATCGGTTTATAAACAAAAATCAACCAAAATCATTTTTCTTCAGGATTAGTGCTTGCTTCACAACTGAGCATATAACATGCAAACCCAATGGGAAAAAGAAAATCACCTAATTATTACGTTTCAGACAGCTAAAAAGATGACTAAATGGGAAATGTTTTATTGGTTGCAGCAAGATACAAGCCATTGCATGCTTTAAGTAAGATATGCAAAGAGTGGTTTGTGCATTACTTAATCATGGGAGTACAAATTTACTGGGTAACCTAGCCTGGAAATTTAGAACACTCTCAACATGATCTCCAATTCGTCTTTGCTAAAATTTGAGTATTTTAGTCTTAAGGTCTTTTTGGGAATAAAAAGTAAGGGTTCTTTAATCATTTCAGGATTAAAAATGAGGGCACTTTAGTCTTTTCCTTAAGTGTCTTCTCTATTGTCCTCATCTTCACGCGATTTCTCTGCAATTCTCCGCGATTTTTCCGCAACTGCAGCGCAGCGGCCACTACATCAAACTGCTACGCCATGACGTTTCGTGTCACGCCCGACATCCGCCACGCCGCGATTGCAGCCGCCCCCACCGCTATTAACTATATATATATATATATATATATATATATATATATATATGAGTAATTTGTTCATTGAGGAAAGAACAAGAAATTTTTTAAAAGGATGTCTTTTATAAAAAAAGTACAATACGAAAAAATAGCAAAAGGAGTCTACTCAGAATCTCAGAGTCTCAAACAAAAACAGTGAAAGATACAAATATAATTAAACAAGTCTTGTAAATTTACCAGGTATGCTCTTCCATATAGGAAAATATATACCGTGAGGACTGTCATCTGCATTAAAAATTTGGATAGAATTAATGGAAACCCAAGAACAGTCAATGCCATCACATTTTTCAGGAAAAAATGAAAGCATACAAACTATACCATGGTACAGACATAATAACCAACAGTTGTGAAGTAGAAAGAAAGCATTCTGAAGAAATCAAAAAGTTGTCCGAGCCTGTAAATATCCCTGCTAAGCACTTGCTCTCCATTACCACCTGCTACTTTCCCTTCAAAGAGGGCAATCTGGTTTAACCCAACATCTCTTCCTTTTCCAACCTACAGAAGGAAGCAACAATTAACAAATTAGAAAGAAGTTACGTGGAGCTAAAACCTGTAAGTATCCACGGTGTACTTGTATATTCAACCTGAATGTATTCATGGTGTGTGATATTTCCAAGCCGCAATGTAGAGTTGAAACCTGTAATTAATAGGGTAATAATTTAAAGGGATAATGTTTGTAATATGCATCTTCTGATGATAGTTGATAATGACTAGTCATTGCTCATCTTTCCCTCCCTTTTTTTATTTTATTTTTGTCTATTCAAATATAAAAAAGAGCCTTTTTACGATTAAGGTTTCTCTGCTGGAAGTCTTGGAACAGTTTTTCTTTGTTTTTTTCCTGCTGTAACCACTGGCAGCAAGAGTGATAGCCACTATGTCCTGCTATGCCAAATCCACCACACCATAGTAATACATGGAAGCTTGTCAAAAACTGCAATGCCATACCACTCTGGCACTGCTATACCGGCACTTTGATAACTTTGGATAGAAGCTAGGATATGAATTATATTCTGTGCTTTGCTTTGAGAGCTCACAACCACCAACAATTGGCATTAGCCATATTGGTTTTAACTAGAAGATCCCGACTTTAATTGCTTTAAGTGAGTGACACAGGCATGAGGAAGAGATTTAACTTCAGTGCCAAAGAAATAGTCCAGGTTGCCAAGTTGTTCAAAAACTATTCTTACCTTGGTCATAGGAGTGGTAGAGTTACCCGTGACCTTAGTATCTTCAACATAAACCACTAAATAAACAACTACTTGGAAACCAAGTACAAAAGTAAGTCAGACAATATAAAAAGAATAATAGGGAGGAAGCTGACACAGCTGAAACTACAAGTGAGTAGGAGCTTTGTGGTGAGGAAGTGGATTCTGCTTGGAGCTTTGTGCCTGCTCTAGATGTGTCAGCTCGCTCTTAAGTGAGGATTGCTAAGACCCAATAAGGACTACGCTGACCATATCTCTAGCGATGTTGGATGGCTCAATAACAAAATCAAAATCTGAAGCGATAGAGTGCACATACAAAGGTAATAGCTTGTTATGTAGGAATCATGCATGCATGAGCAGACATATTCACAGACTGCAGGCACAAATGAAATGGCGCAGGAGGTGGTTGAATCTTTTCGTAGCCCATGGAAATGGATTAGGAACCAGCTCCCATTGTCATATCAAGAAACAAAAGTTGAGAGAATTTCAAAAGACTTGAGAGTAATTGAATTTTGAATCCATCATTGAAAACTAAGAGTACATCCTAATATTTATAGAGTGGTTAGGGGTTATCACAACCATGTCATAGTAGCAAACCTTTGTGACAGTTAAAATTAACCTAACAATTGGTAACTGAAAGGTCTTACTCTTAACTGAGCACTGAAGACAGCTACTCCTAGTTACACGACTACTATATACACAACTCAGCTAGAAACTAATTACAGACAAATATGGATTATGGTATCATTCTGTACTCACCAGAATATATATCTTCACTAATATTAATAACACGTGACGCTTTACTAATGCCTCCCCGAGTTATGTGAAATATTCTGTCAAATACATCTGGGTGTCCATAGTGCATACGGACCCTGCAAGTTTTTTTTTGAACCAAAAAAATAAATAAGAATCAATGTTGTATGAACTCAACAGGTACAATCATCAAAGGTTTAACATGAAACTTCATGTTTGCTTTATTTCCAATTGTTAGATACCTAAAGCCGGCAAGTTAAAAAAAATAACAGGGGGAGGGGGGAGGGGAGTGAATGATGTCTGCATAAACATATAGGATGGTAGGGGCATTTGCCCCCAATAGGTAAACATGTTTTTAGCAAGCTATCCTTAATAAATTTCATTTTGCCCCCACAAAAAATTGAGGGGTTTCCCCCACAAGTCAATTATTTTTTAAAAGAACATACAAAATTATATGTGACACATAATTGATACTAATTTTATTCTTTTATTCTCCTAAATTTTATTGTATTGGCACCTTCTAACACTAAATAGACACGTGAAAAATTTTAGTATTTATATTTTTAGGAGTGCAGACCCAAATTATTGTAAAATGACTAATTTGACGAATATTTGAGGATTACATTGATACTTTTCATTTCTTAGGGACTTAATAAGTCTATTTATTCTCAAGCACAAGTTTGGATCTTTACTCTTTTTTATCGTGAGATTATGTATTTTATAAATGCTTATACAAATTTTTTTAAGAAAATATTAAATTAATTTTGCCCCCACTATAGAAAATTTCTGGATTCGCCGTTGTCTGAATGTGTTTGTATTTAACCATATCTACCGGTTAAAATTATGCAAATAGTGCAATTATGTAACTACAGCAAGAAGGGAAATTTTAAACTCTCCTTGCATACATTTCAAACAGTATTTCTCTTTTCTTGTTCACACACACACACATATATGTATGTAGCACATAGAATATCTAGTTGAGATGACCATTGTAACAGAAGTTATAGATGCTAGAAAGCTACAGATTCCATTTGAAATAATTGAGCTAAAGCTTTAAAAACTGTGTTAAATTTTTTTGACAAAAGAGTATCAACATTAATTGGGATTTGAAAGAATCATTAGTGTTATTTCGACAATATTAAATTCTTGAAATGTTGGCATCTTAACAGTAAAATATAAATTGGCACTCTGAAAAACAACCAAACATATATTGAAAGTAATTAAAGCTTGCAGAAATAGAATCCTGCTAGAGGCAGCTTTCAACGTCATTGATGGCAGGTGGCAGAAAATCAAACAAACCACGTCCGTCTCTCAAGGAAAATCAAACCCAAATTAAGTTAGTGAATGTTCACAAGAAGAAAATCTTAGAACTTTAGAAGTATCAGTCCCTAGAAAGTGAATAAAACAGCTACCACCAGTGTTTAAGAAACCGGCTCAGACCGGCCGGTTTGGCTGGTCCAACCGCAAACTGGACCACTGAGCGGTCCGAGCTGGTTATTTGATCAGAAATGCCAATGTCTCGGTTTTAACGTCATCAAATCGGTCTTGACTCGGATTGAACCGTCCGGAGGGATACAACGAACCCCTTCCCTTGTACCATTAGAAACTAGTGTCACCATTGTACCAAAATTGGTTTTTTGAGTTATCTGCGCATATCCTATATGTATAATTAATATCACATTTGACAAAAGTAAAAATCACGCCACTGTTCTAGTACTAACGCATGGCAGGCAACACATGGTATATTTCAATATATTAACCATCCATTGTACTCTCTTACAAAAGGGAGATTAGGTTTTCATAGTATACATTTTAATTAAAGATTTATTGTACAAACATTTTTTAATATAATAATTAGAATTTTGTTATATTTTATATAAAAAATACTTATATGAATTTGCACAATCTAAAATATACTTATATTGCGCATAAATAAATTTGGAAAATTTTTATTATATTATGTTATGGATTTTTATATTTCATTAGGTATGAAGTTTACATAGTTATGGTATTTTTATATTATTTTATTATATAAGTTCATGTGGTTCAACTAGTGACCCCTCGGTCCAACCATTACGGTTTTTAAAACACTGCCTACCACCACTACCATAGCCTTTTCCAACTAAGTGGAATCAGATACAGAGATCAAATGACACCATATTATCCAGCCATGAAACATGTTTACTGATAAACTATTTTAATCTAAATCCCTCCAGACGATGAATCATCATTCTTAGAGGATGGAGTTAAAATAATAAAAAGAATAACTTCACGGGTTAACCAACCACTTCCATTAATTATGTCTGGTACAGATTATCAGCTTAAACGCAACTTACTTGAGAGGATTTGCTAAAACGCGTTGAGCCAAGGTTACAAAGCTAGTTTCTTGATTGGACATGAACCAAGCCAAGGATGAGACACTGCAGAAGTATGATCATTCAATATGTAAGCAACTGAAAGGAGCAAAGCCCAATAGTATCACTTCGTTGATGAATTTCAATGGGTGACTGCCAAACCTTCCAGTAAAAACATGTTCCCTCACTCCAAGAATGCTTGGAGGGCGAAGACCGTGATCCGCATGAAACTCCTCAAGAAGATTTCTCATTTTCACAGCCTCCTCGAGATAATTGTCCTGTCAAACAAAATGTATCGAACTAATGTAAAATAAGTTTACCAGTCATTTTCTCATTCACAAATATATTTTATGGAATATGGAGAGAGACTTCACTAAATATGCTTGTTGAGATAATAAAGACATGAATATAATTGAGAATGCTTTGATAATAGCTGATTGATTACAAAAGACTAAACACTAATCCCTATTTATAGGGATAAATAGACTCAACCCTAAATAACTAAATCAGGAAACAAATCATAATTGATATTCTAACATAATATCATGATATTATATGATACTTTCTTATATTCTAACAATGCTTAATCTCAAACACCTACGATAGGCTGGTGAACCACATTAACCCAAGATAAATAAGGATAAAAATAAGCTAAACATCATGACTGCAACATACAATCCCTAAGTGACATGAACATCTGTTTTTGTATGAATACAGAAATTTTAGATACATATAAAAGTAGGCGTGAAAAAGTTCAAACATTTAATCATCCATGTGCACCTATTAATTTGATAACTTGTTCAACACAACAACTGCAGAAGCTAGAAAATGAAAAAACGTAAGTAGATCTTACATCGCAAATTGAACTCTCGTAATTTATGGTGGAAGCCCAAGATATCTCAAAATGTGCATTGCAGTATGAAAATTCAGATAAAAAGAGGACCCACAGCAAAAACATATTTTTTTAACATGAATCCAACTTTCGAGGGATAAAACTAGGAGAACCTTCTTTTCCTTTCATTTTAATATCCATTGCAGTACATTATATGCATAAAAGTTTTAGAAAGAGAATTGGTGAATATAAATGAAAACAAAATTTGACTATTGATTCCGAATATTTATAGAATATTCTAGAATATACTAACACAGAAACTAACAGAATAACTATGAATTAGTTAAGTCCAGCCAACATAACTGATCTAGAATACTGCAACGAGCAGTACTCTGCAAGACATAACAATATGACCACATCAATAAAAAGTAGAAGATATCTTGTAATAAAAGATAGACGAAAATTGGACCAGATTAAAAGAGGAAATAAACATTTGAGACAGGTCCTCACCTGATTCATATCGATAGTTTGAACGGCATCACCACGAGTGAAAATTATAGCATGGTTTTGGTTTTCAGGCTTTCCTTCACCAAGTTTTGGATCCCCGGGAAGTTTGATAGAATATATTTCCTATTTACAAGAACATAAAGAAACCGTCAAAGAAAAGAAACCCACCATAAAACAGAAGTAAATTAATAAATAAAACAGTATCTCATCATCAATTACACTTAATAACTCGGTGATCGACAGACCAAGAATAAAATATCCTAAAACAGTGCAAAAATATCTATTTTAATAATCAATGGCAAAGCATGGAATCCCTAAAACTGAGGGATTGAGAAAGATCACAGCAATCAATTCTATCTAAAGAAAACTAAATCAGATCAAGGAAATAAAGAATGAATAAAGTACAATCAACAGCAACAGAATAATTCAACAGTAAAAGAATAATTCATCACATTCATGGCAAAAAACATAGTGACCAGTAGCATTAATCTGCTAATCTTAGAAACAGTAATACATTTTAGTACATCACCCAAGCCAACTGTGGAGTTGCAAAATTTGAGCACAAATATTGACACAAACTTTTTACATCAAAAATAAATAAATACTCGGCAACACCACAAGCAAGTGAATGCTAAACAATATGTTTAAGCATATCCAAACAGGTTGAGACTATTTAATGAAGTAAAACAGGCATCAGTGGAAGCTTTTCTCCACCTGATCTTTTCCGTTTATATCCGCTTTGACAAGCTTTGAATAAAACACTCGTGGGGTGTTTGCATCGGTTGTACTTTCATCAACATGAATGAAAGCAACTCGGAGTCCCTCATTCCTGATAACAAAAACAAAAGCTTAATACTTGTATTTAAAAACTTAAAAAGAACTAGATGAAATTTCTTTTGCAAACACAGATATAACTGAAATTTTTTTACAGAAAATTTACTGACATCAACTCCACTTAAAATTTGTATCGCCATAAAAACTTTTGTCATCTAAAATGCCACAATAAGATGATCACATGGCATTCATCAACATGTTCCTCAATTATAACAGAATTTTACATCACAAAATTCTTAAGCAAAAACATCGGAAAGTGATTTCCTGGGAAAATGAGATAACATTGGAAAGTGATAGAACATATTAATGGAAAACAAACTACTATTCATACACGGGCTATTGAATCATCCTAGGTTCTAGTATTTATACACAGTTGGCACTTTCCCAACAGAACCGTAAGCGACTGTCACACAGTTTTTGACAACTCTCACAATTTTAGCAAATGCAAAAACATCTCAATAGATAAGAGACTCCAAGCACATTCAATACACTATAACAAATACACACTTCAAACATTCCATAAAATATTCAGGAAACTGTAGAAAGTCAGAGTGAGTTTGAAATCTGAAATTCATTGATTGGAATATCTTTTTCTGATTATCAAAGTTACTGCAGAGGCTTTATTATATAGCCAATGAATGAGTTCAGTTATGCTAACAGAAAACCTAACTAACTGAACTTGAATTCTGTTTTAGTTTCTAACAGAAACTGTAACAGTTTAACTAACAGAAACTGTTACAGTTTAACAACCACAAAACTAACTGAACAGTTACTTTATATTGTAGTAACTGTACAGTATGTAAACAGTATATTAACCTACATCATCTATCATACCCCCCACAAGCTCAGAGGTGTGAAACACTCTGAGTTTGTCTCTAAAATAACAGAACATGTTTTTTGACAGAGGTTTAGTGAGAACATCTGCAACTTGAGCTTGAGAGGGCACGTATTCCACAATGAGAGTCTTGTTTAACACTTTTTCTCTGACAAAGAATATGTCAAGCTCCATGTGTTTGGTTCTTGAGTGAAGCACAGGATTATGAGTCAAGGCCACAGTAGATTGGTTGTCACAGTAGATGATAGGAGTAGGAATGGGAACCTTTAGCTCATGTAATAGAGACTGCAGCCATAAAACTTCAGCTGCAGCTAGTGCTAGGCTGCGATACTCAGCTTCAGCACTAGATTTGGCAACCAAAGTTTGCTTGCGTGACCACCAAGATATCAAATTTGGTCCTAGGAAAATACAGGCCCCTGAAGTAGACCTTCTATCATCAATGTCTGAGGCCCAGTCAGCATCACAATATGCCTTAATGGAGAGAGGACAAACTGTAGTGGCTGGCTCAAATGAAAGACCAAGATCAATAGTGCCTTTGAGATAAAGAAGGATGCGTTTGACTGCTGTCCAGTGAGAGGATAATGGCTGAGACATATACTGACAAACTTTATTGACTGCATACCCCAACTCAGGTCTGGTAATGGTAGCATACTGGAGAGCACCCACAATGCTACGATATAACAAAGGATCTTCAAAGAAATCATTGCCTTGTCTTGAAAGCTTGAGATTGGTTGGAAGAGGAGTAGAGATGCTTTTACAATCATCCATAGCTGCTCTATGTAGTATGTCACGAATGTATTTTGCTTGTGAGAGGAGAATGGTTCCATTGTTGTTGTGCTTACACTGAATGCCTAGAAAATAATCCAAGGAACCCAAATGTTTCAAGGAGAAGGTGGCATGAAGTTTGTTGATGACAGACTTGACCAACATAGGAGAGGAACCTGTCACTAATATATCATCCACATAGACCAAGATGAGAATTGTTTGACCACCATGATTATAAATGAGAAGAGAAGGATCACACTTGGATTGCACAAAACCAAAACTGATGAGAGCTTTCGTGAGACTCTCATACCAAGCCCTTGGGGCTTGTTTAAGACCATATATTGCTTTATTTAACTTGCAAACAATAGTCTTGTCATTGTTACCAAAGCCCGGAGGTTGAGCCATATAGACATCATCATGAAGCTGGCCATTCAAAAAAGCATTATGGACATCCAATTGTTGGATAGTCCAATTGTAAGTCAAGGCCAATGTAAGTACAGTACGCACAGTGACTGGTTTGACCACAGGAGCAAAGGTATCTTTGTAGTCAATTCCAAACTTTTGATTAAAGCCCTTTGCAACAAGTCTTGCCTTGTACTTGTTGATAGAGCCATCCGGATTCTCCTTGATTCTAAAGATCCATTTACAACCTACAAGGGTCTTTCCTGGAGGTAAAGTGGTTAGACACCAAGCATTATTAGCAATCAAAGCATTATACTCAAGTTGCATTGCTTGAGCCCAACAAGGGGTGGCCAAGGCTTGTTGGATGTTGGTTGGTTCAGTGGTAGTGAGATTAATGTTTGGAAATAAAGGAGGTTTGAGGCTGCCTGTTTTTGATCTAGTGAGCATGGTGTGATGATTTGTAGGTGGGGGTGTGGGTGGGGGTGGGGAATTTGAAGGTGAGGAAGTAGGATCAATGGTGCTAGAGGCTGTGGAAGGTAATTGGGTGGAGTGATGGCTAATGAGTGAGCTATTTGATGAAGAAGAATGTATAGGTGAAGGGTGGACAGGTTGTGTATAAGTTGGTGTAGGTGTAGGTGTGGTGTGAGAATGAGTGGGTGATATCACATTTAGAGGATTGTAAGTGCTAGGAAAGTGAGAATTAGTGTTAGTGTTGGTACTAGTTTGCCTTGAATGAAAAGGAAAATGCTGCTCATTAAAGATAACATCTTTAGAAATATATAGTCTACCAGTGGAATCCAAACATTTGTACCCTTTATGGGAAGAGGAATAACCAAGAAATACACACTCAGAGGACCTAAATTGAAGCTTATGGTTGTTGTATGGCCTCAATAGAGGGTAACAAGCACAACCAAAGACACGTAGAAAACTATAGTCAGGGGTGACAGAAAATAAAACTTGAGAAGGAATGACTTGTGAGTGAGCTGAAGGTAGCCTATTAATGATGTAAACAGCTGTGTGAAAAGCATGATCCCAATAGTGATAGGGAAGAGAGGAGTGAGACAACAAAGATAAACCCATTTCAACTATATGTCTATGTTTCCTCTCAACAACACCATTTTGGTGGTGTGTGTGAGGACATATAATTCTATGAATGATGCCAACGTTGGCTAGGTAATCCCTAAAAGGTCTAAACTCTCCCCCCCAATCAGTTTGCAAAGCTTTAATCTTTCTATTCAATTGAAGTTCTACTAGAGCCTTAAACTGTGTGAAAATACTAAGAGTGTCAGATTTTGCTTTAAGAAAATATATCCAAGTGTAACGACTATATGCATCAACAAATGAGATATAGTATTTATATCCCATTGATGATAGCATTGGGGCTGGTCCCCAAAGATCAGCAAAAACCAATTCCAAAGGTTCAGAAAATGTAGAAAGAGAAGGAGAAGAGGGAAGCCTATGAGCTTTGCCCATACAACAATCGATACAAAAGTCATTTTTATTGCTTGGAAAGGATGTCATATTACAAAGATTCAAGACCCTATTGAGAGTGGCAAGACTAGGATGTCCTAACCTCTTGTGCCATTGAAAATAGAAATTTTGATTAGCCAAAGTGGCATTTACAGTGGGACTAGGATTACAAGAGAAACCAGAAGTATTTGAGACCAAGTGAGAAGAATGCATAGGGTAGAGTCCATCTGATGCAAGAGGTCCTTTGAGAAGAACTTTGTCAGAATCCTGTGATTTAACAACATAATGAAAAGGATGAAATTGAATGTAAGCATTATTATCCAAGGCAAACTTGCTAACACTAATTAAATTCTTGTTTAAAGATGGAACATGTAAAACATTGTTAAGGTGTAAAGTTGTATTAGGTTGGGTAGGAGAAGGAAAGGAAAAATTACTAATGGAGGTTACAGGCAAACCTTGGCCGTTTCCTAAAAACACATTCTCCAAGTGTGTTGGTGGTGGTTGAGCCCCGGCTGGTGCTGGAAGATTAGTGACGTGATGAGATGCTGCTGTGTCCATTGGTGCTACATACTGTTGCTGAGTAGAAATGGAATTCTGGGCCGCATAAGGATTTGTGAAATTTGCTTGAGGCACTTGCTGTTGGGGTGCAGATTGAGTTGGCCAACCATTGAAGCCTGGACGAACATATTGAAAGGGATTACCTTGAGAATATTGAGGAGCATATGCTGCATTAAATCTGTTGTAACAAGCAGCAGCGTCGTGACCAAAGCGGAGACAGATTTGGCATTGAGGACCACCGCGGCCACCACCGCGACCACCGCGCCTCCCAGAACGGCCACCACGAGAATTAGGGTTCGTGAAATTTACCTGAGCCCCAATTTGGGAATTAGGGTTCGTATTCACACCAGAATCACAATTAGCCCCAATTGGAGCATTAGGGTTCTTCGATTGTGTAACATTGAGGGTCGCAACCTCTTCTTGGATGCGTTGCTTCTCAATTCGCTGCTCATGCGCCAAGAGGAGTGCTTTAATTTCTTCAAGATCGAACCACTCAAATTTACTATTGATGACGGTGGTGAGTGAATCAAAATCCGACGGTAATCCTTCCAAGATTACGTCCAATTGATCCTGGGTGGTGACGGATTCACCAATAGAGAGTAACGAGTCAGAAATTGATTTCACCTTCGAAGGAAAATCGTTGATGGACATGGAACCTTTCTTGAGAGTGCGAAGCTCTGTACGTAACTGTCGTGCCTGGGCTTTCGTTTTCGCCTGAAACTGTGAGTGAATAGTGTCCCACAATTGATACGTGAATCTACATCCAATAACGCTGGGGAGAATTGCAGGGGAAATGGAGGCTTGGAGCCATGACAGAAGCAATTGATCCTGGAGTTCCCAGGCTGCGTGTGCAGGATTTTCAATGTTGTTTAAGCGATCAGATTCTGAGAGGAACTCCGGTGGGATTTCCGGTGAGATACAAAAACGGTGTAATCGATGGGCGCGAAGAACGGGTTCTACTTGTTGCAACCAAACCAGATAGTTTCTTTCATCTAGCTTCACTGAGATCTTGTAGTTGAAACTGGAAAGAGGAGTGGGTGCTGCAGAGGCTAAAGGAGTTGCATTTAATGGAGTCACCGGAGAAGCCATTCTTGATGGCTGAGAGAGACGAAGGGATGAAGGAATTAACCACAGAGGTGGTGCTGGCTAACTGATACCATGTAGAAAGTCAGAGTGAGTTTGAAATCTGAAATTCATTGATTGGAATATCTTTTTCTGATTATCAAAGTTACTGCAGAGGCTTTATTATATAGCCAATGAATGAGTTCAGTTATGCTAACAGAAAACCTAACTAACTGAACTTGAATTCTGTTTTAGTTTCTAACAGAAACTGTTACAGTTTAACAACCACAAAACTAACTGAACAGTTACTTTATATTGTAGTAACTGTACAGTATGTAAACAGTATATTAACCTACATCATCTATCAGAAACTATTCATACGTAGCTACAGTAATCACTGAGCTATCTATCACACAGATGTCCGTAAAAATACGATATCAAGCTGTCAGTCTTCACCTGAAAAGTACAAGGCAAACAATGAGCACGCAATTTCATACCTTTGTAACAACAGAGCAATGTCAGCAGCTTCTGGTGCCTTTCGCTGCTTTTGTTGACCATAAATTTGGCATGATACAACATAAGTAAACTTCAAATCTGCTTGTGCCCGTGATTCACGTGATGATTCAAAACCTTGACTTGTAATGAAGTCGTTCTGAGAATAATTGTCCACTAGTGATAGAGCAGATAGAGCCGATGTCAGGAAAAGATCCACCCCAAGCTTAACTAAAAGCAGAAAATCACAAAATGCAATACAGAATATTCTTATGTAACTACCTCCCAGTGATCTGCTCTCCAGGTAGCTCTGCAGCATCAAAGCTCTTCTATAATACATCATACCACGCACTGCAAACCCAAAGAGTGAAGAAACATCAGTGCAGTGTTCAAGGAAGAAACCAATATTACTGAAAAAAACACCAGTTAGTTACGCCTCAACTCATGTCGTGTGAAAACATAAACAAAGACAGATAAGATATGCTAAGAATTTGCAACCTGTCCTAGCCAGGGTCTGCCCTCGATAAGATGCCCAAAACCGAAGCTCCAATGAGTCACTAGAATTTTCTTGAAGTTCTTCATCCTCAGTAGACACTCCTCGACCAATTCTTTCAAGAAAGTTGTCCCATTCATCTGCAATATAAAATAGTTCATATTAGATCCCTATTGGAGAAAAACCCAAGTCCCACATTGGCTACGAATACGGCCGAGGTATACCTTATAGAGCTTGGCCAAAGTATACTTTACGAGCCGTTTTTATAGACTTGAGTTAAACCGAAATCTTAGATGGCACCAGGGCCTATTTTAACTATGTTGTTAAGCCACTCATATTATCCACAAATCGAGCCCAATGACTTGGGGCATGAGGGGTGTATTGGGGGAAAACTCAAGAACACATTGGCAAGAGATATAGCCTAAATATAGTTTATAAAAAACACGGCCAACCCTCACCTTAATACCAGTTTTTTAGGGTTCTTGAGTTTTGCGCATAATCTAATAATCCGAAAATGACATGGTCCACATGACAAAAACCGATCTATGTCCTTCTCCGATCTCCAAAATAGCTACAGCTTTTAGTACCATTCATTCTTGAAAGACATTAGAAAGACAAATTTACTCCCCCTCCTGTTTTTTAGTCCCCTCAAATTGGCAAAGATCGGCGAACACAATGGGGTAATAATGAAGCTTTGAAGTTAATAAACATAATGAAAAACAGATAAAACTTTTACAAGCAAAAGAAAATACATTTCTAGCAAGAAACAGCCTCAAATCAGTCAATCTTTGAGAAAGATAACAACGGGCATTGAGAACCCCACAAGAATTTTGATTATGGACTTGTTTTTATCTTCAACAAAGGGGGGGAACTGAGAGAAGACGTGTTACCTGGAAATATCTTTTGAAGATAGAAAAGAATAGATATTCCATCTTCATTTTCCTTTTGCAATTCAGATGTACTGTAAAGCACAGTCTCACTATAGTATGGGGTGAAAACACTAGTACAAACAAAACAGAAAAGTTAGTATGGAGAGAGAAAATAAAAGCACCACAATAAAGCATATGCATACACATTCGTATACCTGAATGGCAACATTTCACTAACAGGCTTTGCCGAAGGCATATCCATAAATAATGAATTTGTGAAAAACTCTAATCTTCTCCTGGCTTCTAGATTTTTTGGAACATTAGCAGCAGAGTCCTTTACAGTAAGCAGAAGATGCAACCGCTTCACAAGCTCTTTCTACAACAAACCTCCAAAATTACTATGATATATCTAAATAGAAAGAAAAAAGAATTTTTGTCAAAGAAAAAGGAATGACTCCTATGAAAATAGAAGTCACTTACAATTTCAGGATCATTAGGCCATTGTATCCTGGAAAAAAGGCGTCCCTCATCCCTAGCTCTAGCTAAAATGTTCCATGTGTCAAGATTTTCCCTGGAAATTAAAAAGTAATACGAAAGAAATTAAGAAAAAAAATAACCTACAAAAAGTTAGGAAATTGCATTTATGCAACGATATACCTTAAGTCTGAAGATACCAGGTCATGAGTAACAACATCATAAAGTTCATAAACTGCTTTTGCAGCACCTTTTGCAAGTGCGGGATCATTTCGAGTCTGACATGTAAAAAACTCACATCTAAGTAAACACAAAATTGTACCAAAAACCAATACAAGAAAATAAACTTTGAACACACAGATAATAAGATATCCTATTTGGTTTTGACATTTAGCTGTTTTAATGTTTCTCAAAAGACTTGGCATCTCACCAAGGTTGCTTTTCTCAGGTTATTACTAGGTACTTAGTCTTACCTTCTTACAATATTAGTTAGGCTGTGGAAATGGTTGTTAATATCATTATTAGGACTAGGAGAGAGAAAAACTTAAATTTTTCTAAGAGAAAAGTGATGTGATTCATTGAAACAATCATCACAGTTGGCGTATGTATGTAGGTATATACGTGTACTGTGATGAAGAACATCAAAAAACGTAGCATGTATTCTATTAGAAGATATGAAAAAAATCTTATATTGTCTTGATATTATCTTGGAGTATCTTAATTATCTCATACAATTAGTTTATTATTTTAGAGCATCTTAGACTAAATCTTGAGAAAATATTTCATATTTCTTTGTTATTATCATCATTTGTTTCCACATTTAAAAACAATTCAGAGTATTGTATCAGTACAAATAAAAGTTAGTTGTTGACCCTTTTTGTATCATAATCACGATCATCATTAATATCAACAAACCATATTTATAATTTGCTGTCTTTATTTATTCTCTTCCCTTTTAGGCAAAAACACTATAACCTTAACATATTCCAATGAAATGAAAAACAGAACTGTCTAATACCCCATATCGGATGTGATGTGGCCTGAAAAAGAGTTTATAAGCGGGAAACATCTCTCAATCTATAAGCCGATTTGTAGGGTTGAGTTAGGCCAAACCGAAATTCTAAGATGGTATCAGAGCCTATCCAATACTCGTTGAGTTAGGCCTCAAAAGGAGCTTATAAGTGGGAGACATTCCTCACTCTTACAAACCGGTTTTGTACGGTTGAGTTAGGCCCAACCAAAATTCTAAGAAGAATATACAACTATTTATGTTGTAGCTGTTTGGGAGAAACACAAAAAACGGAAATCTGGATAAAATGGATGTAATAAGGAACAAGTTGTGATTGTATATCATTCATGGCAAACACTATTCCCGATGTTCCCTATTGGTGATTCTCAATAGAATTTATTTAAAATTTCCCGGGTTCATAGGGGAGTACTTTGAATGGATGAAAATATAAGATTAGAAAAAATATGATAAATTGTACGATAATATAATTCATAAAATCAAAAAGTAAATTGAAGAATTACCAGGAGTCCTGTCAATGCCGTAAGTCTAGATAAAACAAGTGGAAGCTTCTTAAGGGACAAGGTTATAACAAGTGAACCCTCTAATATACTGTTATTGATCTCGCGAAAAATTCTTTCGACCCTATCAAAGAGAATATTTACAATCTTTTATCAAACATGTGTGTCACCCAAAATAAAAATAATGCACTGTCTAATGGAGAGAGCAAAAAACTTTAACATTCAGAGCAAAAAACTGATTACAAAGTCCATAATGATAACCCATCTTCTATCTCAGATAAAAGTAAACAAACATTATAAGTTTAGATCAGAGTCAGACAAATAAATATACTACTAAGGTAATCTAGTAATAATCCAGTAATCCACATAGTCCTGATCTTAAGTCTAGGTAACTTCATTGGCATAATTACTACAACAGAATATCTTGTCAAAAAAATCAAAAAATGACAGGATTGTCTTGGTAGGCCTTTAGGGTATGTTTCATTCAACAGAGGGGAGGGGAAATAGATTAATGAAGGGGGGAGGGATGGGAGAGATTCAATGAGATAGTGTGTTTGGTTGAGAGAAGGGGAAGGGAAGGGAAACAACCCTTTTTATTTGATTCACGGGGAAGGAGAGATATTTTAAAGGAGGTGAAGTGCTAGTTTACTTTTTACACTTATTGGGAAATACCGAAGTCCCACATCGACTAGTGATAAGATCTCAAAAGAGTATATAACAAAAGGGCATCCCTCACCTTACAAGCAGGTTTTGTAGGGTTGCGTTAGGCCCAACCCAAATTCTAAGATCGTATCAGAGCAACTTTGATTCTGCGACCTATCTTCGTGGTTCAACACTGCTGCCGGTGGCAGCATCCGCCGCCGGCACCACCACGTTTTAGTTTTCAATTTATATCTTCTCACAGCTGCTATTACCCTTTTCATTTCTGTCTCCTTCCGTAGCTTTTAGCAGTGTGTCTTTTCAGTCAAAAACCAGATAGAAACACGGGTACTAGCGCTTGATAGTACATGTTATGTCCCTCAATATAACATTTGCTTGTGCTGCTGTATATGTGAATCTGTTGTATTTCCTGCTAGCCTTGTATCAGCTAAGTGTTTAGAGGTTAGTTAGTTGGTGACAACTGTCATGCCAGCTGTACCATTCTGTTATAGGCAGTTACTAACTTCCATCTATCTCTGCACAGTATGAATACAGATCTCCATGTTCAGAGATCTTAGAAACCATAATACTAAATTCTTTGTTTTTCAAACCCTGACAGCACTCGTCGAGGATGTCACGACAACAGGCAGAAAACAATATTACCAAAGAGAAGGCTTAAAAGTGAGAACTCGGGAGAGGATGACATTATTATAATAGAGTTCCAAATTTTGGGAACTCAGCAGTGAAATAGTTATTGCATTAAGATTTTAGAAAAGAAAAGAAGGATGAGAATAAGAACTCTGAATCATAGTTGTGGTTTATTATTTTGATAATGATGCTACAAAAGACCAAACACTAACCCATATACAAATATTAGACTCCTAATTCTAATCAAATAATGCAAAAAGAAAAAACACTCAAATAACTAAGAAATATGGAAACTAGTCTAAGAGATACTCTAAGAAAAGAAACTAAAAGATAAACTTAGATACTCTAAAAAATATCAAGATATTTTCTTATAATCTAACAACGCTCAATAGTGTTAACTTAAAAACCCCAATATTTTCATCAATAATTAACCCATATCTAACTAAGATGTAACACAAGCAAATGCGCTAAGATAGAGCAGTAAAACTCATACCATAGTCTTCCTTCGCTATCCACTAAGGAATATAATATTTTTTCAATAGCAGAATAGCCCTCCCGAACTGCATATGCCATATATTCATCCCTAGAGATCCTACTCCACAGATCAGCCTGTGTATCTTTGCAGTCCAAAGCCAAATCCACTGCCAACAAGATCTGAATAGAAAGATACTAAGTCAGATAGCATATGGAATCCCAGCAAACTATAGAAGTCTTCAAAATCCATTCCGAGTATTTCTTATTGCATTATAAGTTCCACCTTACTGCTTAGAAGAAACAAAGGCCATTGAACCAATCTCAGACTCCCTGCATTGCTAGGAATAGAAAGTAGGTCCATTTCCCTGTAATGGTTAAAAACAAATGAAAAAGGAACATATAAAAAGCTACCACTGGATACACTTATTTTAAAATTTTAAAAACAGAAAAAGAAAAAAAAAATCTTTTTTCAACATTTTCTTGTAGAAAAAGAAACATTAAAGGGCGGAGAAAATTATATGTATAATTAAATGAGGATAAAAAACCATCCAAAAATATTTAGTAAAATTGTAAAAAAATTAAAGAGGCCAAAATACACAAATCCTTATGCCAAAATACACAAGTTTTTGCTAAATACAGTGAAGAATTAATTTTCTTTGTTCCTTCACAAACAACGGAATGGAAATTGTAAAACCTTCGGGTATCAGTTTATAAGTAAGTTTATTTGATATATTGCCAAGTAGCAAGTTTCCTTTAACCAACCTATTGCTAATGAAATCTTCCTCGCGCAGGCTTTTAATTATCTCATTCCAAAATGGAGCAAACATGGCTGCATATGCTTTGTTCGTATCCTGAGAATCCTGTACCAAACCAACCATATTCATTTAACCAAACGGCATGCCACATTCCCATAAGACACAATAAATCAATATGGCAAAAATAATAAGAATCACAAACTTTTCCCACAAGGTGAAGGTAGGCAAATGACATCATAACTTTCTACTTTGAATAATGTTTAGTGACTGACCATTTAGATCCAAATTTTCCTTTCACTTAAACATTATTAGCTTTATAACGCAAACATGTTAACACACACATACGGTCAGGATTTTTTGACGCCATGAATCAAAATTGACTACACTTTGGATAGCTTTTAAGGTCACTAAACATAAATGAAGCGTGATTAAAAATATTATATTGTTATCTATTATGTTGTTCTTTTAATTTTTTTAAAATGTCAAATATATATTAAAATATAGACTAATCTTTTCAAAGCCCTCCCTCCTGCCCAAAATACCCTTAGTGAAAAACAAAATTTAATTAATCGAACAATTGAATTTAAAGTTCTCATTCCAGCAACAATCACACTAAATAAGCCATATTTCAAATAAAAAATGAGATGTTTCAAACAAGTAGTTAAGATTTCCAAGACTATAAGTCATGCTCCTTTCCAATACAAACTTTTGCGAAAGCCTTTTAGAATAGCGTATTTTGAGAGTCTCACAATGGATGTGATAAGTGGGAGGCTCAATAGTCAATAGTGCTCTTATCAGCTGCTATAGCGGCTTATAGAGGGCCTTTGGCACTACGCAATTTGTCGTAATGTTGCAATTTTGAGTAGCGATAGTAGCGCCGCAAATAGCGGTCAAATGGCGCTCATAGCGGCTGCTATAGTGAAGTTTCATTAAAAATCCAATTTTCCCGTCACTTTAAGTCATTCCTTCTTTTTTGAGCTTTTGGGTCTACTTGCCCTTTGCCCTCTTCTCAGATTGTTGTTTTACGCTGTTTCTTTTCTCCATTCACTATCCTGCACTTTCCTCTATCCCCGCAGGCTGCAGCCATCTGTGTTGTTTTCACTATTCTGCAACTGCTATGAAATCAGCAGTCACAAGCTTTGTTTTCAATGCTTGAATATTAGTAACAAGTAACAAGGAACTTTGATTATTAGCTATAAATATGTTTAATTTTGGGTATTCTATTTTTGAACTTTGATTATTAGTGTGAAAGACAGAATATTTGTCAAATGCTTGAATGAAACATCACTCAACTGATTTGCTTATATACACATTACGGAGAGAATACAAAGTGAGATTTACAAAGTCATTAATGTGATTCCTAGTTCATGTGTACATGCATGTAGTTTCCTAGGTACATAACTAGCTATTGATCTTATAGATGCATGGATGACAACACATATTCCAATGTATTGAATCTGATAATTCCAACAATTAGCTATGAATACGTTTAATTTTGTGTTTTCTATTTTTGAGCTTTTGTATAACGTATAAATTGCTTGTACCATTTCCCTAAACTTGGAAGTAGCGGCTATACCGCTACACCGTTGTAGTGTTTAGGGGGTTGTTTGCTACCTACGCTATTTGCTATTTTGACTACATAGGTGGAAACATCCCTCGCCTTATTATCAGGCCAAGCAAAATTCTAAGTGGTATACAGCCTATCTAATATCTATTGAGCCACTCAAGTCACGCTCAGTTGTCTAGTCTTGGTAGAAGGATCTTAAAGATGCAAGTTAACTCATGAACACGTGTGGTTCCATGTTTTCAAGTCTCAAATTCTAGTTGAGTAGATGATTGAAACATTTTTGTGTGAATTCACAAGGAACAACGATTCAACTCGCGTAGAATCGGTTTCAACTCGGTGGAATCGTGTGGAATCACACGGTTAAGTCCAAGCTAACGCATTTTTAAATGTTGAATATTTTGACCCAAAACGTACGGTCCAACTAATGCAAGTGTGTCTTTTCTTCGTCCTTTCACATTTGAAACACACAGAAAGTTAACTATTCTTTTATAATTCTTTTTTTTACTAGATTATTTTATAATTCTTAGAGAGATAATTACATTAAAAATAATACAAACACTTATTTTTTCTTTATAATTATAATTTTACTAAATAAGGCTAAAGTTTACACTGAATCCTAAAATCATATTTTAATTATTAGAGGATAATACAATTTTAATCCCCGTTTAAATATACTTGTCATGTATAGGTCATTTTGATAGTATTTTTAATATTAGGCAGACTCGTACGAGTCTACGAGTCAAGATTACCTAAACTCCACAAGTTTACTTACACTCTGAAGTTACAATTTTTCTTGGGCATGAAGGTATCACACGATTGTGAGATGGCCAGAAAAGTTTTATAAGTTGGAGATATCACTCACATTACAAGCAAGTTTGTAGGGTTGAGGTAGGCCCAACCCAAACTCTAAGATTATAAATCAACGAATTTTCCAACCAAGAAAAATATTGTTATTCACTCTATGTTGATCACCTTGCTCAAGCAAAAAAAAAATCAAGAAAAATTATCACAATGTAGAATTGCACAGATCTATTGGATATGAAAAGTTAAACCAATCAATAATTAGAACCAAATAAAATTTTAACTAGTTAAAACATACCCCGTCCCAACAATAACAACAAAAATAATTATGATGACGATTAAGAGGACGATCACCTGAGTTGATTGTCCAGTGAAGGGTATCCTGAAAAAAGCACATAAACAAAATCAAAATTATCATTAAAAACGATGAAAAGAAACAACTAAAACCAGTGTTGTAAAACTTGGACCAGTCACGGACTCTGTCATGCTACTAGGACAGTGGATCAGTGATCAGATCGATGGGTCACTAGTTGAACCACATAAACCAATCTATCTATTTTCTTAAAATAAAATGGTAAGGATATATGATATATAATTCTTCAAACAGATAAGTAACGCAGTTGTAAGTGGGTATCACATAATACACATGCTCTGGGTTCGAACATCACCCAGACACTTGTGCAAATGGGAATTTATGTTCCATGTGCATTGAAGGCAAAAAACTGTCACCACTGAACAACAAAAACGGCCTCTCAAGTCAGCTTAGGACAATGCGAAAAGTGTAGCATGGGTGACAGCTGCGGGACAAGTCAACATGGGAGATTGTGCACCATGCAATAAACATGTTGGGTGAAAATTGTCAAAATTTCGAAACCAACCGAGTCACGTTAAAAATTACACTAAGCTTAACTGGTTTCATACCAAGTTAATGACATAAGCCACTGGTTGATCGGACCAGTTCAACCAGCCAGTCCGAGCCGATTTCTACAACACTGACTAAAACTACAAGCCGACTAAATCAAACAATAATACCATTTGTTAAATACAGTCACAAGCAAACCAGCTCTACAAGCCGGTTAAATCAAACAATAATACCATTTGTTAAATACTATTCTGCATTGATCAGCCACCAGTAGTCCTCCCTTACATCAAATCTTAGACTCAATCTAGAAGTCATTCTCACACCAAATCCACACAGCTTCGACACATATTTATAGGAATTGGTTAAAGAATATACAGAAGGCAAGTAATTTGCCAATTCTACTTCTGACCAAATGACCAACTCTCCCTCTCAACCCCTATTCCTATTTATGGGAAACATTTCTATTTACTGCTTCTAACTAACTCGGCCTAATTAACCAACTAAGCCTCTAATACCTATTAATAGATTTATATTCATAGTTTCACCTTTCACCAATCTTCTAGTAAGTCTAAAATATACTTATTTCTTTATGTATATAAATATCAACAATGTCCGGTGCTCTCATGACAATAATTCAAGCAGGTTCTAATTTTTATAAATCTATGCGTAAAGTTCTTTAAGTCCTCAAAAAGGGATCCAGAAAAAAATAGATCAAGTGAAGCTTTGAAATCACCCTAAACAACAGATCATCACAATTAAACTAAGCGGACAAACTTATCTGTGGCAAAAAGGAGGTGATTTGACTTTGTCCTTGGAAGTTTTGGCAACCAAAAGAGAAAACATACATGGCACTATCAAACAACCCTATCTATTTAAATAGCTCTACAATGACGAAAGAATTCTCTACACAAATAGTATTCACAATAAATATAGAATATCAAAAAGTCTTTACTAGAAATATGAATATCTAGCACCTGGACAACATAAAAATAGAGAATATCATAGTCATTAGTGATCAACATATCTTCCACCAGATCTATATTAAAGAAGTGACTTGATATAAAAATTATAAATGTACAGAAAAGTAAGATAAGTGTAGTTTGCCATATAGAAATGTAGCAGTTAAAACAGATATATCTTAATAACCCACCTCTTTGCTTGAGGAGAGACCAAATTTTTTACAAATGCCCCGGGGAAACTCTCAAAACGTTTATGCACCATTTCAATTGAACGTATCTGCAAGAAGTTGTTATTAAAAAAACAATTCATACAAGCAACGGGACATCCATAAAGAAAACAGATTTTCATATTGATAGGAACATGGAGAATAGCTCCTTAAAACAGAGGCGGACGTCTAGAAGTTCGCAAACAAGAAAAAGATAGCCTCGCTAAGACTTTTAGCAGGCCCTCTAGAACAGCTAATGTATGATTTTGGTCCCTGATAATGTTTTGAGCCCTCAAATAATCATGTTATCTTTTTCTACTCAAAATCTAAAAAAATTAAATTGACTAACTTGTAACTATTAAACCCTGCTTTGCTTGAGTAAGGTCCTCCAAATTTGTTATAGCCCACTTCCTTCTTGGTCCCTTACTCATATTTCCCAGTCAATCATAGAAGTCCCTCTTGATTGTGAGTTGAAATTGCAAAATTTAAAAATTGAAAATTGACTGATGCTAACCTAAAAGCATAAGACTTAAAGTACATCTAATCTGCTATAAAAGTTTTCTACTGGTTGCAACCTATGAGCTTCTTATCTACAAGGATATTATTGATATCACACAGAAAATTATTGAATCCCCTGTGTCTTGTAGTGGAAAGTATTACTAGTGTGAGAAATGTGGAGAAATAACAAGGGAAACATCCGCTACACAAGACCAAATCATAGCCTTTCTTCTGTTACTTGCTCCTTTCACTCTCTCATCATCCCTACTCTTTGCCATACTCTTTCAACTTTTTCCCATCATTAAATACTCCTAATGAATACCTCCAGGACTTTGAAAAAAACTCACTAGTGTAAATATTTAAATGATTAGGGCTCCTCTTTGCCATACTCATTCAAATTTTTCCCATCATTAAATACTCCTAATGAATACCTCCAAGACTTTGAAAAAAATTCTCACTGTTGTAATATTTAAATGTTTTAGGGCTTGTACTCGATATACAATTCTAATAATATTCGGAAATCTTTTTCTATATGGTATCACGAGTTCTCAATCTTTGGAGTCTCGCTTCCACATAAACCCGAGCCACTTTCATTGTGGTCTTCTCTTTTCCTGCTTTCAAAGAACCCAACCACCTTCATGGTGGACTTGTGGCCCCTTTGCTGTCTTCATTGCAGCAGGTTCAGACCTGAGAGCACATTACCCTGTTTTTCGCAGAACAGTAATCTGTTTACTTTTGGAACCACCACTGCCTGCGTGTTTTTTCTGGGTTATCCTTGTCCATTTTACATCGGAGAAAACCACCATACGCGGCAGTTCACATTGTGGTCTCCTTTTTTCCTGTCTTCAAAGCACCCAGCCACCTTCATTGAGCCCCCTCCCCCTTGTTGCCTTCATTGCAGCTGTTTCAGACCTGAGAGACCACTACCCTGTTTTTCGCAGCAGCACAATACTCTGTTTTATTTTGGAACCACCACTGCCTGCATGTTTTTTTCTGGGTTATTCTTGCCTGTTTTACTGTTTATCCTAGAAAACCACCATACACGGCAGTTCTCAACGCATCGATCCCCCATTGTCCGCCACGGTTTGGAGAAACTGGTCAGACCACAAAGGTGTGTCCCCAAAAGCCTCACCACGGGCAGCTCTTCTCCGGCGAGGTTTCCGGCATGTGATGGCCACCCGCCACAATACAAGAGGCGCTTCCGCACCATGTTTCAGCACTAGACAGATCGAACCTTTCTCTGTCCGTTTTGGTGGTTCATTTTCTGATCTAGACACTATGGTTTGGGGGTTATTTGTAGCTGTAAAATCTAGAGAGAATCTAAAGAAGAGGGAATAAAAGATTTCATTATTTCTGTTTCCTTGATTCAATTCTGTTACAGAACTGGTTTATATACCAGTGGCTTATCGTGTGCACTCACAAGCCTAACCTGTGCACACGAGCAACTAACTCTAACTGAGGTAAATCAGTTTTACAAACCGTGTTTACAATATAAGGCAGCTAGCTCACTATTAGGAAAATACACAAATATCCCTTAGTCTATTTAACATGTACTCTTACAGTAGCCAACACTTTGAGCACTTTTCTGTCGCTGTTGCTGATGCTCTTCGTCTTCTCTGCAGTCATTGTTACTCCTTCTGTCGCTGTTTTTATTTGATCGCTGTTACATATGGCTAGCAAAATCTATGTTGATTACTCTAAGACCTTCCCTAAAGATGATGTGATTCATTTGAAGTCCCTACTTGATTCTCTAAGTAAGACTTTTGGTTCTCTAACAATGACCGGTATAAGTGTATGCTCTCAATCCTTTAGTGTTTGTGCTACAATCCGTAAGAAAGCTTGAATTCTTGACTCTGGTGCCACTGACCACATGACATATGATTCCATTGTTTTCCATTTATATTCCACTGAGAGAAATCATTATATCAATGTTGCAAATGGTTCTTATGGGTTTTGATGGCACTAGGAATGTTAACTTGCCACCTTCATTCCAATTACAAGTTGTGTTGCATGTTCCTACACTCTCTGACAACCTAATATCTATTCATAAACTCACTAGTGATCACAACTGCAAAGTAATATTTTTCAGTTTATATGGTGTCTTTTAGGATCTTACTATAGGGGGGCGATTGGAGTGTGTAAGGAAAAGGGAGGGTGATACTATTTGTCTAGCGAACAAGATGGTGTGAAGGTGTTGTCTTCCTACTTCCAATCTGAGTCTTCTTCTATTGCACAAAAATTTGGCTTCAACACAAGCGTTTGTCAGTTAGCTAAATATTATCTCCCTCTTACTCCTAGTTTTAATAAAAGGGTCGAGCCATTTGATCTAATACATTCTGATGTTTGGGGACCTGCACCTATTTCTAATGTTTCTGGTGCAAAACACTTTGTTTCATTTATTGATGATCTGTGAAGTCCTGATACTCCAAAATGCACAAAGTATTTGTATCTGACACGTATCTGAAGACACAGAGATACGTGCGGATTCCGGCTAGAGGATGTCGGGTACACTCAGAAGACGTTGGATACACGTGGGATACAACCGGGATAGGCTTGATCACTTTCAGTACTTTAAATAAATATTTCTTAAATTTAAACCATAATTTTAAAATAGAAAAAACACAACTTGCAAACAGTGAGGTCCAAGTTTGCAAAGGGTCATTCTGACGCACCATCTTCAGGTAGGTTCATCTTTTTCTCTACTTGCATTTGCTCATCTCTATTCGTGGGCCGCAATTTCTCAGCTTGCGTTTTCTCATCTTTGTATTTTCTCATCTCTACTTTTTTACTTACTCTTTGTACTTTCTCATCTTTATTTTTATATATTATATCTTTATATATTTTTATTTTAAATTATTTTTTATTAAAGTATCTTCGCCATATCGTATCTTAATTTTCAAAATTTTCCCATATCCCTGTATCTGTATCGTGTCGTATCATATCACACACTCGGGCTTCATAGTTGATGATTGCATTCAAGTAACTTGGGTTTTCTTAATGAAGGACAAATCAGAAGTACCATAGTTGCTTATTCGATTTCATCATATGGTACAAACAAAATTTGGAAAGGCATTAAAAGGATTCATTCTGAATGGCAAGGAGTATGTCAACCATAATCTTTCAAACTTTACCTCTAAACAGGGAATACTCCATAAATTTACATGTGTAGACACTACACAACAAAATGGTGTCCCGGAAAGAAAGAATCATCATTTACTTGAAATTGCTCGAGCCCTTTTCTTCCAAATCGTCTATTTAATATTTAACTCTTTTAGTGCTTGTACTCGATTTACAATTCTAATAATATTCAGAAATCTTTTTCTACACTCACCTTTTATCAAACAATTAACAATTGGAACAAATAAAGAAATAGAAGGAAACAGAAAATAAAAATCTCAAAAGGTTGCCACTATGAATCCCAAATACCTCGCCTAGCCGAGCCCGTGCACCACTTACACCACCAACAATTGCTGACATGACAGTGTACCAAATGTGAATATCCATGAGATAAATCTGTGTAGAAAGGGCAAGCATTAGAAAAGTAAAACACCGTCAAGTACAGCGGAAACAAGAAAGTCAACTATTACTGACATAATCATAGCTGCTAGAAATGCGCCAAGTATATTGTTCGTTAGAATTGTCAAGTGTCTATTGAAATTTAAATAAATATACAATTACAACTAAATGTAAAAATAATAAATGCACAAATATATAGAATATCTAACATCAGAATGAACTATGTATTACTAAGTAACTGTTCATTCTCCCCAACCCGACATATAATAGTACAATGCCAATGCACGCTTAATATCATGCGGACCAGAATGACGGGACTTAGACTTTTTTGGGATATATTCAATGATTGAAGAATCCTTGTCTTCTATTCGAAGTTATTATCGAATTTCCAATATACATTGTGCATGTTTTCAACCCACTATAAGAGTGGCCTTGAATACACAAAATTGTATCTCACAAAATAAGAATCATAAACAAATATTCAAATATTCTGATTATTAATATGTATTGTTTTCTATTTGGTGAGTTTTGAATGTACTGTTTGATAGATATCACATGTTTTACAGTAATAGGAACTATTAAATTAATAACGGCAACACATTTTTTGTCTCAATATTTAGCAAGAGCTTTAACTAAATAGCAATATACTACAAGTTCAGGACAAAAGAAAGAAACATTACATAATACAAATAAACACAGAGGATTATGAATAATATTATGACAGTGAGACAAAATCAGGCTAGTAACACTCTATTTTCTTGGTCAGCTCTCCTAATTTTTTGCTACTCTTCTATGATATATCCATTAATACTTACTTTCAATAGCATGGTGAATAAAAAATGTTGTCTGTCACTTTCCAGTTTTTAATTGGAAAAATTACGCTGTTGTTCATCTGTCTTAATTTTAACTTTTAAGTTCCTGTGTTTCAAAACGTTAACTTTGAGGTAAAATGTTTAACTATCAACGATAAAAACATGAGTGCAATAGGCTTAATCTACTGCATCAATCGTGGTGGAATCAAAAACCAAAAAGTGGCTGTACAAAAGATAAAAATAGACCAATTAAGCCAGTAGGGATAACATTTTAGAATCTACAGGACTAAATTGAGACTAAAAGAAGATAAAGGACTAATTTGAAACTAAAAACTAAGATAAAGCACCAACTAAGTAATTTTGGCTTTTTATTTCAGAGCACTCCTTGAGAAAGATCACTGAAAAAACTTACATAAATGCATGATCTAGCAGTAGTCTTCTAAGATTAATGAGAACAAAACCGAATTGAAGAATACTCACAGCTACGACAGGAGCCCACAAGCTAACTATAGTCAAGGCATTGTTATTCTCTGTAAAAAAACCAAATGGATGAATCACCAACAAACACTATACAGTAGAGAGAGAGAGAGAGTCAAGGAATACAAAAAAAAATTATTTAATCTTGAGAGACATATAAACTTTGATAAATTAGTTAATAATAAATGGCTATAGCTTGTTAATGAGTGGTTAATTATTCTCACAAGGTAATTATCAGTTGAAAAGGACATTGTGTATTAGATACCTCAAGTTAGAAAGACATTTGTAAGTGGTTGGAAAGTTGAAAATATCCCATATTAGCTTGTTAATGAGTTCCTAATTCTCCATTTAGCTTGTTATTCACTAGCCAGCATAGTCATTCTCTTCAAAGCATCATCTCTTTTACTAAAGCTTTTCGTCATAATCAAAACCAAAGTTCAGAAAGGACAATTGGCAATAGATATGACTTATGAGTCACATGGATCAAGCCCCCCCCCCCCCCCAACCATGCCCAGTTAGAACATCCTTGACAAGCTACGATTTTGGTGTTAGGTCTCTCCTCATTGTGAACTTTACCTTGTGTGCCGTGGATGTTAGAGAAACATACATGTAGTTCATTACCTAATCGAGTTAGATATTGTGCTCTGTCTCCATTTGCTTTGATTCACTCTAATGTTTAGTACCCTAATCATACCGTATCAACAGTGGGGTATATATACAGTGTCACCTTTATCTGTGATTACCTTGATCTACACATTGTTTTTACTAATCTGAGTTGTTTTTTAAGTTTGAAACCTTTAAGAATGAAATTAAAACTCAATTACTCAAGTTGGGGTTCCCAATTTGTACTTAGTGTGAATGTACCTATCTAAAAAATTCAAAAGATCCATGGATTCACATAATATTTTTCAACACTTTAGGTCCTCATATCCCTCAATAAAATGAAGTTGTTGACTGTAAATATGACACCATACTGAAACAACTAGGACCCTTTAAGGCATGGTCATGTTACGATTCAGTTTTAGGATACTTCCTCCGTCCCTTATAATATGACTTTCTAGCCAAAAAAATTTGTCCCATAATACATGACTTTTTAGAATACCAATGCAACATCAATTTTCTTTTCCAGTCATACCCTTCATTATTTAATATATCTCTTCTTACAATTCTACTTTTTATGTTTCCAATGTCATTACTGTATGACAATTTGGTAAACTAACTCACAATCTCTCTTTTCTATACAAAATTAACTACTTTTCTTAATTCTTGTGCCACAACCTTAAAGGACATGTAATATGGGACGGAGGGAGTAATAAACTCTTATTGCTTGCTACCATACAAAATACGATGCCCTCATTTGTCCCTGATAGCCGAGTACCTAACAAAACAAGCAAAACAGCACAAGACAAATCGTTGTCTTTGTAAAACATTCTGTAATTCTTTTCACTAACGAATTCTACTTTCTATTACATACAAAAGAGTGATATCCAAAAGAACCAGAAGCTGCGATTCATGCATATGGTGGCGGAGCACGTGGTGGCATTAGGGCATGCAGTCATGGACTGAGAAATCTCGGTGTTTTGGGTGTTTTTCACCCTTTGTCTCTGAAGAACCGACAAGAGAAATGAGAGAAGAGAGGGAAAAAGGGACATCGCTTGGACCGAACGAGTTTAGAGAACTGTTCCCGGTTCTCTAGTTACAACGTTTCTTCACGGTTCGATCCGGTTTTTCCAGGTTTTCCCCAGCTCTTTGAGACCACAGTTTTTTAAGGCCTGACCGGACTGTAGACACGGCCAGGTCCCGGTCCAACAGATTCAATGGTCCAGTCCGATTTCAACAACATTGCAATTTAGAAATAGCCTAAACTCTCCATCTCAAATAGGTTAGCTCCGAATCGAGTGAACTCTAAAGATAGTGAGAATTCAAACTCAAACATGAGAAGGTAAATCCAACTGTGGCTCAAATAAACACCTAAAAAGATAAGTGTCAAAGGTCAAAGGCAAGCTTTAATGTTATACACTTGTAAAAATATGTTTTGTCCCCTTATTTGTTTCAACTTTGTGTTGTGTTGTGTTTCTTTCTTAATGTTCTTTCTATATATCTACAATTTTAACACTCGTCCAGTGGGAAAAGGTTTTTGTTACTGCTCTTGTATCTTCCTCTTAAGAAGTTTCTGTTCCACTACCCATTTACTTCCTTTTCAATGAACTATTATTTTATCAAAAAGAAGAATCCAATCCAAACCCAAGACATTACACTATTTATTAGACAACAAATATGTGAGTGGGTGTAAATATCAGCCAAAAACGGTAGAGAAAACACCAGAGCCTAAACAATTGAACCATCAAACAAAAATTAAATAACAATAAAAAATATAAATGAACCATTGAACAAAAATAAATAACAATATATACATACTCTTTGAGATGAAATCGTGCCAGGAGTACTTCAAAGTTTGAATATCCATGATGATATTGGTAGGTTTCACAAGAGGTTTTATCTGCAATATTATAATCAGTAATTAAGATTTAGGAATAGAATGCAAATAGTAAATTATGAATGCAAAAATTTTCCATATTTCATATAGATAGAGAGCAACTGCTTGCCTGGAGAAAGTACGCAAAAGTAAATTTGCAAGCAAGTACGAGCAACCAGTATCCCACATACCTACAGAAGTTAAAATATAATTGTGAAAATAAAAAGTGAAAATTCCATATCACAGAGTAGCACTGCTGACAACATGAAAGGCAGACTAATGCAGTAAAAAAACTATTTTAGACATTGTTAACAACCTATCTAGGTCATCGACCTTGCAAATAGTGACAATTATACCATTCACAACTGACATGCCTCAAGGACGGTAGTTTACAAGTTGAATTGAATACTGTTGGTAGATTGATATTTTTTCACAGATAAATAAGGTCGAAAAATTGTTGCAGTTCAATAAGTCTACTCTTTTTTCTTTTTTTTTTGCAGTAAGAAAAAAAGTCTTCTCTCTTTGTTTGAGATTAGGAGGGGTGGTCTTCTCCTTTTAGGAAAACTACATAAAGCCTAGTTGAACATTTTGAGCTTTGAGGTTCTACCTCCCAATCAATAATTAACAATAAGTAATTCGTTTAACTTGTTTAACTCAAGGAATAAATCCAAAACTTTTATCCTTATTAAATCTAAACCACTGGTACTTTATTTGTATTTGTCTCCGTTTGTGATTTAACCCAAAATTAACAGAATGGCCTATTATAATAATAACCAAGTTTAGATAAAAACTGAACGAAATTAAAATTGAAGGTGGCTCTAAGCATCTAAGCCCTTTTTCAACTGCAACTTTTTCGTGGGAAAGTATATTGAAGTTACAAAGCACAAGGATAAAAAAGTAAATAGCTGTCTCTTCCTATAAGCAACTTTTAAACACAAGATACTATTTTCTGCTTAGAACCAACCTGCAGTAGTCACTCATTTTTTCATAAAGGCCCCGTCCAACATAGTACCGTTCCTGAATTTCATTGAGAGAGCAACTTAGTCATAACACTCGCAGAAAAATAACCTTTCTTAGAATTAATTTATAAAAAACTCACTTGATATATCCACTTAAAAAACTGAAAGAATGATTGGTCAGACATATCAGAAAGTGCATGACAGGCTGGAAATTTGAGCAGAAATGCAAGGAATAGACGTAGCCCAGCATAAACGCCCAGTACAAGCAGGTATATCCGGAAATAGAATGAATTGTCAGAGTTATTACTATTCCTCTCCTGTAAAACCTTCCTGCAATTGTAGCATAATTGCTGTTAAAATTAGTGAAGTTGAGATGCACTCCTAATTACCAGGGTTGCTAAAGTTGGCTGATTTGGCCACCTAGGAACCGAGGCCTGGCACAAAACAGCCTTATTGACCCAGATGGCTTGAGGCAAAGCAGGTTTGATCATGTGGCCACATCATGGTGATGTGGCTTCTGTGATCACATCATGCATTTTCAACCAACTTATTTCAAATGCTCAGAAGCCAATGGGTATTGATGTAATGTTCGATTTCAGTCTACTAAAACCTTACAAACTTAATAGCCAGGCAATACAAGCAGAAACCATGATAATACGATCTAAACTTAACTCACCCACATTGCTTGCAGTCTAGAAGTTGAAGGCCACTTATTCTTAAATTTTATGCTTTATTAATATTATTATGGACAGCAGCTACTGATTTTCCTATTCTATCACCTTACAATCTACCATTTGCCGCTGTGAGTCACGCTTGGCCTGTTGCATTTGGTTGAACATCCACTTGATATTTACAGTATTAATGTTTCTAGCATTGCGAATTTGGTTTACTTGACATTTGAAAAGTATTGACATGGCTTAATTTGCATTTAAACCGTATTTGTGATTAACATGATAAGAAATTATGAATAATTATACTTATTTTTCAAAATATCGCCGTTACTTCATTGATATGAACACATCACCTTACTGCATAAATGCGATGAAGACTATTATCAAAAAAAGAATGTGAAGAAGCCTACCACAGGCCACTTTTAACTCATAACAACACTGCTAATTTGCCCAATAAAATAGCCAAGGGAAAATAGGAAACTCACAGGTAAATATATGTTACAAATGCAGAACTCAAGCCACCCCAAAAAAATCTTATAACTAGCCTCGACACAGCCATGCCCCTTGCAGTTGTGTATGCCCCAAATGTGAGCAACACGTCTAAGCAACCTATCCATCATAAAAATAGTATTTTGAGAATTACTGGCAATTCAATTGCTGAGCATTAACTGCAGAAAACAAGCATCTTACTCTTGATAAAATTCATGATTACAAAAGACGGCCCAATGCTAAGTATCGTTTTAAAAGTATCCAAGTTGATATGTCCATGGTTGAAAGCAATAATTGTCAAAGCCTGCACGGAACAGAAGTAGACATACTTTATGCTAGAATTCATCCCAAAGCATTGTTCAGACTTCGGAGTAATAATGATGGATTAAGAAACCTGAAACATTAATGCCAAGAAGATCCAAAGACGATGGAAACTCCGGTACAAGTGAAGAAACGTTCTATGCTCAACAAAACTGCTTTTACCAGTCTGCAAATCATGTGTTCAAAATACAAGCAAGGAAAGTTAATCGGATAATCCCACTACCTCAAACCAGGAATTACAACAGTCAAACTACGGAAGAATATACTCTAAAAACAAAATTGACCAGAAAACCAAATATCAAATTAAAGTAAAATAGTTGGTGATAAGGCCTCCATAAACTACAAGTATTACAAGCCAACAAAAGGACTTTCGGTCACAAGTATAGAATAAACTTTAGTAGAAATGGGGACAGAAAAGAACGGCACCGCCCTGTTTTGATCTATGTAGTTGATCCAATCTAGTGGAAAAACTTTTGTATTTTTGTTCCTTTTTTTTACAAAAAAGGAAATACAATTAACCATCAATCAACAAAACAACATGAAATTAAAAAACAAGCAAACAAAATATAAAGTACTACAAATCTTGAATGCAGGAGACAAATAGTTTTTAAAATGGTCTATAAAAAAGCATCCATATTTGGAAGGGGAAAACCTACAGCATAATTATCAATGATAACTCACAATGCTCACCATCATGATGGCTTCAGAAATAATGTCACAAATTGAAGGGAAAAAATTATATAAACAATTTAACATTATATTTGCAAAGAAAAAATAATTTAAAATGACGACCTAAACTTTTAAATGATGAGCAAAGAAAGCATCATGACTAACCCTTTTTGATTTTAATGGTATCCGTAAGAATGGTGAACCAGTCCTCATTGGCCAGCCTAATTCGACACAAGTAGGCGACCTACAAATAACTGTAACTTAGAATTGAAAATTCCGTACTAGTAAAAAAATGTTACATGTCATTATGGTTGCTAACCAAAAGTACTCATTGAAGTCATCATAGTTCCTCCAAGCTGAATGTGCCGCTTTCCCATTATTGTTTAAATTAGCTTCCTGCATTTTTCAAGGATGAGAGTAGCTTGTAAGATATTGTGTAATGAAAGAAAACTGAAGATAATTATAATTATAATAATACAAAAGAACAAATGTACCGCATAGAAGTATATAATTAAATTCAAGTCATAATCAAGCATACCAAATTCAAGTCAATTTTACTATACATACAGAACACATATTGTTACAATACAATGCATTAATAGAAATACCTGTGTATACCAATAGTCTAAGTCAAGTAACAGTACAGGTTAACTACTACAACCCCAACCCAATCCCATCAGCCCACCATAATACCAAAAGAATGATAAGACTCTCAAGCGATACATTTGCAGTTAGCATTTTGGAATAGCCCTTCTTACAGCTAGACTAGATGTTCCTTCGGGGGGTGGGCTCTTATCTCACAACAGGTGGCGTGCAAAAAAGTGAATAATTACGTGAATGCTTTCAGCAATAAAATGACAATTTGCACTCATTTCAACAAACAAATGTCAAATAAAATAAAAGAATACTAATGGATAATAAGCATTAAATTATACAACTGCATTATACTGAGATTGTGGATAAAGCAACTCACAGCAGCTAGTGTTTTATATATAGGACAAATAATTTTCTCGAGGAACTTCACAGAACCATCTTCGGTTAAGCAGCTAGCTGCAGGTCCAGCATCTCCATGATCCAAAATGGCATCCAATTCTTTTGCCATCTAAATAAAAAGAGTAAAGTGGGGGAAATTAGAATTCTTTGAAGTAACTTGAAACAACTAACCTTCAGCAGAGCATCAAAGCAGGGGCAAAGACCACTCTCCCTCAAGTGTTTTTTAAGGAGGGGTCATTGAAGTAGTGAATTAATGTTCGCATGAATTTTATCCATAATACTGGAATAAATTAATCATTTCATGTCTTCATTGTGATCATTCTCAAACAAAGTAGTTTGACTTTTATGTACTTATACTTCAATACAATTATACATGTCCAGACCCACTATCACTGTCATTCACATATGCCTCCTAGATGCTTTCTGAATCCATCCCAAGCTTTCAGCTTCCTTTTAGCCAAATAGTTAACATTATGAAAAGGGGCATAACCTTAGGTAAAATTGAAGTACAAAAACAGACACTATATTCCTTTGTTCTTTCAACTAAAAAAAGCAAAAAATGTTTTTAAAAAGAAAATAAAGTTAAGAAAAATATACAAAACAACTACAAGATACCATCAAAATGTAGCAAAAATTAAAACAAAATATGACCAGAACAGTCTAATACAAACATGCTAGTTAATCTTCACAATAGGGAGATTGCATACCCTTCCGTTTTGTGAGGATACTGGTACCCTAAGCAATTAGTGGCTAATACTTTGTCAGGTTCAACACTCTAATGGAATATAAAAAACAGTAAGTCATTTTATATTGTTCTGTTGGAATACAAGAGTATATTTTATCTTATGTTATCTTAAAGTTTTTTGAATTATCGCATAGGATTAGGATCTTATTATCACTTAGTTATTATTATATTAGTTTCCCTATTTAATTAGAATTAGGATTCTAGTATCTTGTCTCCCTATATATAGGGATCAGTGGTAAACATTTTACATCATCTGATTATCATCAATCAAAATCATATTTTAGAACCTTCCTTCTATCTTTTCTCCTTCTCTATCTAAAGCCCATAACTTTAACATGTTCCAATAAAATGAAACAAGTTACTAAACATTGGCCATTACCCACTAATCACTAAGGCTATTCGTAAACCCGTCAAAAAAGAGGCTACGAGAGGTATCCACTACTCTGGCGCAAAATATCAAGTTTATGAAGAAAAGAAATGGTGTCTCGGGAGTAATCTGATTATAAGTCTTTCTGAAAGCAAACTTAGCTGATTAAAATACACAATTAAAGATCAAGTATAAAAGCGAATCTAGATGATTTGAGGTAACAATGCTAAATTGCTAACAGAGGCAAAGAAGACCCAAAATTTGAAGGGCATAATTAGAGACTTACATGGTGGAATATATAGCAAATGCACTCAGGAAGAAAGCGGACATTTGCAGCTTCGCCCCAAATAAGAAAATACAGGGAAACCAAAATGAGCTTCCTATCCCGGTTAATTGCCTCTAAACTGCAGGGACCAAAAGTCCTATTAAGCAAGCTATTCAAGGGAAAATATGTTTAAAGCAAGAGACAGATCAATTAATGACCTATTCCATGCAACTCGAATTCGCAAGTATCTGCACCACTTGATATAGTTATCTAGCACCTTCAAGAAGACTTCATTGATTGTTCTCTCATCTATTTTCTGTACATCCCATCAAACAAAAGAAAGAATCAAAAAATTAATAAATTAAAAAAACTAAAATCAAAGGATGTCGACTTCATAAAATATTCAACAAAAGTATGGAAGCAACCAAAACATTGCCAGGCATAAACACATACAATATAGTCATTGTTAGACACCAACTATAGTGGACTTCAGTTCAGATAGATAACGCGAGCTGGCTTATGCGGCTATACCTCATGTGAGAAATGGGGGAGAAAGAAAAGAAGTGTGATACGCAATATGTTGGTCAACATTGGAACAACCTGCCAACTGGCAAGTGGGGCACATAGGGAAAAGTAGGATAAAAAGAAAAGGGTATAGAGGAGAGGAGGTATTAATAATTCAGTCCTGGAATGATTTTGAGAGGAAGCTAGCTCACCGGTTGTGTTTTCCATTTTACATTTTTTTAACTTTTCTCTTCCTGTCTATTTTAGGCTAAACTCCCATTTTCAGTAAGAGAAAGGGCAGTTCCTACCATTATCCATGCAAACAATCATATAAAGTGCAACATTTATGTGAAACAGCTATTATTCCTCCTAGTACTGATTGATACTACTGCATTCATGTACTCATCATGTATATAATCAGTCATTAGATTAGTTGTGTTAGAAACATACTTCCTCAAACCCATTTTCACTCTTACTACATACAGAAGTGGGCCTTCAGACAAGAGCTCAAAGGGTGAACAAATATCTTGCACATATCAAACCATAACTTACCAAATGGGTAACATATTCCACAGCTTTTAGTGATTCCCTACTTCAGCATAAAACTAAGAAGCTTCTAAGCATAAAAACAATAAATAAATTATATGCATGAAGCGTTCACAGATTCTATCAACTAATCAAACCCTCTGGCAAACAAAATACCTATAAGTAAGCATGACGCAAGTTATGCTCATACAATGAAAGTCAAAACCAAACACATACAATTGAAGGAATGAATGCTAACGAAGATGGATGAAAATTACAAATCCATTCAAGACGTAACCGTAAAGAACAAAATTATATCCATAGAAAACAAGTTAGTGGATCACTGATGGGACAAAAAACTGGTACGGATCTCTTAAGCAATTTCATGCAAAAGTATTACACCAACCCTCACAGAAAACCTGAAAGTCTGATTCGAAATATACACTCAAAATAATTAAATATTCTGTTAAGACAGGAAATTAAGCAAGATAGCATGCTCACAAACTGAAAAAATAAATAGCAGGCATGAAACTGCATTATATTGGATATGTAAAAAGGACTCACTGGATCAGCTTCAGCAGGTATGCCAAGTCGAGATTGTGCATTTGCTATCGTCAAAACAACATTTTCACGCTGGTTCCTTACATTATCTATCTGCAAATATGAAAATTAAGAGAAATAACCAAAAACATTAAACATGGCCAAAAACAAAAACATCTAATCTCAGAAAATTCATAATGCAATAAAAACCTTATTTAGTCATAACTATAAATCACTTGCAGAATAAAATCTATTGTACTGTAAAAGGACCGTCTTATTTGATCCAGACTTGTATGACCCATACTCTGACTGTTTCATGCCTCAAGGTTGCTGCAACTAAGTTTGCCGGGTCGGGCCATGAGCAATGCTCAATCAGAAGTTCCTATTACTGTATTGATAGAGGGGGGATGAGAAGGAGGAGATTCTGTATCTGAATCTGAAAAATGTATTCAAAGCTTTAGTTTCTACAGAGGTACTTATAGTCATACCAAGGCTCGCTAACCAAGCTTACAATTATAACAAAATCCTAACACTAAGCTAGATCTGTTATACTAAACAGCAAACCAACAAGCTTCTAAAAACTAAAACCTTACTACTTATTCAACACCCAGAGTTAGATATACTCAAAACTCCAGGTTTACCAATAAGTACTAAATTGCTCGAGAACTTCCCCAATCCCGTCTTCCATATCATTGACCTTCAGTGCGGTGATGGCCGTAAAGGTCATCGTTCTAGAAAAGTGCAACAGCAGCCCTGTTTTCTCTCCCTGGCCATGGCAGAAATTCTAAGTCAAACCCAATTGAATTGGACGGCCACCTAAACTGTTGTTCACTCACTAACCATTGTTCAGCCAAAAAATTCAAGCTGAGATAATATCACAGAAAGGTGCCCCATCAAATAATACTTCCAATTTTGTACTGCATAAATTACCGTCATCAACTCCCTGCTTCCCAGTCTATTTCTCATCATATATTTATTGGAGGCCTACTATCAGAAAGACCCACCCCCAGAATCACTTTATGGAATTGCTCCCTTCCTTTCTCCACTCCTATACCCTGCCTTTCTAAACCCTTCACCCTCCCACTGCCTTGTGTTCCTTTTTCCACCAATTCATGGTCCATTTTGTTTTTTTATAAAAGAAAATCTTTTTTAATTAAATGAAATAACTATCTAAGTTTGGCCGAAAAGAAAGTAAAAATATACAAAAAAAAACACTACATTAGTGAGCTAAGAATAGTAGCTTCTGGAAAGAAAAACAAGTCCGAAAAAAGTATCCTAAAGGGGAGTCTTGGAAAAGATTATTTGGGTTGGGCTTATATTGTAAGTTTATAACATGAGCCCATTAGTGAGTACTTGTAAGAGTTTATGAAAATAGCTTTTTTTTGGTCGAGACTAGGGTATCCACCGCCGAACGCAATGACTAATCCCCTCGCTGGATTGGAGGCACCTCGAAGGGTGGGACAACTCGCCAAGGGATTTAAAGTTGCTCCGTACCCAAGGCGAGGATCGAACCCTCGACACTTGATTAAGGGAGGATGAGCCCCAACCGCTCAACCACACCCCCTGGGTTATGATGAAAATAGCTTATGATATGTTCATAAGTTGTTTTAAATATATTTTCATAAACTTCTCATAATATCTTGTAGAAACAGTTTATATAGAGCTTATAATTTCCCCTCATTTCCTCTTTGATTGTAGAAACAGCTTACACATAAACACTTAAACAATAAGCTCTTATCAAATAAGCACTTAATTATACTTTTACCCAAACACCCCCAAAAATGACTTGTGTTTGAATTAAATAGCATGCCTACAACAGTCATATGAGGAGTTCTAGCAACCCTCTCTCTCTAACACTCGCCCTCCAACACTCTATTATGGATTGAAATTCATGTGGGTTCCACTAAATTCCAAAATACAGGGACTCACATGAATTTCAACTAATCATAGAGAGAGTAGTGGAGGGTGAGTGTTTTCTAAACCTCTCCATCCAACACTGATTGGTTGAAATTCATATGGGTTCCACTGGATAAGTGAGTCTCATTACCTATTTAATGGGGTCCAATTCCCAAATGGTGTAACTCACATGAATTTCAATCAATAATAGAGAATGTTCGAGGGAAAGTGTTGCTAGCACTTCTCAATATCATAATACTTAAGTAAAACATACAAGTAGATAGCGACGAAAGTCAAAGAAACAAAAAAGTTTAAAACTTAGAATCCCCAAATAGCCCCATCCCCATCTGCAACATCCCTTGTAAGGGTGTTCTCGGGTTTTTGAGGGTCATTTGCCTGGCGAGCGCGATGATAGCCACGCTACTTGCCAATATTTGCTCAATATTGCATCAGCTATGGCCGCACCTTTAATCTGTAATGCTGTCGCAGAAGAATAGCAGCCAGCCAGCCGCTTTGCTGCTATTGACAACTATGATTGCATATACAAAGAAAAATAAATATCATTTTGGGTATGCCAACATTTCTTTTATTAAAACTAAAAAAATAAGTTTCTATCTGCTTTACCGACTTGATAACTTGATATTTAGAACAACTTATCAATATTGATGCTAAAAATATTTAGTGATGAATCCAGCAGGAACCTATGAAGAGAACTTTAATTACCACATAATTAGCCATTATATACAGCAATAACAGAAAATTACAATTATTACAAACCTGGAAACCAAACACAAATTCCAAAAGATCAAACATGTCTGCATCCCTTTTTCCAGATACTTTAAATCCAGGAGGAAGTCTAGGGAACTGTTCAGTATATCTGATTGCAGATATTGCCCCTCTAACCTGAGATTAAGAATCAAACCTCTTAAGTCATAGAAACTACCATGTGGAGCACATGAAATCCAGGATAATATTAGATAAATCATCCAGGCAAATATAAGTGGGTCTTTCGGTGTTTGTAACTTAACCTTTAGAGATTATCAAAAAAGGAAACAGATCAAATACAGGTAATTGAAAACAGAGAAATGAAGAGAGAGGATAGAATAGAACAAGTATTCGGTAGGGTTGAACTTACCTCGGGGAATATTCTGATAGGATTGGTTAATGATGGTGCTTCCAGAGGAACAATATTGTAAGGCGTTAGCTCTCCAGACAACGTCGCACTTGACTTTTTTAGTTTTCTCAACTAAGAAAACAAGGAAGACAAAGAAGACAACGTGTTAGCAATCAGTTTGTTAAAACAAATTCTATAAGAAGTTTGGCGAGTTCATGTACAAATTTTAAGAATCAAATGAAACAGCTAGTAAGTACTAAGTAGTACCAAGGTTTATGGATTTCTCAATTAGAAGTCGACTACTTACCTAAAAAGATTGAAAGTGGCTTACAATTTTGCAACACCGCCAATTAATTGTCAATATAAAAATGAATTGTTGAACAACTGAAAAACGAACTACGAGGTATGCATAATTATTGGGAAAATCACAAGTCCCACATTGACTAGAGATAGGTCTCAAAAGACTTTATAAGTGAGAGGCAATCCTCATCTTACAAACCGGTTTTGTGGGGTTGAGTTAGGCCTAAACCACATTCTAAGATGGTATCAGAGTCTATCCTAAATCCTTCGGGCAACCCACAATTATATTCCACGCACTAAGCCCAATAGTGTTGGGCGTGAGGGGGTGTATTGAGAAAAACCCAAGTCCCACATTGACTAGAGATATGGTCTCAAAAGACTTTATAAGTGATAGGCAATCCTCACCTTACAAGCCGATTTTGTGGGGTTGAGTTAGGCCCAAACCACGTTCTAAGAATAGTCAGCAAAGTTAATTTGCTTCTTCGTAAACATCTTAACATTATATAAAAAGGAGTACCTCCTCCATTATTAGCCCACCAACTCCACTGGAATCTGCATCCTTGCTAAGTGCCTCCATGACCTCCACTAAGGCACGTAGTGTGGAAATAATCTTTTTCATTTCTGATGATCTAAGCTCCATCCTAGGAGAACAAAACATTAAACAAAGAAATTATACCAGAATGAAGCATAATCTAGATAAATTAAACTTTAGCTTTTAATCAACATAAAATCGAAAAAGCAAGTGAGACAGTCTTTCCGGGTATTCTAAGAAAATAATCGAGTTATGGACAATTTATCTTCCAGTTTCAGCAATTCTACATTACTATTAGCTTATTATTTTGCATATTAACATATTTTTATATTTTGCACCTTCAACACAACAATTCTTAATCACGACAAACTTGTTATTTTGTAATTACCTATAGATAAAAAGTTGCAAGGCTAAACGCTAACCTCAAATCAGCTTTACCAACCAAGGAGGCAAGAATATTTCAAGAGCTGATTAAAGGTCACTAACAAGCAAAGGCTTCCATATTTAGTGTCACTTTGTGATAATTATGAATCAAAATGTACAGACCGGGCCTTGAATTTTCATTTTCATAAGCATACATTCGCAAACATATCATATGAAACAAGTTGATATGTTATCCATTCAGAAAAATAATTCAATGCCATACTCAAAAATAAGCATCAAGATTTTAGTCACAGAAAAACGAATAAATAACCTTCATCGATTTCACTGAATAAACAAACTACATGTTTGGAGGTTTAAGAAACTAAAAATTCATGGGTGGGACATACTCTCCCAGTGTAGAGCTAAAAGTTCCAGACTCTTGCAATCTCTGCTCCTCTCGTTGGATGTCGTCCACTCTATGTTGTCGCTTGTAGCGTTGATAAAACTCCCACAGGTTTTCAATATCACGATTACGATCAATTTGAACCCCTCCCTCTTTAGCAAGTTTTTGCTATAGAATATAGTTAAATGAAACTCATTAGCAAGTGGGATAATAAGTCCTCAAAAATAAAATACACAAATGACCAAAAAGCTTTCCTTTTCAATGTATCCCTCAAAATCCGCTACCATTACCTTGATAATAGACATCAAACCAGTCTTGAACTGAAGAACTCCCCTACCATCACTGTTGGGATCAAGATTTTGAGCCATGCTATATGCCTGCTCACACACTAAAGGTTGAAAGTAAAAGGTCATTTTCATACTATATAACCATGAAATGAATAGTGATATCTTTAGTTTTTACAAGACAAGGACATGGACATGAGAATGAGCTTAAATACTTATATTTTACACACAAATTGAGAAAATTCAATGCTGACAATGGTGGATGGCATTTTCTAATGACAAGCCAAAAACCCACCATAAAAAATATGGTGGGTGGTGATGCGGCCTAAGGCAAAAGAATGTCATCGATAGTGAATAATATAGACACTACTATACCAAAAAAGGGCTGAAAGCAGCATAAAAATATAATAGAATTAGAATTAGAGAACCAAATAATGAAAGAGAATTGGAAATTGGAAGACAAAAAATAATGAAAAGGGCAGAAAATGGAATAAAGGTATAAGAGAATTGGAGGGGGGAAACAAAGTAACAGAACAAATGTGTGACATGCTCCAAATGTAAAAAATAGAGAAGAAAATGGTACTAGGAAGGACAGAAAAACCAGAATAATGGAAAAAGGAGATAACAGAGAGAAAGAATGTAGAGAAGGAAAGGTTGGCGGAAGAAAAAAATGCTTGTTCACGGAAAAAGAAAAAATGGAGGTCGCCAAATATGGGTGGGTCGCCAATGAAGGTCAATGGAGCAGTTTGCCAGAAATGAGATGTCTGGGATGAAAAGTTTCGATGGAGAGTTAGCCTGAGGATGGTGCTTGATAGTATGAGGCTGAAGAGCAAAAAAGGCAAGCCTATTAGATTTACTCTCATGGGTAATTGGTTACAGGTACTAGCTTAAAGATACACCGATTAAAAATTTACTTTAGTCCCTCAAAGTTTAAATTCCCAACGATTTAGTCCGTTCATCGATTTTAGTCTAACAATGATAACAGGCAGGATGCTAACATGGCAGGATTGTATCATGATTTCGAAATTTAAAGACTGGCAGTAGTACTCAAATATACGATATATGCCATATGTGCCTGTGCCTGTGTTCTGTAATTCTGTGTGGCTTGTTTGTGCTTTATAGACAGCCTGCAACCTTAAATTAGTTGCCCAATCACAGCACGGCACAACATCCAATATATGTTTCAACTTTCAATTTGGTCCCCCACCCCCCCCCCCCCCCCCCCCCAAATTCAAATTTTTATCAGAAATAGCAAATTAAAAGTAAAAAAGTCAAGAATTAATCAAAAACTACAAAGTCCGGTCACTGCAACACTGTATAGTCTCAACTATGCATCCATGAGAACACTCCAAAGCTTCTACCTAGAGAGAAAGACGCTCCTATCTAGATTTCATTATCATAAACAGTGTATACAAATGCATTCGCCACAAAAAGTTATAATTCATGAAGAGAGAATGCTGAAACTTACAGATCCTGGCGACGTTAGGGTCCTCAGATTGAATGTCATCGGCAGCCTGTAAGATCAAATCAACGTTAGTGGTCTGAGCGAGAGAAGGCGGAACAGCGCCGGCGATTCCACTCGGAGCTCTAGCATGGCCTTGACCGGCATTCCTTAGCTGCTCCCTCTTAAGCGTCGCTCGAACTAGCCTATCCCAGTTGTCGCGAGGCCTAACCATGGCTCGCTCCACCGCCGATCGATAGCCCTAGGCGCGTGCTTTTCACGAACTAGATAACTGTGTTGTATGCGTCGAATATACCCGCGCTAGAACCAGGAACAGAAACAGGGTTTAGATTGGCGAGGCTTTTCTTTCTTAAACTACTTAAGGAGTAAGGTTCCTTGCTTTCAGAAGAAACGCGGATCGATGGCAAAACTAACGGCGACGTAGCAAGACCGTAGTTGCCTAATTTTCTTTTTCCTCACTTTTTTGCCTCGCTTTTGCGCTTGTCTGTCCCTCATGGGTTTTTCGATTGTCTAACTTTGTAACATTTCTCTAACTTTAGCCAATATGAGAGAGGTAGGAACAACCCCTCTCTTTCGGGTAAAAAATGGTATTTTAGCCGTGAAATTGTAATTGTAATATGATAATGCGGTAAGTGGATGATGTGATAAAATGAGAGAGATGGAGAGAAAGTGAGATGTTAAGTAGTTGTACAAATCATAGTTGAAATTGATTGTTGGGGAAACAAGTTAACTCGGGTTCGAACCCGGGTTTGTGTAATGATAGTGTATGGTTTTATTTGTCATTTCATCTAAGTAAAAAAAAAATGGTACTACTACAATAAATGGTTAATATAGTTTTTTTTACAAAGAAAAACTTAGCTTTCTCATTAATAATCAAATGTGTAATACAAGTTGGACTCGAATAAAAAAATTGGGAACTAGTATTGTCCTTTGAAGCTCTAGCTAACGTATGAGCCACAAGGTTGGCGGCTTGCCTCCGAATGAAACTAACTTTGAAGTTTCTTATATGTAATAATAACGAAATACAAACACGAATGATAGAACCAAACTCAGTTACAACGTTACAAATTCCTCTGACGTCGTCCACTACTGCTTTGCAATCAACCATGTGTAGCCACTTAATGGTTACAAATTTTTGGAATTGAAGCGATTGTAGCCACTTAATGGTTGTTAATAAACCATGTGTTTATGCTTCTTGTGGAGTAGGAACACCTCTATAGTAATGGGTTTGCGCCTTCACAAATTCGCCAAGATCATTGCAGATGCAAACAGTGACGGATCCAGGACCCCGAGGTTGGGGGTGTCAAAATTTTTAAATACACAATTTGCTAAAAATTTATCCATTTCATGACCTTGTTCAAACACACTATTAATACTAATTAGAATTAAACTAATACTAATTGGAGACTAATTCACACTATTAACTTAACCTGCTTGTTGTTCAAACATTGATCATATTAATGAAGTTCCAGCTTTAAATTATATGCTAGTATTTTTAACGGAATGTTGGTATTTATAAAGACTATTGTCAACGACATGAAGATTAGTATATCCTTCATCCTATCCTAATGGTAGAGAACATATTTTAAAATTAAAAATAAAAGTCACAAGGAAGAAATTAAGCAATTAAACAATTAGGGTTACCAATTTTCCCCAAATTAGAAATTAAACAATTAGGGTTTTCAATTTTCCCAAAATCAAAAATTAAACAATTAGGGTTTTCAATCAAAGAATCAAACAGTGAAACAGTGAGAGTCTGCGAGAGAGTTGTGCGTGCGTGAAACAGTGACTGTGTTGTGTTTTTAGTAAATTAAATTTGGGTCTTTGGTGTAAATGGGTACAAAATTTAGGCTATTGGTGCAATTTAAAATATTCAGGTGTGTCAAAAAAAAATTCTATAGGGTGGTAAGCAGGAAAAAAAATTGGGGGGGTCAACTGAACCCTCTCAAATGTATGTGGCTCCGCCACTCAATGCAAATACCAATCCCAAAATACCGTTCCGCCGCAAAGATTGCGGCGTCAGCATTGCACTTGAGCTCATTCTTATTTGTTTTTCGCCACACCTCTACACCCATATGCCATTGGCGCTGAAAGTCCCCTTCCTTCTGCTTCCTTATGTCCTCCCATTCAAAGAGAATCGACATAGCTTTACTAGTAGAAAAACTATCTGGTTTCACAACATTCTCCCAAACCTTTTCATTACGCCTCTTCGAAATACACCACAACATCATAGCAAAAATCTTCTAAGGTCCATGCTGTAGAGATTGAAGAAGACCAAAGAAACAAGGTTTAAACCCCTCTTCCTCTTCTACTTGGTGACAAATTAACCCCCACAAGCCTACTCCCTCCAAACCGCTTCAGAGTAGCTACAACCAAAGAACATGTGCCACTCATTTTCATCGCTCTAGTCGCACAACGGGCAAGTCACAGGGCATTGTACCTGTTTCCTACGCAATTTGTACCTCCAAGGAAGACACCCTCTCGTTGGTTGCAAAAACAAAATCTTGACCCTGTGTGGGATTTTAAGCTGCCACAATGTCTGCCAATCTCTAGTCACTCGCAGCTCTGAATTGTCCATAAGGACATTCGTTGCTCCGTAATAAGCAGACTTCGTTGAATAAGCGTCATTTCTACTGCGATCCAAACCATCTCATCATCACCTTTGGTAGTAAAATGTGTCATCGTAAGAACCCTTTGAGCCTTCTATGCATTGAAAAAAAAGCCCACGAAATCCTGATTCCATAGCCTATCAACCAGATTAAATAAATTAGAAATGGTCCAATCGTTGGTGCCTGTGACCACTGGTGAACAAATGTGCGCATTCCCTTCCCCTTTAAGTTATGGATCCCTCCAAGTATTAATATTGGAACCACTACCAACTTTCCACCTTGCTCCCAAAGAAGCCAATACCTGTGAAGTGTGGATGCTACGCCATACATAACTTGGATTATGGCCCAAGTGATCCCCCAAGAAGTCCCCCCAAGGAAAATATTTAGTTTTCAAGACACGTGTTACTATATCATCATTATTGGTACACAAGCTCGATGCTTCCCCTACATGGCTAAATTGAAATCGTGAAAATGTCTGAAACTCATTCCTCCAAATCCTTCCGCATACCCCCTATTCAAACCCCACCAAAAGGAATTTTTCATTTACTCAATCTTCTCTCCCAAGGTAGTGACAATTAAGAAAGTGCTCATGTAGTAAGTAGGAATAGCCTAAGCGTCTGACTTAACGAGGACTTATCTACTTGCCTTAGAAAGGTGCCTACGTGACTGATTCTAAATCCTGCTCCAAATTTTATCTCTCACATAGCTAAACAGCGGCCCTAGACATTTCTCAGTACAAAGACATTCAGTAACACTTAGATTAGCCACCACCTGCTCCCTAGTTTCTGCAATTGTATTCTGGCTGAAGAAATTTATGACTTCTGAAAGTTAATGGACTGACCGGATGCTTTCTCATAGATGGCAACCACATCCTTCAAGTTTTTGCTTTCTTTATCATTGCGTGAAACTTCTTTCAGCTTATTTTGAGACTAGCCAATTAATTAGATATAAGTACATTTATAATTCAGACGTGGTTTATAAATCGAACTCAAAGGTTAATGTGAGTGACTAGTTGTTAAAGAACACTTTAACAACCCATGCTTAAACCTAGACATAGGAAATCACAGTCCATAGGGTGTATATTGTGGGTATTTAATATACAGGAGTGAACCTATTTAGAGCTTAGGCATAAACTCTTGTAATAAAACTCTGACGTTAGTGACTGAAAAGAACACATCAATTGCTATAGCATCATATATTGCATTGTTCTATTTTAAAGGATTTACTTAGTGAACAACATTCAAACCATCTTTTCTTTGAACTTTCCACCATCTTTACTTGTTTACTTTCATTTCTTTTTATTTACATTATTTGTACGCACTCTTGTTATTGTTACTTGTTTCTCTCACTAATTTGCTAGTATATTAAACTCTAAAATTAACCTCAATCTATGTGGGTATGATCATTACTTTTTCACTATTTTGCTTATTGCGATTGTGTATACTTGCACAACTACTTTTTGCACAACAGTAGGAAATTAGTTGAAACAAGAGAAAATATTTTAATATTTCAATTAATTGAGCCATTAAGACGATGCTAGACATTTAGTTAAAAAAGTAATTATAGAGTTTAATTTAAAATAATTGGGAGATTCGAAATATTAACTTTATTTTTTCCTAAATTTTTTTAAGACTAATCATTCGATGTATCAGAGATCCGTTTAAGGGATTGACCCTCCCAATAAATGTTTTTCTAAACGCACCGGCTAGAGATCGAATCCAGGATCAAATGATGAAGGGATCAAAGTATCTACCACTTATGCCACATTATGTTGGTAATGTTGATGTAGTTTCACAAAAAAAGAACTATTTTGTAATGAATGTGATAAAACACTATGTCAATATAATATTCATGAGTTCTGCAAAATGATTACTAACATGCGCTAACTTTTTTGATATAATTTGCACTACCATTTGATCTTTCACTTTTTTATATTGTTTAAATTGAATGATTTCTTTTATTCGTTTTTTTTTAAAATTTGAAGGTTTATTTATTTTTTCATATTTAGATAAAACAATTGAATAAATAATTCACTAACACAGTTGTATTGAACTAAATTATTATTCTAGACAATTTAATCAAAAATGTGTATCGTATTGTATATATTTTCAATAATTTTAACTCATGCATTGCACGAGAATCAATTCTAGTATTTTATAAAAAAAAATATCATTATATTTTTAACATATAAATCACAACGGGATCACATAAAAGATGAGACAATACTTAAACGAGAACCGCTCTCCTAAGTTAGCACCTAAAAAGCTCTAAAAAAAATCCCCCTATTTATTTTGGTATCTAGAGCTGTCAATTTGGGCCCGGCACCCAATTTTTTGGGCGGATCTGGGCTCTAAAAATAGTAACCCAAAAGCAACGGTATGTTTTTTGGCTCGGCCCAATTGGCCCGATGATATTAGTAGGCCGTGTCGAGCTGACCCATGAGCTTCGAGCCGAGCCGTTTGTTTTTTATTTTAACCTTTTTTTTACTAAAAAAAAGTGGAAACCTAACCTAAAAAGTAGGAAAAAAAAGTGCTTTGTAAAACTAAGACAGATTTAGGCTGCTATTTTGATTGCTATTTTGGCTCCTTATGGTTATGGCAAAACGTTAATGTATTATGCATGTTGATTTGTAGATGCAAAACAGATTTAAATTGGCTTTGTATGAGCCAAAACAGATTTATATATATTAGATATTTACTAGGAATCCTATTTATGTATGTTGTTCATTTGTAGAAAAAATATATAGTCAAAATTCAAAAAAGTCAATGATTTGTGGCCCACTTGACTGACCCATTGGGCCGACCCATTGGCTCATGGACTGGTGTTGGGTGGGCTTGGGCCGTAAATTTTGCAGCCCATCAGAATTTTGGGATTGCCCGACCCTACCCATATGTGCTGTTTGGCCCGATGGGCCGGACCCCAACCCATTGACAACTCTGTATGTAGAGCGGCAAGAGCTTCCTAAAACTCACAAAGAAGTACAATGCCTCATATTCGAACGCAGTTACACATGATATAATATTTGGCCTAACAATTTCGGTATTTTTTTTGGTTAAGCTAAGCCTTACCAATAAAAAAATAAAAAAAAATAATCCCCCTATTTAGCATGGTGCTGGCCTGGAACAAGCGAAAGATCCGTTGTGGATGCTATTATTATTTATTTGTTGTCAATCAAAGTCGTAATCGTATCTCTTGCTGTCCTTTCCTTCCAGACTCAATCAAATCAAAGCCTTTGGAAACGTCCCTCCCATCAATGGTCAGAGCAACAAGCTAACCCATGCGTCACTTCACAGAGTGGCAAACTCTGTGCCACACTCCTTTACTTCCTTCCTGTAAGAGAGAAAACGTGCACAACAATCTATGAACCCAGAACTCCAAACATTTATTTTCCAAGGGTTTCCTCTACCTTTCACTAAAAGGCCACAATTTAGAACATCGAGAAGAATAGAGAGAGTAATGGGTCGCAATCCACAAGTGTGTGTGGCTTGCAACCACAACTGTCGTCTGTTTCACAGTACAACAACCACCTCACCCACCTCTTTCTTCAAGGTCATCGTTCGTCCAAATGATTTCACAATCTTGGTATCATCTTTCCCTTTTCTTCAAGTACTTTCCTTTATCTTGTTTTTTTCTTTCTGCATTAACTTTCTTCACTTTCTCACATACCATATTTTAGTAACTTGCTTTGTGTTTCACTTCAATGCACATTATATATAGTCCTTTTAGTTGTGGTGTTGGATTAGTAGTTAAAAACTTAAAATGCCAAAAAGCAAAGTTCTTTATATATTTTTGACATGTTTTCAAAATGCAGTATATACCTCCAATGCTAAATCGTACTTTATCAGCCTTGGTTAATGAGAAAATCTATCTGGAGGATTCAAATGGACGGAGATGGGTTGTAAAACTATCAAATGTTGATGGTTCCTTAGCTTTTGAGGAAGGATGGAATGGTTTCTCATCGTCTCACAGGCTTCAAATTGGAGATTTTCTGGTATTCAATTGCATCAACAATTTGCACTTTGATGTCAAGATTTTTGATGAAACTGGGTGTGAAAGACTCCATTTTCCTAAAAAAAGATCTCGTGGAAACCAGCATATGGATGTTGTTTTAGGAGGAACACAAAATAGCATAGAGATTTTTTCAGAATGTGTTAATAAGAAGGGAAAGGCTCAATCTATGTGTGAAGACACGTGTTTCATAACATCTTGTATGTATCCAAATGATGCAATATTCTATCACAAAGATCCAATGTTTGAAGAGGTGTTGGTGGCTACAGGGGATAACTCACATGCATTCGAACTTGGAATGTTGGTAAGAAACAATTCGCCTAACGAGACAGACAAAATCGCATATAATGAGATTTGTACTTTGGAACTTGGAGAAAGCATAGAGCAAAATTCCATTATTGTGTCCAAAATGGAAGTTGAAGAGTGCCAGGTTGAGAACTTAGGTACTGCAGTTAACAAAGTGGCCACTTATTTTAATTTGTTAGGGGAAATGATCTGTTGATTGAATATTGTACCACTTTGTTTGTTTCACACATGACTTGTTGGGCTTCAGGTTTCTAGTTTTTTGTTTATTTCTGGTAAGATAGATGTTTAATGATTTCCTAAAGTGATGTTTTTTTTTTTTAATTTTATTTTTCATTACTCTGGCTCATTTTTAGGAAGTGATGAGGTGGAGATACACAAAGAGAAGCCTACTTTGCATATTGACGTCTTTCACAACACCAATCAGGAGTGCAATGGGATCTCAGATATCGTAGATTCTCATGTTCACATCGGTACGTCTTCTATGTTTATGAATTTTTTCTCATAGGATCGAACCTGAAGAAATTGATCCATTATTATGATTTCAGAGAAAATGAAGAATGTGCCTATAGACATGGCTCCCAAATCGTGCTTTTGGTTTATTTCTTGTAATATGTTGTGTTATTTTTTTTTTCATTACTCTGGCTCATTTTTAGGAAGTGATGAGGTGGAGATATACAAAGAGAAGCATGCTTTGGATATTGGTGGTTTTCACAACACCAATCAGGAGTTCAATGCGATCTCAGATATCTTAGATTCTCATGTTCACATCGGTACGTCTCCTTCGTTTATAAATTTTCTCTCGTAGGATCGAATCTTAAGAAATCGATCCATTATCATGATTTTAGATGAAACGAAGAATGTGCCTATAGACATGGCTCCCAAATTATGCAGTTTCAATGAAAGATTGTATGCAGCAAGTCTCAGCTTTGAATCCCCTTTCGGTTGATGCATGCACTTATATTCTGTCTCATCATGGATAAACACTTATACTCTGGCTCATTTTTAGGTAGTGATGAGGTGGAGATACACAAAGAGTTCAATGCAATCTCAGATTCTCATGTTCACATCGGTACGTCTTCTACGTTTATGAATTTTCTCTCATAGGGTCGAACTTGAAGAAATTGATCTATTATTATGATTTCAGATGAAATGAAGAATGTGCCTATAGACAATGAAGAATTGCATGCAGCAGGTCTCAGCTTTGAATCCCCCTTTCAGTTTATGCATGCACATATATTATGTCTCATCATGTATAAACACTTACACTGTGGCTCATTTTTAGGAAGTGATGAGGTGGAGATACACAAAGAGAACCATGTTTCAGATATTGGTGGTTTTCACAACACGAAACAGGAGTTCAATTTTATCTCAGATATCTTAGATTCTCATGTTCACATCAGTATGTCTTCTATGTTTATGAATTTTTTCTCATACGATTGAACCTGAAAAAATTAATCCATTATTATGATTTCAGAGGAAATGAAGAATGTGCCTATTGACATGACTCCCAAATTGTGCAGTTTCAAAGAAAAATTGCATGCTTCAGGTTTCTTGTTTTTGTTTTATTTCTTGTAATATGTTTAATGATTTCCAACTGTGATCTTTTTACTATTTTTCAACACTCTTGTCATTTTAAGGAAGTGATGAGGTGGAGATACACAAAGAGAAGCATGCTTCGGATATTGGTGGTTTTCACAACATCAAACAGGAGTCTAATGTTATCTCAGATAACTTAGATTCTCATATTCACATTGGTACGTATTCTCAGTTTGTGTATTTTTCCTCAGAGGATCCACTTTATTCGCTTAAAGTAATCGATCCATTATTATGATTTCTGATGAAATGGAGAAAGTGCCTATAACTATAGACATGACTCCCAAATTGTGCAGTTTCAATGAAAAATTGCATGTTTAATACCCCTTTATGTTTAATAATTGTTTAAGCACGCACTTGTGCTTCCATAGCTTTTCATCTAAACCAAAAAATCATACTGAACTGCAAAACTGATCCAAACCGAACTATAATCAACCAAACTTTTATTGGCAGTTCTGAACCAAACTGGCCTTGTTAAAAACAGTTCACTAACTGAACCGTTAAACCGAATTCAGTTAGTGAACCATACGAACTGAATGAACCTTTCAAACACTAACCTCGTTTATGCGAACTGCATATGCTCTAACTTCTGCGAACACACTCTCGCTTGTGCTTCCGCTGAATGCTTGTGCTTCATCAGTCCAGCTATCAGCTATATCAACAGTTACTTGTGCTGCAGAATCAAGTTTCGGGTGCTTCTTGTTTGTCTCGCTAATCTAATAAATCTGATTTTAGATACTCTTGAAGTAATGCTAATAATAGTGTTAATTTTCTGATCGTAGGCGGTGGTAGGTACAATTGACGTAGTCGTAGGTGATGGTGAAACATCTAATTTCTCTTTGCAAACTGTTGATACTTGATACTAACAGATGTATAGAATACGTCATATGGTGCTGTTTAGTTGGTGATTAAAGTTGATAAAACAGTTTAGTTCATTAAAGAACATGGTGAAATATCAAATCTTATTTAATTTAGTTGGTGTGCAGGACAAGATGGAGATTTATGAACACTATATAGTTATACAGGTTTTTTGCACAAAGGTTATTTTAGTAGTTCAGTTTAAAAAACTGTTAAACAGTGATGGTTCTAAAATAAATTTTTTTTTGGTCAAATAAAAATTTAGATTTGATGAACAAATTGGTTCAGTTCGAGCCCAACAGTTTAGACAAAACAGTTCATAGTTAAGAGTTGTTTTTTTTTTGGACCATTTTGGTTCAGAACTAGAACTTGTGAACCAAACCGTTAACACAGTTAAGTACGGTTTGTGTGAAACATTGTCACAGTTTGGTTCAGTTCAAACAAACTGTTTAGCCGGTTCAGTTTGATTCGGTTTTTCTATCGGAAACAGAACCATGAACAGTCTTACTTCCATATTTCTGTCTCATCATGGATAAACTATATCATCATTGATAACCTTTTCTGTTCGATTGTAGGGTCGCCGGAGGTTCTCAAGGGAGAGTTTGATCACAGTTGTCACACGTTTGATGAAGACAATGAGAGTCACTTTGAAACCGAAGCCACTGTCTCGTGTGTGGCACTCACAGATAATAATTGTCTTGTATGAAATTCAAGAACCCTATTTGAGTTTGACTTTATACGTTGTTATATAGTTTCTTCTACAAATTGATTTTGCATAACAAACAGTGAAGCACACAGACATAGACAGCGCTAGGTAGACACCGATAATAACTTGAGAAAATGAAATTGACCGAATGAGCTAGTGACATGTTAGTGTCTGTAGTGTCTGACACAACACGTGTCTAGCACCAGGCAAGTTTCAGATCTGAAACTCTAGGAGCGAATACTAAGGTTGACCTTGCATTTAGCTTATATTTTTAAGTGGGGAATGTGGTTGTTTATTGTTATATGTATCTCCATTGTTGATCATTTGAACATGTAATTACTGCAGAAATTGCCGGAATGCTTGCCCTTATCCCGTCGCAGTCGCAGAAAAGAGCAAAGGATGGTGGTGTTTCTTAAGGATCCACTGAGCAGATTGTGGCCGGTCTTTTACCATAAGAAACCCTGGTTGAATATACTGACAGATGGATGGCTAGATTTCCAAAGAGCAAATGATATTAAACCAGAAGATGTGTGTGTTTTCCAGGTTGAAAACCAGTCTGAACGGATCATTGCTGTACAAATAGTCCACAATTGATGCTTGCTAATATAACTCAAAATACTTGCATGGAATTATTATAATTAGACATGACTTTTTATTTTTATTTTTATGGATGTTGTCGTTATTTTTGTTGAGAAATGTTTAAACTCCAGTATTTTTTTCCCACAAATTTATTATGTCTTTAAAAAAGGAACCCTTTTCCATCTTCATCTACCCATTTGCAGAAGCTAGTGAACAATGGACTCTAGATGAGGGAGGGAGGGAGGGAACTGAACAAAAAATGAGCTGGTATGGTGGTCGTTCTGGTAGAGCGGCACCGCGATTGAAAAAACCATGGCCATATTTGGAATCAGCGGTTTTTTTCGAGTCAGGAGCGAGACTTTGGAGGTTGGCCGCGGCATAGGGACGGAGAACGCCAGAGGGAAAAGGGCGTTTAGAAAAAGGGTGTGCCTGGGCTGGTCTGATTAACTTAGTGGAGAAGGGGTGCGTTTAGAAAAAGGGCGGCGTATGGTGGTAAGAATCCACAAAATTAATTTTAAATCATTTTTAAAACTCAAATACACTATAACTATCATTTTAACACCATAATAGTCTAAAGTAATTTTCTAAATAAGTAACATCTCAAACATTAATATCCTATGAATAAAATAATTTAATAATAGCCATATATTACCAATAATGTATAAAAATACATTTAAATATATTTTCAACTAATTATAATAACATTTCATTAACCTTTGATAAAAAATACTTCATTAATTTACAATCATATTAACAAAAATTACTAAAAATACGAATAAATATCAATGAAACACATTTAAATAATTTAAACACACATAAAGTCTCGAAATCATTAAACCTTTAAATCACAAAAATATAAGGAGGCTACGTGTTACAAGTTTGGGGTGTTACATAGGTGAAGATGTCTATTTATTTATTACATAAATCCACTAACTCTATTTAACAAATCAACTGACTCTAAATCATCGCCCAAGCTTTTCCCACATCCCCTCCTACTCACCACACACTCCAAATCCTGCGAAATGACCAAAAGGCCATTAATGAAGCGCGCTCTTTTCACCGAATCGGTTGGGGTCAACCGAAAATTTTCGTTCAGGGTCAACCGAATGTGTATTTTTTGAGACACACCCCCTATTTTCAATTTTGAAGCGTTTGACTGGCCTTAATCGAATATATTCAGATTACCACAGCTGAATATATTCGGACCACCTCAACTGAACGTGTTATTTTCTTTTAAAAAAAATTCAACGGCTCAAATTGCACCAACACTTTTGATCAACGGCTCACAAACAGTCAAACGCGTCAGAAAAGGGAGTGGATGACATTTCCTTTGAAAATTGTGCACCAACAGATTGCATTGGCAGTGAGGGTACTGACTCCTGGTTTTGAACCGGGTGTGAACAATGGAAGTATGTGTGTTGTGTTTATTTGTCATTTCGTCTAAGCTGACAAAAGAACAATAATAAACTTATTCTTTTTAGCAAAAAAAAGAAGTGCAACGATGTTAAACAAGAGAAAATTATAGAGCTTTTACTAAAAAATTAGATAAAGCATAGAAAAACATAATCTTGAAAGAAAAAAACCTTAGAACTTACATCAACAACAAAATTGCTGCACCAAAACAAGCAATTAAAAAAAATAGAAACTAAACAAATGGAAAAAATGTAAATAACAATAACGTGACTAACTTGAGTGAGATACAAGGACTTATTATTAAATAGAGTATAAGTACTACATAATAAAAGAAACAAGTACCAAGTCACAAATCTCACCCACACAATATAAATATAATAAATCAATGGTGCAAAAGTGCATTTGTGTTTGATGGGGAAAATTTGCATTTCCCCACTCTAACCGGCACCCAAGTTTGTAACAAAAGTTCGATTTTAGTGTTCTCAACCTTAGCTCGGTAAATAAAGTTTTTTTTTTCTTTTTCACATAAGGCAACAACTGAACAACATCATAAAGAAAGCTTAAAATCACTATCTAAGCCATCTAACAATTACTTTTTGGCTGCTGATATTCTCCGATTTCCCTTTTTTACTAAAAAAACAAACCAAATTGACTCCACCAATATTGATGCACATAAATATGGAAATTTTCTTTTCTTCTTTTCAGACATTAGGTGATAGATTTTTAATTTATGTGCACCAATAAACCAAATTGACTCCACCAATATTGATGCACATAAATATGGAATTGGTTTCATAAATGACAGACCAGTCACATGCAATGCACTAATTCCCCATTGGTTTCATAAATGACAGACCAGTCACATGCAATGCACTAATTCCCCATTTCTGATTTGGTTATTGGTGCATTGCATGTGACTGGTCTGTCATTGAAACGGAAATCTTGGAGCGAATTTCAACGTCAAAAATGGAATTGTCGGTGTATTTAGTTTCCTAGAAATAATTTAATCTTTAAAGGGAAAATTACGGTGGTAGACTCCATTGTATCGTATATTAAATGTTTATTGTGAAGTTGGTTTATCTAAGAGGTGGGTAGAGTTGTGTTATTCTGTTTCATCCTGGTGGCTTAATGCCTCTATGTTTAAAAAATTTGTAATTGGTTTTTTAGTACACTTGGTGCTTGTTTTACTGAATCATTGCTTTTCGAAAAGAAAAAAATGTCAAAAACGGAATCTAATGCTGTAATTGGTTTTTTGAATACACTAATAGAAAGCCTGCTACGCATCCTAAATTCCTAATGATGACAACTTCACTTCTTAATGGTGACGACTCTTCATTAATTGTTAGTATTAATTCTTTACATTTGAATTTCTCAGATTTTTTTGGTCAAGCATTCATTTGAATGCCTTTATTCTTCTGCACATGCAACCCAGACCCTCTAGTTCCTACAAAGGAGGAAGAGGATCAATACCATATGATATGACTATTTTTGGTTGAGATCAGAGTATCCCCTGCCGAATGCAGTGACTATCCCTCGTTGGATTGGAGACACCTCGAAGGGTGGGACAGCTGGCCCAGGGATTTAAAATTGCTCCGTAATCAAGGCGAGAATCGAACCCTCGACACTTGGTTAAGAGAAGATGAGCCCCAACCACTTAACTATACCCCTTGGTTACCATATGATACGACTATGACAACACTTTATTTGACAATTTTGGTCAACAAAGTTTTAAATTCTATTTTTGGTCCCTCAAAATTATAAATTATTTGCATTTTTATTCTTAAAAAGCTTGGATTTTGGAAAAATAAGATACCACACAATCTTTGATTTTTGGGGACTAACACTAATGAAAAAATCACACACAAAATTGGCAATTTGAGAAACTTAGGGGAGTGAGTGCTTGTTTCCATATTACAAAGCTAAAAAATACGTCTGCATATAGAAGCTATAGCTTCCACATCCAATCATGAGTCATCGCGATTTTGCTTGATATTCAAACACATGCTAAAATCACTAAAAGTAAAATAAAGATATCAAACGCAATAATGGAAGAAAATGGAGGGATCGAAAATATAATTAAACATTTATGTTTTAATCTTGCATAAAATTTATGCTAGCTCTACTCCTATTAAAAAATATATGCAAAAAGTTATAAAAGATAAAAGAGAAGATAAATTTATACATATTTTCTCCATTCATACTCTAATATTGACCTCTTTTCACATTGAACACACAAATTGACACAAAAACACCTTAGATTTCAGCAATAATTTTTTTGTTGCCATAAAATTACATATTATACTAAAATTTAAAAATATTTTTGACTTTTTTTTTACTCCACAAACAAAAAAAAATTAGATTCATATATTGGTGTCTTTGAAACATCACGATTAACTAATAATTGACATTGTAAAGGATAATCTTCAGTAGTACGAAACGAATTGTTAGAAGGTGGCTTTGAGTGACGTCACAGGCAGCAGACAAGTGTTGTGTTATGTGGTGCCCTCATATTTCGTACATTTCGTTTTAACTTTTTCGTACTATATATGACTACTGTATTGTAAAAACTCCCTAAAAAAATATTGTAAAAAAACTAATAATTAAGATAGGATGGTATTTTTGTCAAAAAAAAACAGATAAGGATGTTATCAGTGTCCATGATGCAATCAGTCGTTTAAGTCCAACTTGGGTCAATTTGTTTTATATTTGTTCTAATTCTATATGTTTAAAATAATGTGAAGATGGATCTTCAAATCATTGGTTCGTTGATTTAGATATATGCTTGAACTAGAAGATAAGAATTAAGAAATTAAAAATTACACTCGCAAATCACAGTTTATTTATAAATAAAATTGGGAGAAAAGTGTAAAAAGTAGACAAATAATAAAAATACAAATCGAATTTTAAATATATTTCTGCCGTGCACATATCTGGTTTTTGTTTGAGGGTCAATTCGAACCGATTCTAATAAGAAATACAAGACAAGAAGTTAGCTTGAAAAATCCAAAATCAAAATCTAGTTTTAAAATAAATAAATAAATCAAAATCTAGTTTTAAAATAAATAAATCAAATAAATAAATCAAAATCTAGTTGTGGGAATCTTGAGTCTTTCATATACTATATTATATATAATAAATAAATCAGTCAAATTTAGCAATAACTTTTATTATTCAACCATAGTTTTAAAATAAATAATATTTAGTTCTTGAAAATAATTACAGTACAGTATAATTTTGTTTCAAAATAACTTTCATATTGTCATCGTAAAATAATTACCGGCTAATCTTAGTATGTGGGTTAGAATATCATTACACCAACGAGAGTTGGACCGAGTGGTAACTGAGTGCAGATCTCACCCTAAAGTCTCGAGTTTGAATCTTGACTATCACGAAAACTCTGTTGAGGGTGAAGATACACGTAGACCGGCAAAGTCGGATATATATTTCGTCCGCTAGACCGGCAAAATCAGGCAAATATATGGCAAACCAAATTTTCTGCGTAAATTAATCACGATAAATTAGTGAATACTGTACACCAATAACACGATAAAGAAAAGTATGAATATCATTCATTAGAGGTAATACTCAGAAGTGTAGGGTGTAATTTGTGTTCAAAAGTTATCCTCCTTTCTCGTTACTTGTGAGATTCCAGTGGCACTTTGAAAAGTAGAATTTTAAGAATGTGTATCCTAATTTCCGCCTTTAATTTCATTCCAACTTGGGACACTGACTCCATATCCATGGTTACCACGCCTTCAGCCGATACCAAAAATATCCGTTTTGATTTTATAATCGTAAACGTAACAAAGTTTTTGTTTTTTATATGAAGCGCCTAAGGAAACTTTGAACTTTAAAACTCAAAGGTGTTAATATAAAATTGTAACTCTTGCATGCGCTATGGAATATTGATGTTATTAGTATTTTAATATATAAACTTTGAGTTTGTTTTGACCCTTGAAATGTGTAGAGCCAGTGTGGACTGTGGGTTCTTCTTTTAAGATATACTGTAAAGCTGAAGAATTATGCAGAGAGCTTTAGTTTTTGGCAGTATTTAAGAAATACTCAAACTATAATAAATTAATCTAACAGAAAAGCAATGTTTTTTTTACACAGAGAAAAAGCATTAATGTGTGTTAGGCTCTTCTTTTTACGTACCATATATATATCGGCAGATCTTGACTAAAAAGTCTGGGTGTGCCGCTAATAAATGAGACACAGAAACGCTGAATGAGACGTAGAAAAGCAAAATTTTACCTTCAAAAATTCTATCAGAATGAAAGAAACTCGACGGTAATGAGAAGACGAGTAGTCGAAAGATGATGAAGAGAAAATCAGTTAACAAATCAACGCAACAGTGCTGATGAGAAGCAAGACAGACGAGGAACGACGAGGCAATGACTGGCGACAATGAGGAACGACGAGCGTGACAGGGGTTGAGAGGGAGAACAAGAGTTACACGTGCGTGAGAGACAAAGAGAGGGAAGGAAGAAGGTCGTGTAGTAGAGCTTGAAAAAATATAACTAAAATAGATAAATATAAATTAATAATTGTTTATAAAAAACTTAAATGACTAAAAAAATAATTTTGATTTCCAATAAAAACTCAATTGTTGTAAAAAGATAATTTTAAAATGCTGATATATATAAAATGTTGATTCACAATTTCTAATTATAATATAAGAGACGTGAAAAAAATTATTATATAATATTAAAAATATAAACAAATAAAAGAATTATTATATGACAAACTTTTATATATATAGTCTATTGGTAATTTAGTTTTGTTGTAAAGGTTGACTGTTCGATCCCTAATAGAGACGAATATTAATAAATTTTTGTGCAGTTTTAATTTTGAAAAAAATAAATATCCAACTAGTAGATCAAACAAGGGTCCAAAGTCCAAACGCAAGGTATGACAACCACAGGTATAACAACCGTTAACCACTGCGCCAAGGCATTTTTGTGCAAAACATGTATATACCTAGTATCTGTTTTGAACATACATGGGTAATATAGTAATTTCACATGTTTTTTTTTGGTGGGCCGTGGCCCTCCCCAAACTTTTATATATATAGAGTTAGGATATATTGACACCAGGTGTCAAACTTAGCGACTTACACCAATTAATAACTTCATATAGACAACAAAATTTATCAATTCGACCGTTGAATAATATCATATTATCCTTGTGATCATGTATATCAAATTTCAAAAAAATGGAAACTCATAGGTATGTTATCTAACAACACACATTTTCTTATATTTTAAATAACATATTAACCATCGAAATAGAGTAGTAAGATGGACCATCAAATAATTTTGGATTTTCATGAAACTTGATATATATGATCTCAAAGATAACATCACGATATCCAACGGTCGAATTGATAAATTTCATTATATACACGAAGTTATTAATTGGTGTAAGTCGTTAAGTTTGACACCCAGTGTCAATATATCCTAATTCATATATATATATATATATATATATATATATATATATATATATATATATATATAGTTATAAAACTATCAAAGCTATAGCAAAAAGAATAACAAGAGAATGAGATAAGGAGACAAAGATAATAGTCTTTGTATTTCTCTTTACAAGGAAGTATCTACATATGAGGGTGAACCTTATTTATAGGATGGAGATTGGTAATTGAGTAGTCCATCATAAAAGACCACTTACAAGATAATGATGAGAAGGTAGGGGAAGAATAATGGACATCCAATAATAATTTTTCATAACACTCCCCCTTGGATGTCCATCGAGGATATTATGCCTCATTAAAACCTTACTAGAAAAACTCAGTGGGATAAAAATCTAGTGAAGGAAAAAGAGTACAATATCCTGCCAATGGGAACTGCCTCGTTAAAAACCTTTACAGGAAAACCCAATGGGACAAAACCATGGCAAAGGAAAAAAGAGTGCAGCTTTTCTCCTCCTGAATGAAGCGTCACTTCAGAATATGAATATCAACATCTGGAGTTTCTCCCTGAGTGCATATGGAGCAATCTACTCCGCTGTCACTTGTGATGTATCCTCTTTTAATGGAGCTTTGCGGTCAGTATTATGTTTAAAACATCTTCCTTGAATTGTTGGCATTTTGGCAAGAAATGAAGAAGCAAGAACTATAGGTCGTTTTGTAAATCAAAAATAAATTTCAATGTCACCACGTGTAGATAATAGCTGACTTGCGATCTGACTTCATCTAGATCATAAAAATACTTTGTATCTGCATGGTTAATTTGTGTAACATACATAATATGATTTATTCATTAGGATAGTCAAAAATGAAATATGCATCCCACTTTGTTCTAATGCCTTTTGGTTTGTAATGAGCTATATTGCTACTAATTATCACATAATATTATCATGTCAAGGGTAAAATATTTGGTAATATGCATGCTTTCATAGTCTTCAGGACTAAGATATTTCATATGTACTCAATATAAATAATTTCTGTAGATCAATATGAGACTTTCTTTCTCGAAAGAATTTAGTTAAAGATATTTCCTTTTATCTTGAATCCTTCTAGGATTTTCCATGTAAACCTACAGGTTCAACCTCAAAAATCCATCAGATATAATTTGATGTCATTCATCTAGAGCTCTTTGTTTGAACAGTCTATAGTTTTTTATTTATTGGAAGCTCTTCAGGAGTTCTGATAATATTTATGTCATCAACATAGACATCAGTCATAGCAAATTCTTTCCCAAATACTTTTATAAAACTATGTGGATAGGTGATGCCATTTCTGTATCCCTCCTTTAGAATATTAATTTACACGATTATCCCATATGTGTTCAAATTATATTCTCTCATGGAGGGATCAATTCAATTTAAGTGAGACATCAAAAAGTGTGTATTGGAATATCAATCCTTCAGGGATCTTCAAATAATTATGAGTATCAAATGAGTTATGCAAATAAGTTGTAGCAACATTCGTTTTGTGAAAATTGAGCTCTTCATGTGCTACAAGGCTAATTAAGTACTGAAAAGTACTTGCATCCACCCTTGAGCAACATGTCGAGCTTTGAATCTCACAATCTCACCATCCTCATTCAACATCTGGTTTCACACCTTTAGGTGTTTGAACTACAGGTCCAAAAACTCTTGTAAAATGAGCTTAATTCTGCTTCAATTTCATCTTTCAATTTTGGCCAATTCTTTCTTTGCCTACAATCTTTAGTAGGTTTTGGTCCATGATCCTCGCTATCAATTATCACATTTAGCTCTATATTATATGTGAAAATATCCTCAACGTTGACTTCATTTCGGTTCTGTTGTATTTCATTATTGACATAATTCATTGAGATCTCTTTAATTTCAGAATTTTTCAGGTACCTGATTAGTTCTTCTGGAACTGAAATGTTAATTATGTCTTAAGACTCTTTTAGAGTTTCTATATCCTCGCTTGGACTATCGTTCTTTTTAGCTCCTTTTCTTTTTCGAGGACTTTTATCTTTGGAACCGATTGGTCTACCACGCTTCAAGCACAATTGAGACCCATTTTCAATATTGTATTGTCCAACAAGAACATCCATTTTTTTTTTGGGAGCATTAGCAGCTGATATATATATGATTTGGTCACATCTTTTAGATCAGTGAATGCATTTGATAGATGATTAGCTAAGCTTTGCAAATAAATTATCTTTTGAACTTCTAGTTCATATTGTTAGTTTGAGGATCGAGATGAGACAATGATAATTCATTCCAATTGATCTCTTTTTCCAACTGCTTATTCTCTCCCCCTAATGTTGGGAAATTTAACTTAAATGATAATCATCAAACTGGACTATAAACAAGTCTCCAATTGTTAGCTCAAGCTACTTTATAATACATGGATATTTATATCTAATATATTCCCAAAATTATTTGAGACGCATCATAGTGCATTGTGAGTGGAGAATTTGGAACATACATTGTACATGCAAAAACTCTAAGATGGGAAATATTAGATCCATGAACAAAAATCAAATATAAAGGGGAAGAGTTGTGATAATTTTTTGGCCTGATGCGAATCAATGTTGTAATATGCAAAATTGCATGTTCCCAAGTAGAAATTGGAAGTTTCTTCTCTCATAAATATTGGTCATATAATTAACTTTAGATGTCTAAAGAATAGTTCTTCAAGACCATTTTATGAATGAACATATGCTACATGATGTCAAATATCAATTCTGATAGACATTCCATACTCGTCAGATGCTTTCTAGAAAATTTAGATAAATAAGCTCTTGGTGAAGTTAGAGTAGCAAACAATCTCACAAACTTCTGGTTGTGAATTGACAACAAATATATGTGTCCATCTAGTTGATGCATCAATTAAAATCATAAAATATCTAAATGGTCCACATGGTAGGTATATTGACCCATAAATATCACCATATGTATTCGTTCTAAAAATTTGAGATATTCACTTCCAATTTTTGTTTGTGATGGTCTAATTATCAACTTCCCTTATTGGATTGAAGAATCTTCTAGCTCTTCAATTGATGACCTCATTATATTTCGCATCATTATGATACCGGGATGGCCCAACCGGCCATGCCAACACAACTTTTTTTTTAATAATATGTAAACTTCTGGTTTACAGCAACATGTGCTTCAATTGCACACTGATATAAGTGTAGTACAAACCAGAGGAAATGGGAAAGTACTTTTCCACTACACTTGTTTTTTTTTCTCTCAATGTATGTTTCGTTATAAAAGATATTCATTATCTTCTTCATCTCTCGTTTCAATATGATATTCATTTATATGAATATCTTTGAAACTTAATACATTTCTACGAGACTTAGGGAAATATAATGCATTCTCAATGTGTAAATTTGTTCCCCCGGATAACAGTATATTAGCTCTTCCGAGCCTTCAATTATATTTGAAGAGCCTGATATAGTACTAACTTTGGTTTCTCACTTCATTAAATAGGAAAAATATTTTTTTTATCCTTTAAAATTATATGGGTAGTTCCACTATCAATGAAACACATTTCTCCATTATTGATCCTAGTGTCAATACTCATTCTATCCTAAAATAAAATAAACATGATAAAAGATGGGCATGAGAAAATTAAGTCTCAAAAAAAATTTATATGCCTGCAAAGATCAAACTTTAGGAACTACATAAAATACAATTTCTCGAAGAACTAATATCAGTAGAAAACTATATTTGCTACTCAAAATAAGGAAAATAAAAAGCATAGAAAGTCTCTCATTAGAGAACTATATTTTCTAAGCAAATATACAAATTCTTTTGAACATAAAAGTGTCTAGCTAGTTCTTTAGGATCTAGTCATATAATCAATTCTTCTTATTCCCCCGTTTTTTTCATGCAACATTTTTATTTGGAATTCCAATCATAAGAAAGAAGAAAAATTACATTTTTCCATAATTACATTTTTCCATAAGATACTACACTACCATTAGGAATAACAAATATCACAATCATCACAAATGTTACAGATGACACTTAAATCACATAATGATAACATTTACCACATCAATGGTCATCACCAAAACTTTTCTTGTACCGAAATTATAATGTGAATCATTCACTTCTAGGAATGAACTTCAATTCATTGAACGGCTTGGGAGTACTCTTTAAATCACGATAACAAATAATCTATACTCAAATATTCTTGAAAATATTTTCTCATTTTTCTATTACATGAGAATATATTAGACATGAATTATATTTCCTCTGCTTTGCTTCAAAATATACTAATTAAAATCAAATTGTTCTTATAGATTTCGGTAGTAATGCAAATGCCTAATTCTTCAGGAACTTCACCACAAATCTTCATAAGAGATGCCCAAAGACAAATATATTTTGTGCAATCCTCAAAGATGCTTGAATATTAATTTATTAGTTCTTCAAGAACAATACCACAAAACTTCTTCAACGATGATAAAAAAAATCATACTTTTAAGAAACCCTTCAAGGATGCTTGGATACTAAATTTTTAAGTTCTTTAGGAACTATATCATAAATCTCCATAGGCATAGAAAACAGTTATTTGTGCAATTCGTCAGAGATGCTTGGATAATTGATTTATTGTTCTTCAGGAACTATATCACAAATTTTCATCATTTTGATTCTATTATTTAGTTATCTAATATGAAATGAATAAGAAAATAACCAGGAGCATCGAAAGATAGACCCAAAAAGACTTTTGGAAGATCCAGTAGGAAACATCATAATCTAATCAAATATATCAAAAAAAATTGACGAGGTAATCAAGAGTAGTCTGATTTTTGTATAGGCCTTGATAGATAATTAACAAATCACAAGAATTTTAAAAGCCACAATCCAAAAAATAAATAAACAAAGACAAATTGGTCAATAAATCATATGGTAATTTGAAAACATGCAAACAAATAGATAAATAAAATTCTTTAAATCTTTTCATCAACAATCATAAATTATCAAAAAGAAAAGTGACATATAATAGCATATGATAAAATCAAAACCAGCCAAAACATAAGTAATATAAGTCATCCCCATGCCAAAATTCCAATTACAATCTTATCATCCCGTAACTATAGTCATCGTGAGTTTGATGAAATTTTATTATCATCATTACATTGAAAACAAAATATACAGCCACAATTTACAGAACGGATTCAATTAAAACTAAAATTCTAAACACATCAAATAAAATAAATAAAAGCTTAAAAACAAAACAAACGTTGGCAATGAAACATGAATCATCTAATATGAAACAAAAGTCGCATAAAATCATAAACCATATAATAATACAAACAATAACTTTGCAGAGAAGAAAAGAAAGAAGGAAAAGGAGTGATCATCTTTTCTTACATGTGTCAAGCCTAAAGTCTAAACATGGAGAGAAGAAATGTGCTTTCGGATCCTATTCATGTACAAATGCAAATAAGTAGTATCCAAGATTCAATATTACCTTAGGTTGTTAGAGCTTCGTGCAAATAACGTGTTATAAAACTATCAAAGCTATAACAAAAAGAAGAACAAGAGAATGAGATAAGGAGACAAAGATAATAGTCTTTGTATTTCTCTTTACAAGTAAGTATCTACATATGAGGGTAAACCTTATTTATAGGATGGAGATTGGTAATTGAGTAGTCCATCATAAAAGACCACTTACAAGATAATGATGAGAATGTAGGGGAAGAATAATGGACATCCAATAATAATTTTTCATAACACACACACACACACACACACATATATATATATATATATATCACCTTTGCTATTTGTTCCAATAAACAAATGCATGGTGATGGTCAGTGACGGATCCAGAAATTTTTGATAGTGGGGGCAAAAACATAGTCTATAATATTTTTTCAAAAAAATATTGTAAATTTTTACAAAATACATAATTTCATTACAGAAAAGTCCTAAAATACCTAAATTTTATAACTTACATAGCTAAAAGGTAAAATTGGTACCTTAATAAAGTAAATATTGCTCCACTTTCATGTCATTAGGTTGTCTCTAATGTATTAATTGGGTCATGTGGGGACAACATAAAAGATAAAGTAGGGTCAACATATTAAAATACCCCTACTATTGATTGAAAAAAAGAGCAAAGAGTGGAGTCAGCTGACCCCAATTTAGTCTACATAGATTCGGGCCTGGTGATGGTGAAGTGCAAACTACTTCTAGCACTAAAGAACCCACTGACGTATTTTAAATGTGAGAGAAATACTACAAAAAAGGGATGATATAAAATGACCATTTAGTTGTAAAAAAAAAAAGACCATTTAATAATTTCGATATCCAATGATATGATTTTCCTTTTATCCTCCTCGAATTCAGAAATGATATAAAGCACACCACATTAGTTTACCGGAATCGGAGTCCATACAGTCGGGTTTGGGTGCATTCGGTGTAGTTGAAAAATCTTTGTCTATCTCACACTCCTCAAGTGTTTTACTTTTATTTTATTTTTTACATATAAAATATTTAAGAGTTCAGATTAAAACTAGATGTATTTAATGGTTCAGATTTTCTGAATGTGCTGAATGCACTTAAGTTATTCCATTTCATTTTACTCATCTCATCCTCCAAACATAAAGATAACAAGATTACATAATTAATTTTCATAATTTCATGCTTATCAATTTTTTTTCTTCATGATTTCATTAAAATTTAAATAAAACACACTTAGTAAGCATAACCACTAGAAATTATAACACTTGGGAGAAGTTACTACTCTGATACTTATAATAAGAAAAATTTACAGTTTTAGGTTCATTGAATAACTGATATATCTGATCTATATTATAGGCCAGATACATTAATGATTCAAAGAATCTAAAACTGTTCTTTTTTGATAAGTAATGAATCTAAAACTGTAGGAGTATTATATAACAATGATCACTGGCAATTAACATAGTTTGTAAAAAAGAAGCAATTAACATATTTTATACACAGTCACACAATCACACCTTCATTTTTTTCTAAAGGCAAACATATAATATATATATTAGGGTAAAAGGTATGTTTCGTCCCTGCAAATATCACAATAATCCAGTTCCGTCCCTGCAAAAAAATAAAAACTAAAACAATCCTTGCAAATACCAAACGCTTCTAGTTTGGTCCCTATTGTTAACTTTCCATCCAAAAAACTAATGGTTTGCCACGTCATCAACCCATGTCATGTGCCACATCAGCATTATTGTTAATAAGAAAATTAGCATTTTGGCAAGTGTGGGAATCAAACCCACAACCCTTTGCCTACCAAGCACCCTCTTTAACCACTTCACCACTTATTCTTGTTGGAAATAATCTTACAACTGTGATATATATATATATATATTACATAGCTACTATAACCCATCTGTTACTAGTATGCCACGTGCAGACGGCCATGTCACCTTACACTAATGCTGTTAGCCAAAAACTAACAGCAGGGACGAAACTAGAAGCATTTGGTAGTTGCAAGGGTTGTTTTAAAAAAAAATTTTGCAAGGACGAAACTGGATAATTTGTATATTTGCAGGGACGAAACATACCTTTTACCCTATATATTATAAATAGTTGAGCACAAGGGGTACTCAATCCATATACAGCGTGAAAAGTCTACCTCCAGAAAAGAGAGAAACAAAAAGAACAACTACCTCCTAGAAATACACTAATAGGATCAACAACCACACGTAGAATAAACAAGGAGAGCGACCCCTAGCCAAGAACTGCCGCCATGAGAGAGATACTATATGATCAAAACACCTCCCCAAGTCAGCTACAACTCTAGAGAAAATATTGTTGTTTCTCAAATCCCAACGTACAGTATGTCAGATGAGCATCAAGTCGGACCATCCACATTGATGAACTAAATGAACAGGGACGGAATATACCAAATCGTTGAAGCAAAACTACACATGCAGAAAGCAGAAGAGCTGAAGGGAGGACTCATAGACGTTCTGACACAAAACACAAACAATAGCTACATAATCTGTGATCACTCTTCTAGTAAACGAGTTTGTCCGAGTAGGTACTACTCTATCCAATTAAGAGGAGCCGCGAAGAGAAGACAGGCTATACATTCTTCAATTGCATGCTGTATTTGTTAGGTTCCATGTGGACTTACCATGATCATGAAATGTGTAAATTTAGTTGTCTCTAATTTTGGTGTTTCTGAATTTGTTGGTTACTTCAATTCTCAGTATTATACATATACAACTATTTCCACTCCAAAAAATATTTACCTCTATTTCCATAAAACCCATTCATCTTGCATGTGTTATTTTTTCTTGGGTTTTGATAAATTTTTTGGAAACTAAGTTTAGAGATGTTAATATTGACAACACAGATGTTAATATTGAGTTGACAACACAATGCCTCGACTTTGAACTTCATTAACCATGATTATTAACTATGATTCCTACGCGTTCAAATATAATCTACTATATAGTTAATGAAGCTCTTGTGACATTTTGATATATCCCTTAAACAAACTCAATAATTGACTAACCATATTTTTAAAGTATATGTTAGCTATAGAAATTGTTGTCTAGTTTTCACATTGAAATAACATTTTCTAGGCTAATATATAGGATAACACTTGGCAACAAAAATCTACAAGCAAGGAGTTCTAGAACCAGTACAACTAAAATCATAATATTTCAAATCATTTCCACTATTGAGTCAACACCTACTGCAGTGGCAGACACTTGGTTATGTTCCTTGATCACCATTCTCCTCATTTTTCCCAACCAATTTATGATGCTTGTAGCATAATCAAAGAGACTAAGAGCAACATAAAGACCAATACCAGCAACAATCCCATTAGCAATGGAATAAGTGAGAGGCATAAGAAGCATTATAGCAAAAGCAGGTACAGCCTCCTTAACATTACTCCAATCTATGTCCTTCACCACCTTCATCATCATTATTCCAACCATCACTAGTGAAGGTCCTATGGCCCATGAAGGAACACTAGACAAAAGAGGAGTGAAAAATAATGACAAAAAGAAAAACAATCCAATGATCACAGCCGTTAATCCTGTCCTACCTCCTTCTCTCATCCCAGCTGATGATTCTACAAATGTTGCTGTTGTTGTAACACCTAATGTGGACCCCACAATTGTGCCAGCTGCATCAACTATATAAGCCATGTATTCACCTTCAAAATTTCCTTTTTCATCTACAAAACCACCAATTTCTGCCATTGTATACATGATGCCAGTCATGGCAATCACATCAACATAGAATAATGTCGCCAATGCCTCCCAAACTTCTCTCCTGTTAAAATCACCAAACCTTAGAATCCCAGCAGTGGATTCAATCTTGTGAAAATCAACCACCTTTTTGAAATAACTATAACTTGCATCACCAATTAGGGTATCAGGAAAATAAGTCACCTCAGTGTGTCTAAACCAAGACACAAAAGTCACAAAAACAATACCATAAATCATGCTACCTTTAATATTTTTCATTAAACCGTAACTTGTGATGAGGAAACCAACAAGACCAAGCCAAAACTTAGGGTTTTGCAATTTTCCACCTAGGCATGCACCTGTTTCTGGGTCCACTATTTTGCAGGCTGTGATGGTAACTAGATTTGAAGGATCAGGCCCAATAAACCCAACACCTTGGTTGGCTTGTAAGCCCACAAAAGCAATGAAAAGCCCAATACCAGCAGAAGAAGCTAGCCTAACAGAATGAGGTATGAGCTTAGCAAGTTTTCCTCTTAAGCCAAGAGCAGAAGCTAAAAGAAAAGCACATCCCTCAATAAAAATCACAGCCATTGCAGTTTGGTATGAAAGTGGACCAGTTCCATGAAAGCCAACAAGGTTAAAAGCTAAGTAAGCATTGGGCCCCATACCTGGGCCTAGGCCCAAAGGAAGGTTCGCTAAGAGGCCCATACCAATAGAAGCAACCATGGCTGACACAGCAGTTGCCACCACCAAGTCACTCTTGGTCTTGGCAAGACAGTTTTCATACCCAGCATTGGGCTTTAGGGTGCAGTCTGGACCCGCCGGAGGAGAGCAGTCAGCGACAGAGCAGGTTCCTCCAGAGGCGGCGAGGATGGTGGCGTTGACGGTGATGATATAAGCCATGGTGAGAAAAGTGGCAGTTGCGGCACGTAATTCTCTTGTGAAGCAAGTTTTCCTTGCCTCTAACTTGAAGTATTTTCCAACAAAGCTTTTGGAGACTGAGTCGTTTAGGCGTTTCTCCATTTGAGTCCATGAGTTTCTCAACCTTGAAACTCCTCCACTTCCACATATATCTCCTCTTCCCATATTGTTCTCTTTCTCAATCTATTGTTTGGAGTTTGAGGAAGAAGTTAAATGGTATATATCTTATTCTTGCATGCGCAAATGGGTTGGTGTTATTCTTTTACACTTGGGCATTAATAATATTAATATATGATTTTTGTGTATGGTTTTGACCCTTGGAGGGTGTAGAGACTACAGTGGGTTCTTCTTTTAAGATACCGTAAGCTAAAGAGTTATTCAGAGAGCTTTAAATTTTGGCAGTATTTAAGAATGATTAAGAAATACTACTCTAATGTAAATGGAAATATTTAAATCATGCAGCAGAAAAAGCAATGTTTGTTAGGCTCATCTTTTGACGTACTATATCACCTTTGCTATTTCTTCCAATAAACAAAAGCAAGTGGAGAGTAGTGCGGGTGAAATGCAAACTATTATAAGTTTTTTTTTTGACAACTAACCACTAACGTATTTTAAATGTGAAAGAAATACAAGAGTGATATGATATAAAATGACCATTTAATAATTTAGATATCCAATGATAAAATAAATGGAAATTAATAAAAACAAACTTGATTTGAGATTTCATCTTATCCTCTTCGAATTCGGAAGAATTATATAAAACATATCACATTAATTTAACCTGTCTTACTTTAATTAATGCGAGAAATTACATAATTAATGTTTTCTTAATGTTTTCATAATGATCACTAGCAATAACAAAGTTTATACACAGCCACACAACCGCATCTACTATACATTCTTCGAGCTTAGATAAAGCAATCAATCAACCTTTAGTATCCTGTCTAAAAAAATCTTTAATATACGCGATTAATCTATCTATTAATTATACAACTACGAATAATCTCAAATAAGCAACTCACACATGTCATCAAATAATTCGTCCACCTACACATCTCCCATTCCATGTCATTGACACATGTACACAGGTATCACCTCCAATTAAATTTCAATAATAAATAAGGAACCGGTAAACAATTCTCATTAATGTCAAAACAATTCTCATTTAAAATTTGAAATCTCTCACATTAAACGTTAAATCGAAATCTACATTCACCATTTTTTTTTTGAAATCTCCAATATTACTATGATAACGTAATTTCTTATTTTGTTGCCATTCTTAAAACATCTTTTAATGCAAATCAAATATCTCTATATCTTAAATCAATATAGAAATGAATCTATTCTATTAATTATACAACTACGAAAAATCTCAAATAGGCAACTCACACATGTCATCAAATAATTCGTCCACCTATACATCTCCCATTCCACGTCATTGACACATGTACACAGGTATTACCTCCAATTAAATTTCAATAATAAATAAGGAACCGGTAAACAATTCTCATTTAAAATTTGAAATCTCTCACATTAAACGTTAAATCTAAATCTCCATTCACCATTTTTTTTTGAAATCTCCAATATTACTATGATAACGTAATTTCTTATTTTGTTGCCATTCTTAAAACATCCTTTAATGCAAATCAAATATCTCTATATCTTAAATCAATATGGAAATGAATCTATTCTATTAATATTATACAACTACGAATAATCTCAAATAGGCAACTCACACATGTCATCAAATAATTCGTCCACCTATACATCTCCCATTCCACGTCATTGACACATGTACACAGATATTACCTCCAATTAAATTTCAATAATAAATAAGGAACTGGTAAACAATGCTCATTTAAAATTTGAAATCTCTCACATTAAACATTAAATCGAAATCTCCATTCACCAACTTTTTTTAAATCTCCAATATTACTATGATAGCGTAATTTCTTATTTTGTTGCCATTCTTAAAACATCCTTTAATGCAAATCAAATATCTCTATATCTTAAATCAATATGGAAATCAATTAACAATGATAATTATGAAACATAATGGAATTTTTTATTATTAATGCATATAAAATATTTTGATATTTTACTCCAAATCCTAAATGCATTTTTTATTACATAATGAATTTCTGTTTGAATATTCTAGAATCAATAGGTTGCACATCCCATATATTTCGTGAGTAAATTAATTGTAATTTTTAAATCATACATAATATTTTGATCCAACGATTTGTAAATTTCAAATCAGACATAATTTTCATATCCATTATATTAAGTATGAGAATTTTCAAAATCGAATTTTTAATTTAAATAAAATAAAATAGAATGTTCAATACAGAAAGTAAAAATAAAAAATATATATTACATATAAAAGAAATTTATAAGTTGCGATTACTAAGGACACATTTACTATTTCATTTACGATTTACTATTTCATTGTTTTTTTTTTGGTAAGCAACGGGGGCTAAGCCCCAACAAAACAGAACAGACTATGACACAATAACACGAGGAGTAGAGACTCCAAGTCTATCAGCGAGCAATAAGTGACTCATCGAAATGGGGCACTGCTCATAATACATCAACTGCTCAGATTGAGCACATCCTATGGTAGCCAAAAAATCAGCACACTTGTTGGCCTCTCGATACACATGCAGAAACCGAACCTCTCTCAACTGATGCAGTAATCTCCTAATCTTCCGAATCAAGCTCCAACCAGCAACACAAGTCTCAACTTGATCTCTAAGAATACGAGCAACACAAGTCTCATTGTTATTGCATCTAAACTCACCCAAATTATTTTTATTTTACTGTTACTCAATTAAATTCAGTTTTGTTGCTAGCAGCCACATTACTCCTATCCAAAAAATTCCACCTTAACCTTGAAAAACGGCTCAATCAACAATTAGTGGCTTAGTGCAAAATACCTACTCCATTTTGCATTATTTGGTCAGCCTTAATAAACTTTAAGAATACAATTAAATTCGAAAATTGGTTTTCCCATGTGTGTGTCTTAGGACATGACACTTGCCAATCCGGATTAAAAAAAAATCAAATTGGTTCAATTTTATTAAATCAAAACATATGGCAATGAAAAATAATTCTCATTCCATAATTAATAATTAAGTATTTTGATTTACTTTCAAATTAATAATTAAGTACTTATTAAATAATTAATAATTAAGTATTTTATTAAATCAAAACATATGGCAATAAAAAATAATTCTCATTCCATAATTAATAATGAAGTATACTCGTGCATCCCATCGCACGGGTCATACGCACTAGTTCTTAACTAATGGAGGCTCAACTCTAACAATCATTTGTGAAAGATGGATAAGGAATAATACAAAAGCCAATTCTCAATTTCAACTAGGGGTGTTCAAAATCGAACCAAACCAATAGAAAACCGCAAGCCGAACCAACCCAAACCGAAAACCGCAAAAAACCGCATTGGTTCGGTTTTGTTCGGTTTTGTTTTTGCACTAACCGAGCGGTTCAGTTCGGTTTGAGGTTTGAATTTCAGCAACCGAACCAAACCAAACCGAACCGCGAAAATACAAATAGAGTATATTTATTTATTTATTTTCCAGCAAGTGAGCCCAATAATCCCACCCACGGCTGGAAGTGGAAGTAGCCCAATTGAGAGAAGCCCAATAATCCCACAACCTAATTCTCTTCCTCTCAAAGTCACTGTCTCAACTCTCACGCTCTCAGCCTCTCACTATTCTCTAAAATTAGAAACCCAAAAAACAAAACCCTAAGTTCAAAACTTCAGATCAGAAGGCGCCGCTGCTGCTGCTGCTCCAATTTCCGTCACTAGTAGGTTTCGTTTTAATCTCCTCTTTCAATTTCGTTTTTTCCTGTTCTTGTGCTATGTTCCTGTGCCTAAGTTCAGAACTTCAGATCAGAAGGTCTTGGTTTTCGTTTTTTCTTTGTGTATGTTCCTGTGCCATTTCGTTTTTAATCTTGTCTTTTAATTTCGTCTTCTCTTTTAATCTCGTTTTTCATTTTTATCGTTACAGCAACTCAGCAACAGAGTTCTTGTTGGAAGAATATTGTTCCTTTTAATTAGGTTTTAATCTTCTCTTTTAATCTATTTTAATCTTTTTGTTTATGTGAATAGAAGGAACAGTGAAGAATGTTGATATAGTTTAGAAGGAATCCTTATTCTTAAATGCATTTTTTTTCTTATTGTAATTCCAAATTGGAACACTGAAGAATGTTGGTATGCAATTTAATTTCTTAGACTTGATGTGAAAGTAGTATAGTATTCAGTTGGTATTATAGAAGTTTGATTTAATTGACTGCAATTTGATTTTATTGGCAGAACCTTTTGTTATTTGAAGAGGTGCAGATTGCTTTGAAAGGAATTGAAGAGCTAATGGAAGTTCAAAATGAATTGGCAGAACCTTTTGTTTTTTGTTGAATGTAGTTCAAGTTGAACTGGCAGAACCTTATTGTTGAATGTATTTGATTTAATTTAATTGTTGGCACTTCATGAATTGGCAGAAACTGTGTTGAGGGCTGCTTGGTAACTGGTAGAAGATAAGCATGTTGCTGCATTTCAGAATTCTAGATCTATCTGCTTAATTGCCAATCTGTGCCTGTGGTTGGTCTTGTTATATTGTTTCTGTACAGTCACGGTCTTTATCCGTTTCTGTTTGGATTGAATCAATCGCCTCTGTCAAGGGACAAAAGGTGACAATTTTGGTGGTCAGCATTAAGCAACATTGGCCTGTGGTTTTGGCAAAGTCTTTGTTAGACAGGTATATTGGATCACGTTTGGTTTTGCTAATAATGATCCATGGTATACCAAGGTTTTAGTGTCTGTTTTATGGGCTTGTCATTTTGCATATAATTTTTTCAGGCTTGTGTTGTGTAGACTCTACTATTTCAATGAAAGACAGCATAATATGCTGCTGGTTCTTGAATTAAAAAAAAAGAATTGGCAGAAACTTATTGTTGCACCCCGAAAAAAATCCAGTTTGGACCTTTCATCGTACAACGTGAAAATTTGTGAAGCCGCCATCAACATTTTTTATTTAGGGACCAAAACATTGAAAAAGGGTCCTTTTTTTTTTAAGGCGGGTGGTCTTTTGAGAACTAGAGATGTAGGTTCGGGGGTCGGTTAGGTGTGGGGAAGGTATTAGCATCCCACACCTCCTTTCTACCGAAAGGGAACCTTTAACTTGATGTGCGGTTTTGACAGAGTTGATTTGAAACAATTCGTTCTACTTCTTTTTTATTTGAGAAAAGTGTTTTTGAAAACGGGGGAAAAGAAGAATCTTTTTATTATTTTTTTAAAGTGTGCTTGACGGGATGTGACCCGCTCCTACGTATCTCCCAGTGCGATGGAGAATTCAAAGCTTACGTAGTTCTCCTTAGTTGAGAAACTTTGTGTTGGTGTTTTTTATTGTAGGGTTTTCGGTCCTAGACTGTACAGTCCACTAGACCTAGAACAAAGACAACCTCGCCTGTACAGACGACGTGCCCCCTACTTATTGAAAATGTTTTTTTGATTAAGGAAGAAAAAGATTTGTTGTGAGGTTGGTTGCTTTTATTTGACAAGCATCTTAGGCTCGCCTGAACTGTACAGCTCGCTAACCCTAAGACGCCAACCAATACCGGATGTACATCCGACTCGATTCCTTACTCATTTTTTGAAATAGGGTTCAAGTTGTTAATTACTTGTTTTAATTCTCATAAGTATCCCAAGATGTTTGAGCTGTACAGCTCCGATCTTAGGACGCTAGACAACACCGGCCGTACGTCCGACTTGCCTCCTTATGAGTTTTCAAAAAGGTTTATTGTTGATCTTAGAAAGAATTTGATTGTCTTATGAAAACAATTTGAGAAAAGATTGAGTTTGGAAAAAGCTTTAGAAAATGATTGATTTGAAGAAAGGAGAAGGGAGTTTGAGGGTGACATTGGTCACAAAAGGTTTGTTGGGATGGCGTGGCATCCAAAAGGAAAAGAAAGTAGAACATTCAATCAATTTCCAAGTCAAGAACCAAAGTGCAACATTTAACAAATTGCAAGCAAAGCAATCAACAATGTAAGCATAAGCATAAACATTACCAATTACAACATTTGAGCACAAGAATGGCACTTAGTCATCAACATCTAATGGCATGCATATGTAAGATCAACAATAGGCACACAAAGAGATCATACAAAAGTTCAATTCAATTAGGTGTCAACACAAGATAAAGCACAAGGTTGAATCCCTTTTGGTAATCCTTGACGCTTGAGACAATGCACAAGTGCATAAGTGTCTAGTCCTTTTACCAAACCATCAACATTAAAGCATAACATTGACCTAGAAAGAACATCACATTTGCAAGACCAAAAGTGACCAAAAGAGGGCATTAACAAGTCATTTTTGTAACCAAAATTGATTAATCAAGTTAGAAAACTAGCATTTGCATTTTCAAGCAAGAATTGCACAAAGAAAATTGAATCATCTTAGGCAATCCTCATCACTTAAAGTGAAGTGCACTAGGCACAAGTGAGAGTCCTCTTGCCAATCCTCAACATAGAATAACTTTGCAAACAAGTTACTAACAAGCAAACCAAAGTTTACAATCAAAGCACAAGGTTGTGTTGAATCATCTTAGGCAATCCTCAACACTTAAAGTGAAGTGCACAAAGACACAAGTGTGAGTCTTCTTGCCAATCATCAACATAGAATAATTTGCAAGCAAAGTACATAACAAGCAACATCAAAACAATTTGAGAAATCATTTTACTCACAATTGCAAACCCTTTTCACAAAGAAATAACAAAAACCCTATCTTATTAGAAACTTGCGAACCAAAACATAACCAAACAACAAATTCATTCAACAAATACACAAAATCAAGCGAGCAAATGACACTAACAAGACTTAGGAACATTTATTCACAAGATCCAAGCAATCAAACACCAAAATCAACAACTATTCATATTTTTTTTGATTTTTGTGAAAATAAGAAGGCATGAAAAATGAAATATTTGCAAAATCAAACAACATGTTTGGACATGGGAACTTCAAAATCAAGCCTCAATAACAAGATTGCATAAAGAAATGCATCAAAACTCGATTAAACCTATTTTATACTAAGGGTGCGAAACATCCATAGCTTCCTAACACAATTTTATTTCACAAAAATGCAACAAACAAAATGATAACAACACAAATCACAATTTATTCAAGGGTGAGAAGCAATCTCAAACACCCAAGCCTCCCTAAGTGCTTGTCAAAATGTTTGAGACACCTCTCACCAACAACAAACAACAAATCAACAATATACCAACACTAAAATGCATGAATATGGTAGGATGCAAGATTAGAACATGATTTTTACATTTTGATGCAAAAAACTTAGTGAATGATGCAAGAGTTTTGAGGTATACCTTGAATCCAAGCTAATAAATAAAGAGTATGAAGAGAAAACCCACAAATCAACTAGATCTTCACCAAAACCTTGCGCAACTTGCCTTGTTCTTGAGATTGGATGATGAACACTTGAATCTTGGTAGAAGAGATGGATGATATATGAAGTAGGAGTTAACATGAGATGGAAAATGGAAGTGAAATGAAGAAAAATGGAGGAGGGAATGGTTGTTGGTGGTTTCGGCCAAAGAAGGAGAGGAGAGGAGAGGTTTGTGTGCTAGGGTTTTGTGAATGAATTGTGAGGCCAAAAAAAAGGTGTGTATGTGAGATGAGGTTTCTAAGGTATATATAGAGAGCAACTAGGTTTAAGGGTATTTAGGTCATTGTGCATCTCATCTCACTCTAGGATTGCATTTAAAATTTGAATGGAGGGTGAGGATTGAAACACACATGATGAGGGACAAAAAAATGCAAAATGAGAGGGAAATGAAGGGGGGTGAATTCGAAATAGCAAGGGAGAGTGGTGCCCAAGTTTTGCAAGTTGTCATCTTGTACTATTGTACTATTATATGACCATTCTATTATCCCTTCATTTTTGATTATTCTTCTTAGGATAATTGTACAAAAATACACCCAATTTAGGCCACATACTAGGAATCTTAGGAATATGCCATTTTATGAGATCACCATGACCAAAAATATCATAAAAACCTCATCTTGAAATTTTTGTAGAATATTTCTTTTTGATGCCTTTTTTGAATTTGAATTTTTATGCATATGCGTGCATGTATGCGCAAAAAATATATGACCAAGGGTGTCTTGCTTCAAATAATTTCCTCTAAAATTGCACAATGATTTTTGATGAAAAATTATCCTCTTTTTTTTGAAAAATGACCAAAATACCCTTTGCCCTAAAAACATTTTTTTTTGTCCAAAAATGCATTTCCAATCTAAAAAAAACCTAGGATGCATGCACAATGCTCTTCACACTTTTCAAAATAATGCCACACTTCTCAATTTATTTATTTTTGTTGAGAATTAGGGTTTTGACCTAGGCGGACAAAATTAGGGTATGACAGCTGCCCCTCTTTATTTGGATTTTAACAAGGAATATGAATTGGCCGAAACATATTCCGAGGCAAAATAGAAATAAAGAATTCAGAAATTATACCAATTTTGTCTACTTAGAGAAACCAGAATTTTCCTTTTTCTTTTTTTCTCTTTTTTAGTTCCTTTTTGAAATATGATACAAATGCAATGAAAAGATTTTTTTTTTTTTTTGGAATCAATTGGTGCCAACCCTCAATAAGCCAGCGAAAGCAGTAAAGAAAGCAAAAAAGGTGCCGGCCCTCATTAAGCCGGCGAAGGAGGCTGCCTAAAGCCTTTTAACGAATCGCGAACGATCCGAGTTTGCACTTGGGCCTGGGGAGCACGTGGGCTCAAAGGGGTGGTCTTTCGAGCGACCGGGGGAGGGTACTATATCAAGTCTAGATCTCGATATTTCCCTAGGACTGCGCCATGTTTTAGGCCAACACAGCTATCCTTTTCGACTGGACCTATTGAGGTCAGGGGGACTTACTCGCAGCTCGAATACGAAGTGAAGTCAATCTTCTGGGGGACACGTGGGTCCAAAGGGGATTTGAAAATCCAATTGGTTTTCTTCAGTTGGTCAATGCTGCCGCACCGATCCAGGGTACCTACATACGTTAGTTGATGCAAGGAATGGTGCATGAATGCAAGTTTTTTCTTACCTTAGTGGTGATCGAACGAACACGAGTTTCGTAGGATCGACCATCGGCGACTTGAGCTGTTACTAGCAGATAGCAACTTATTTGGATGCAGAAAAATTTAGCAAAGACATGGATATTCATGAAATGCTCCTTATTCTTTTTCGATGAATGCACAAGAGGTGGATATGCAAATGTAATGCAAATGTATGTTATGCAAGGGCAGGTTATGCGAATGCACGTGATGCAATGAATGTTTTTAATTTTCTTTTAGCATAGGGACTTTAGGATTCTTGAGTGATCAATTCAAGCGTCCTATCGTGACGACTATGACTATTTATTAAGAATGCCTCTTTTTGTTTTGAAAACTGATTTGATGTTTGATGTGATGATGATAAATGCTATGGAATGTCTGTGTTCTTTTGCTTTTATTGTGATGAATGTGGATGATGCGAATGTAATGCTTTGAATAACATGAAATGCCTACATGCATGAGGAGGATGAATGATTGGAGTATTTAAACATTTTTGTAAACATTTTTATGATGATGAGACGCGAGACTTTGAATGCAAGGAATTGAGATGGCTATGGACCATTCTTTGGAAAAACTAGATTTGATTCAAACTATGGTGTTCTCAAGGTTTTTATTAACAAGCTCACTTATTTTCCTTTCCATTTCCATGATGACTGAACTTTAAACACCACATGATCAATTTGTATTCTCTCTCTCTGAAGCATTGACTAGTAAGTATGCATAAGAGTGCAGATGTGGACGAGTGAGTCAGTTAACTTGGGATTGGTTTAGGACAGTGAGTTGAGAGACTGCCCCGACAGGAATTTATGGATGTGAATGACTTTAGGGAGAACTCTGCTCATTTGAGCGGGAGTGAACAGTTATGGAAATGCCCCACTTTAGAATGACAATTTCAAATGGGTTCTTTGAGTGGGTTTGTGAAAGGGGATGAAGTTATGGTACTGGTTATGAACTGAGGGTGGTATATGAATGGGATGGACAATGAACAAACTTTCCCAAGACCAGGGTGGGTGGGTGGTGAAGAGAATGCCCCAACTTTTGGATCTGAGTGGTGTTCTCAGTGCAAATCTTTGGTTCTCTATGAATGTCTTGACTTTTGGCATGAAAGAAGCCTCACTTGGTGATCACTAAACCTTGTTTTAATCTTTGGTGCAAATATTTTCCTTTGGGCCTGAGACATGAGGACCATCTAGGGTAATAGCAATGCCAGAGCCGCGCATAAGTTTGCTTGCCATTTGAAGTGATTGTGCCCGCGTTTGTTTTTTTGCCAATTCATTTATTTGAGGGATCCCCTCTTTTCTGTGATTTTCAGAAATTTCGCAATGATTGTAATGCTTTTTGACTCATGCACAGGTTTCACAATTCAGTATCATCAATCATAAAAACATTTATTTTAAAATAAAGAGACAGAATAAGTGAAGATAAAAGACACGACAAGCAAACACATGGAAGAAAAAGTTGAATTCTTATTGTTATGGAAACTGGACGTGTAGAAGGTCACGCCAATTGAAAGTACATTGAAAAAATTTTAAACTGGAAAAATACAAGAAAAAGGGGAAGCAGATCTTGTGTTTTATCTTTTGAAGTAACGATGCCAATCGTCCATACTCATGACCTTGATCACCCCTTTATCCAAACTTTTGGGAGTGCTGATTGCCTTTTTCATTTCAAGTCCAAGTTTTCTGACCCTAATTTTTGCCTGGATCGCCCTTTGCGGGTTTTCAATCCACCGGGTCGCTCTGGTTTTGCCTAGGCCGCCCTTTGCGGGTTTTCAACCTAGCGAGCTGATTCTTACTTGGCTCATCTTTCCCTTTTTTCATTTATTTCTTTAGGCATACTCCTTTCTGACTGCATCTGAATTTACTGGAAATTGGGGTTTTCTTTTCTTGCATCCCGTTTTGCGAGAATTAAAGGCCCCTCCGGAGAATAAGTTCTTCGTCTTCATGATACTGGGTTCATCTCCATGGGAATCCCTTTGGAGGTTCATGATCTTTTTGAGCATTGAGTCTTCTTTGAAATTGTTGAAGATGAGCTTTCTTCGGTTTGAGCTTTCTCTTATTCTTCTTCTGACATAAGACAAATGTACTTTGGTTTGATAAGGCTCAATGAAAGTATTACTTCCATCATATGGGGTTTGCCCCTGTTAGAGTGTAAAACGAAGCCTGATTTCCATGAAGGTCATCATCGTCCTTGATATCCTTTGTTGATTGTCTCTAACTGCCCCATTTTTAGGGTGGCGTAGGGAGGGATCATGATGCTTGACCTGGAGTCTTCATACTGTCATTTGTGACTACCTTAGCTTGGAAAGCTGCGCAACAGACCGAACTTTGGTAATTACAGACTTTGTTATAATGGCAAGTGTCTTATGTCAGAAGGGTGATTTACACAAACTTGTTGATTCATTGCTCTTTATCATGGCGTCAATCCTCTCCTTTGCTCAAATTGATCATGTCACTTGATTCCTCATGAGGACGGACCACTTTGTTCTCTTATTCTTGCACAACAGCTTGATTGCAAATCTGATGGTGGAGTCTGAGGAAGGACTGAGGGTTTGTGGAGGGCGGGATGACGAGGTCGAGGTAGTGTTTGCGGTTTTATGAAAGGAGAGATGTATAGGAATGATGAAGTGTTTGAAGGTTTATGGAAGAAAGGGTGGTCATACACAACAAGGTGTAGGAAGGTTCATTGAGACAAGGATCTCTTACGCTTTATGGCCAAATGTATCAGCTCACAACTTATATTTCTTTCGTCTCTTTTTCCCTTGTTTTTTCATTTTTGGGATTTTCATTTTTTGAATCTGTTCTTTTTTGTTTCATTTTTTCTGATTTTTTTCCTTTTTTCCTTTTGAGTTGAGTGAGCTGATAAAAGTGATACACTATTTTTGGATATTTGAAGTGATCCTTGTCTGGGGTGATTGGAGAGATAATGGCAATGAAACCCCTGCAGCGGTTGGAGGATGCTTGATTGGGTTCTGGTATTAACTGGGGTGACAGGAGGTTCAGAGGGAGGAGCAAATGAGATGGGTTGATTTTGTAGAAGGGCCACTGGTAGTGAGGAAGGTGGCGATGGCAGGCATTTGGTTATGAATTTTTTTTTGTGATGGGGTACTTGTAATGGGAAATGGGAAAGTTGGTTGATCTGAGGAAGGGAAAGGGTTTGGTCGCGAAAGAGGTTCGCTTGTAACATTTGTTTGGTTTCCTCAGCATTGCTCCATTTTGCTTGAACTTGTGCTTTGACTTCATTGCCCAACCTAGTTGTGGCATCATGAATTTCTACAGCCTTAGCCAATTCTTCACTTATTAACTCCGAAGAAACATCCCAGTTGTCTTCAGCCTCTCTCTCAGTTTGGTTAATCGGGTAATCAGAGTCACAATATGAACCATTGGCGTCGTTGTTTTCAAAGATTATTTTCATTTATTATTATTTTTGATCCGCGTTGGGAGGAATTGAAAAGCAAATAACAGACACATGACAAAATGAAAGAAAGAAATTTTATTGAGGAATTCAAAATAACATTTTATTGACGATGATACTAAAAGGAAACATGTGTGCCCTTATTGAAATATCCTAAGGCCTTGGGCAGAGCCAAAGGATTGCATTACAGAAAATTGTTTTGAACTGAAAAACTACATGAAAATCAACAATCACTCATAAATGCTATGAAATGCATGACAAAGACACAAATGTTTTGATGATGCCGCTTTCACCACTTCAACCCTCTTCAACAACTGCTATCCTTGCTTAATAGTCCACAGACCCTGAGAACTTGATCCTTCCCCCCTTCTCAAAAGTTAACTGCTTGGAATCAATGAAGCCCTGAACCAAACTTTTCAAAAGATAGCAATTTTCAGCAGAATGCCCAATTGCCCCAGCATGGAGCTCGCAAGTGGCTTCTGGATTGTACCCGCTTGGGAATGGAGGTTGAACTGATCTCATCTTGCGAGGAGTGATCCATCCATGACTGATTAGATAGCTGCATAGGTCGGCGTATGACACGGGAATGGGGTTGTATTGTGGTGACCTTGATTACCCTGAACCTGGCCTGGATCACCCTGATTTGATATGCCTTGATTTGTTGCCATGTTTCTTGCTAGAGAATAAATCCGACTTGCCATTCCTTCTGTTTAGCAGAGCACGCGACATAAGCACAAGAACGAATGACTGAACAAATGCATGCACATTTTTAGACTTGCACCAAAGAAAAGCAATCTTAACAAGGTAATTAAGTGATTACAAAATTGCCCTCTTGTATGGAGGATTTAAACCAAAAGTCAAGTGTGTACTAATGCGGGGAGAGTATGTACTTTATGGGTGGATGGGGCGGGATCAAACTTGGATGGAGAATGATGATAAGGGAAGGAAACTGACAGACTCAAACAAGAGAAACTGCACATGGCATGCACGCCCACTAGAAGAATGCTTCGTAGAGAGTTAACATTGGTTAAAACATGATAGAAAATTTTTTTGATGAACTGTTTCAGTCTTTTATCATGGAATGGATGAGATGCAATGCCTTTTTTTGAAGAAAATGCAAATGAACTGTTGATTTGAAAAGCTGAGTGCCTTGGAACATCTTGAGTTTGCAAATAAGTAAGGGTAAACTTTTTCAACAGATTATTTTGCAAAAGCGTCTCGTCTCTCATCACAACTTTTTTATTTGGTTTATGCAATGTATGAATGAACAAATCATGATAAGCAAATGCATGAAAAATGACCACTTGAAAAGTGTAATTATTCTAAAGGAGATTTTTTTGTTTGTTTTTGATGCAAGATGAAATACGAAACTCCAATACATTTTTGGATGATGCAAGATGCAAGAATGATATTTTTTCAAAATGATTTTTATTCTTTAGAGGCACGGCAAGATCTGAAATACCAATGCCCCTTTTTGCGAAAATGATGACGTGAGGCAACCAATTGTCGTTACTCTGAGTAACTTGCATGAAACATTGAGTGGATCCTGACTCAATACTTCACGTAATATACTGAAATGCTTCGACATTTGGTTGACTCCACTTATTCACTTTATTTGAAAACAAACTGCGCCTGATTGGGTCAAAGTGCCCCGATATCGTAGAGTATCATCTCAAATTTGTAGTGCACAAACAAATTTGAGATATTACCCTTCATCATTCAAAGATGCACTTCTACCCATGGAACGATTGCATAAGGAGTTTCTCTTATTTCATTTCATTTTTTTTTGGAAAATGATTTTAAAAATGATTTGAAGATGCAAGTGATTTATTGAATTTTTTTTTTTTTTTTAGAAAAAGGTGCTTTATTTGGGGAAAAAGGTTTTTAAAAAAAGGTGCTTTATTTGGGGAAAAAGGTTTTTAGAAAAATGTGCTTGACGGGTATGACCCGCTCCTACGTATCCCCATTGTGATGAGGAATCAAAGCTACGTAGTTCTTCTTCGTCTTTTTTCTGACATAATGCTTATGAGGTTAATGAAATGATGCATAAATGCTACATTGGCTCGACGCCCACATTATTTGCTGAAGGTTTTTGTACATGATTATGGATGACTGAAATGCTTATGCTATGCAGATGATAATTGTTTTTTTTCGTTTTCATTTTTTCTTATGCAATGAAATGAAATGCATGATACTCGCAATTATTTTTAAAATGCACGAGAGACGTGATTTTTATTAAATGAAACTATATGCAAAATGAGAGGTTCACATATTTATATGCAAGGGAAAATAACAATGCACGAGAGATGTTTCTAAAAAATGTTTTTTTTATATGCGAGAAAGTGCATGATACTCGCAATTTTTAATGCATGAAAAATCATGATCTTCACTGGATGAAGATGTATGCAAAAGGAAATGAGTAAAAAAATTATTTACAATGCAAAGGCTTTCAAAAGCCGGAAATTCACACATTTTTTTTTGATAATTTTTTTTCGGTTTATTTACAAAAATATTTTATTTAGCATGGATGCAGGGGTATGAAGCTCCTTTGTGTCCTACCAAGGTTTCTTAGAGACAGGATCTATGGCTATTTCTACGGGTACACACTTCAAGGTTAGCACTAAAAGAAGGACCCTAAATAAGGCTCCTAGAGCCAACGACCTCATCTGAGACCACCGATCACGGGGCCGTACGTCCAAGTGATGGTATCATCAAACAAAGCCAAACTCTAGGTGAAGTCTTCGCAACCACCCAACAAGACGTACGTCCAGTGAGCAGCCACTAATGACTTCGTTCTAGCCTAAGATATGCTCTAGCCCGGGTATAGGGCTGTCTCACCAAGAAATATAAGGGTAAAAAGAGTGCAACGTGTGTGTAGGAGCACAACGACAAACATACCCCCCCACCTGCAAAGAAAAATCCAGAAACAGTCCATACAAAGAGTCGTCTACCCTAGGGTTTTGCAAGCATATATCATTTCAATACAAACAAGTAAACTAACCTAGGGTTCCAACAACAATCATATGCACTGCTTACCTCAAGAAAGGGAGCCAAGAAGAGGGGTCATAATAGAATCAGGGGAATGCATGAACTTACCTTGAAGAAAGGGAGCAAAGAAGAAGGGATCATAGTAGAATTGGGGGAATGATGCATGAGCTTACCTTGAAGAAAGGGAGCAAAGGAGAAGGGGACATGGGGATTGGAGAAATGCATGATCATATTAAGCATATAAACAAAAGAAGATGAAAGGAGAAGAAGGAACAAGAAGCGAACATAGAAGAAGAAGAGTCAAATGCACATGAATGCAACATAACAACACGAGAATGCAAGAGAACATTCAAACATCAGAAAGAGAGAAGAAAAAGAAGGAGAAGAAAAGAGAGAAATAGAACAATCACATTCAAATCAAACAATTAAACCGCACATCAAGTTAATTAGGCCTGACCCTCGTTTTAAAAGGAAAGTCCCCAGTGAAGTCGCCAGCTGTTGCACCCCGAAAAAAATCCAGTTTGGACCTTTCATCGTACAACGTGAAAATTTGTGAAGCCGCCATCAACATTTTTTATTTAGGGACCAAAACATTGAAAAAGGGTCCTTTTTTTTTAAGGCGGGTGGTCCTTTGAGAACTAGAGATGTAGGTTCGGGGGTCGGTTAGGTGTGGGGAAGGTATTAGCATCCCACACCTCCTTTCTACCGAAAGGGAACCTTTAACTTGATGTGCGGTTTTGACAGAGTTGATTTGAAACAATTCGTTCTACTTCTTTTTTATTTGAGAAAAGTGTTTTTGAAAACGGGGGAAAAGAAGAATCTTTTTATTATTTTTTTAAAGTGTGCTTGACGGGATGTGACCCGCTCCTACGTATCTCCCAGTGCGATGGAGAATTCAAAGCTTACGTAGTTCTCCTTAGTTGAGAAACTTTGTGTTGGTGTTTTTTATTGTAGGGGTTTTCGGTCCTAGACTGTACAGTCCACTAGACCTAGAACAAAGACAACCCCGCCTGTACAGACGACGTGCCCCCTACTTATTGAAAATGTTTTTTTGATTAAGGAAGAAAAAGATTTGTTGTGAGGTTGGTTGCTTTTATTTGGCAAGTATCTTAGGCTCGCCTGAACTGTACAGCTCGCTAACCCTAAGACGCTAACCAATACCAGATGTACATCCGACTCGATTCCTTACTCATTTTTTGAAATAGGGTTCAAGTTGTTAATTACTTGTTTTAATTCTCATAAGTATCCCAAGATGTTTGAGCTGTACAGCTCCGATCTTAGGACGCTAGACAACACCGGCCGTACGTCCGACTTGCCTCCTTATGAGTTTTCAAAAAGGTTTATTGTTGATCTTAGAAAGAATTTGATTGTCTTATGAAAACAATTTGAGAAAAGATTGAGTTTGGAAAAAGCTTTAGAAAATGATTGATTTGAAGAAAGGAGAAGGGAGTTTGAGGGTGACATTGGTCACAAAAGGTTTGTTGGGATGGCGTGGCATCCAAAAGGAAAAGAAAGTAGAACATTCAATCAATTTCCAAGTCAAGAACCAAAGTGCAACATTTAACAAATTGCAAGCAAAGCAATCAACAATGTAAGCATAAGCATAAACGTTACCAATTACAACATTTGAGCACAAGAATGACACTTAGTCATCAACATATAATGGCATGCATATGTAAGATCAACAATAGGCACACAAAGAGATCATACAAAAGTTCAATAGTTCAATTCAATTAGGTGTCAACACAAGATAAAGCACAAGGTTGAATCCCTTTTGGTAATCCTTGACGCTTGAGACAATGCACAAGTGCATAAGTGTCTAGTCCTTTTACCAAACCATCAACATTAAAGCATAACATTGACCTAGAAAGAACATCACATTTGCAAGACCAAAAGTGACCAAAAGAGGGCATTAACAAGTCATTTTTGTAACCAAAATTGATTAATCAAGTTAGAAAACTAGCATTTGCATTTTCAAGCAAGAATTGCACAAAGAAAATTGAATCATCTTAGGCAATCCTCATCACTTAAAGTGAAGTGCACTAGGCACAAGTGAGAGTCCTCTTGCCAATCCTCAACATAGAATAACTTTGCAAACAAGTTACTAACAAGCAAACCAAAGTTTACAATCAAAGCACAAGGTTGTGTTGAATCATCTTAGGCAATCCTCAACACTTAAAGTGAAGTGCACAAAGACACAAGTGTGAGTCCTCTTGCCAATCATCAACATAGAATAATTTGCAAGCAAAGTACATAACAAGCAACATCAAAACAATTTGAGAAATCATTTTACTCACAATTGCAAACCCTTTTCACAAAGAAATAAAAAAAACCTATCTTATTAGAAACTTGCGAACCAAAACATAACCAAACAACAAATTCATTCAACAAATACACAAAATCAAGCGAGCAAATGACACTAACAAGACTTAGGAACATTTATTCACAAGATCCAAGCAATCAAACACCAAAATCAACAACTATTCATATTTTTTTTGATTTTTGTGAAAATAAGAAGGCATGAAAAATGAAATATTTGCAAAATCAAACAACATGTTTGGACATGGGAACTTCAAAATCAAGCCTCAATAACAAGATTGCATAAAGAAATGCATCAAAACTCGATTAAACCTATTTTATACTAAGGGTGCGAAACATCCATAGCTTCCTAACACAATTTTATTTCACAAAAATGCAACAAACAAAATGATAACAACACAAATCACAATTTATTCAAGGGTGAGAAGCAATCTCAAACACCCAAGCCTCCCTAAGTGCTTGTCAAAATGTTTGAGACACCTCTCACCAACAACAAACAACAAATCAACAATATACCAACACTAAAATGCATGAATATGGTAGGATGCAAGATTAGAACATGATTTTTACATTTTGATGCAAAAAACTTAGTGAATGATGCAAGAGTTTTGAGGTATACCTTGAATCCAAGCTAATAAATAAAGAGTATGAAGAGAAAACCCACAAATCAACTAGATCTTCACCAAAACCTTGCGCAACTTGCCTTGTTCTTGAGATTGGATGATGAACACTTGAATCTTGGTAGAAGAGATGGATGATATATGAAGTAGGAGTTAACATGAGATGGAAAATGGAAGTGAAATGAAGAAAAATGGAGGAGGGAATGGTTGTTGGTGGTTTCGGCCAAAGAAGGAGAGGAGAGGAGAGGTTTGTGTGCTAGGGTTTTGTGAATGAATTGTGAGGCCAAAAAAAAGGTGTGTATGTGAGATGAGGTTTCTAAGGTATATATAGAGAGCAACTAGGTTTAAGGGTATTTAGGTCATTGTGCATCTCATCTCACTCTAGGATTGCATTTAAAATTTGAATGGAGGGTGAGGATTGAAACACACATGATGAGGGACAAAAAAATGCAAAATGAGAGGGAAATGAAGGGGGGTGAATTCGAAATAGCAAGGGAGAGTGGTGCCCAAGTTTTGCAAGTTGTCATCTTGTACTATTGTACTATTATATGACCATTCTATTATCCCTTCATTTTTGATTATTCTTCTTAGGATAATTGTACAAAAATACACCCAATTTAGGCCACATACTAGGAATCTTAGGAATATGCCATTTTATGAGATCACCATGACCAAAAATATCATAAAAACCTCATCTTGAAATTTTTGTAGAATATTTCTTTTTGATGCCTTTTTTGAATTTGAATTTTTATGCATATGCGTGCATGTATGCGCAAAAAATATATGACCAAGGGTGTCTTGCTTCAAATAATTTCCTCTAAAATTGCACAATGATTTTTGATGAAAAATTATCCTCTTTTTTTTGAAAAATGACCAAAATACCCTTTGCCCTAAAAACATTTTTTTTTGTCCAAAAATGCATTTCCAACCTAAAAAAAACCTAGGATGCATGAACAATGCTCTTCACACTTTTCAAAATAATGCCACACTTCTCAATTTATTTATTTTTGTTGAGAATTAGGGTTTTGACCTAGGCGGACAAAATTAGAGTATGACACTTATGTTTGTTATTTTGGAGTTGAATGTACTTGGATTTAATTGTTATTTTGGCAGCTTCATAAATTGTTTTAGATTGGCAAATATTTATTTTAATTGGGCAGGTTTCTAAATTGTTTCGTTTCGTCAAAAACCGTACCAACCGAACCAATCCAAGCCGCATTGGTTTGGTTTGGTTTGGTTCGGTTTGTTTTTTAGAATCCAACCGAACCAAACCAAACCAAACTGCATCTATATTTACCTTGCGGTTCGACTCACTTTTTTGCTCAAAATCGAACCAAACCGCACCGCGAACGCCCCTAATTTCAACTTCAAGCATAGACGATAGATACTACATTTATATTGTACATTATACAGGGAGAGAGAACATGGGCAACTGCAGAAAATTTAAATACATGGGCATAGCTAAAATCCGTGCCATACAGACTCATCTAACTCACTAGTATGAATCATGAACTCCTTTTTTGGGGAGGAAAGTTGCGGTGTAACTGATTTTTATGCACAAGCATAGTGTCACTGGTTGAATGAAAAATCATCATGCATGCAGTGTGTGCATAAAATTCTCAACACAACCTACCTCTACAAATAGACATCAAACTAAACCAAAATTGCAAATTACATTCTCGACTTGACGGCACCCAAACCTTGTACTAAATAAATTATCAATTTCTAGTTTTCTTCTTGCCTCTTTTGTTTGCACTAGTTTCAGGCCCTTCATCCTCTTCAGCTTTCTGTTCAGCTTCTAATAAAGCCAACTGCAGTGTCCAAAGAAAAAATTGCCATTTAAATTAAAAGAGAATAGTGATGATATAAATGCTTTTATAGTTTTAGGTGTAAATTTGAAGTTGTGAACAAAATATTACCTCGTCAAGAATAGGTTTTAGCTCCCTGTACCGACCTTCGGCAAGATCAAAACCATCCTTACGGAGTTCCTATCAACCAGTTTTACCACAAGGACATTAATCACTAATTAGTTTGCATTTTTATATAAATAAGCACCTTCACGCGTGGATAAAGGAATGGGGTTGAGGGAACTTAGAATAGAGCTAAAGTTAACAAGATGTTAATTCCTTCGCTATATTTCAATACACGAAAAGATTTAATAGTACTACTGATATTTAGAGATAAACGATAGTCTGTAACGAAAGAAAAATAAGCAAGGAGGATGAAAGGGAGAACCTACTTTTCCAGTATGCTGAGTATGTTCATGGGCTGCCATTTGCCAATACATACTTGTACGCTTATAGAAATCCCTCAAGGATTCACCTGGCTTTACACACACAAAAAAAACCTATGAAAACAACTTATAACATATCCATGAACCATTTTTAGTTTATTTCGATAAGCTCTCATTTAATTAATGATTATATCATGTGTTGTGTATCATTAACTATCAGTTGAATTTCATTAACTACGGATTTGAATATTATTAACCACAATTTCCAGTTGTTCAACTACCGCAAGATTTGAACACCTAGAAATCGTGGTTAATCACATTGTGGTTAATGGAGTTTTGTTGATGGTTTATAAGTTGCGATGATACTTGATATATCTATTAACCAACTCCAAGACTTCATTAATCACGTGTATGAATGGTGTTAATCATTTAAAAAATTGTTGAACTAGGCGTCTTAAATAGGTGTACAAAAAATGGGAGAGTTAATAAATATTGATAAACTACCAATGGTGTTCTCTGTGAATCGGACAAGCCAAGGCTAGCTCTGATCTGCTCTATCCGTGACCTTCTTTCTTTCCTACGCATATTCTTTCCCCTTCCCTTGATTAAAGCAACAGCATCTCCCACCTGAACTGACGCATTTTGAACCTGACCAAAACATAAAGCCAAATTAAAAATGTAGAAAGCCTATTGTTTCAGGGAAAAATATACTATCTTGTTACAGATAGTTGATCGCACATATGTTTGACATTTTAAGTCTGTGGAGTAGCAAATGCAAGTTTTAGGAAATGGATCATAACTTTGGAAAAGGCAAATATCATGTTAAAGTTATTGTTTCGAAAAGTAGACTTATCAAAATATTGTTCACTGTGAGCTGTTAAGGATATAGTGTTATGAAGCAAAAACAAACAGATCTCGGAGAGAAATCCTTTTGTATTCCCACTGCATATCTTTTGAGTGACAACTGATAACATGGTATAAAGACTTAATTTTTAAAATATCGAAAAAAGAGAGAAATAAACAACTGCCAAGTGAATTGAAATAATGAAAGGAAAGTGAAGACCTAAGAGGCCGATTTCAAGAAGATAGTACACTTTTGTGCTGTCTCTACCTTATTTTGAATGGTGTGTTACTACCAACAAAAACCAAGCATTTTCTCACAAGGTGGGTTAGATTACATAGATCCATCGACATTGTCAAGCCCTATGACATGTATTCCATCCACAGATAGGCTATTGAACTCTAAATCTCTTTTAATGATTTGGCCTATAATTTTCTTTGGTCCTCTGCCTCTAACTATCGAGCTATCCTCCATATAGTCAACCCTCCTTACAAGTGCTTCTATAGGTCATGTCAAAATCAGCTAAGACGACAATCTTCCACCATTCTACAATGGGGCTATCCCAATTTTCTTTGTATGGATTTTATTTCTTATATATATATATATATATATATATATATATATATATATATATATATATATTTCTGGTGACCACCCATCCAACATAAAATTCTCATACTTGAGATATTTAGTTTATTTTCAATAAAAATATGTTTTTGATCCCTATAAAATTTGAAAATTCTGGTTTTAGTACTTATAAAATATTTCACCAACATTTAATCCCTACATTTTCTTCCGTCAATGCTTTTAGTCCCTTGTGACTTTTAATAGCGCTTAGAAGCGCTATAAAAGGCCCAAAACAAGCACTATTAAAAGTCATGACTCATGAGGGACTAAAAACATTGACGCAGAAAAATGTGGGGACTAAAAGTGAGTAAAAAAATTTATAAGGACTAAAAACAAAACTTTCAAATTTTATTGGGACAAAAAACATATTTAACCCCTTATTTTCTTATTGGCTTGTTAATGCACAACATTGCAGACCGTTTAGCTTGAGTCGTAATACTTTCTTGCAAACCATGCCCGAAACATTCCTATCCATCCTTTTTGGATCCTGTAGTTGACATTTACTTGATTTCCCCGTCACTTTGTATGAAGAACCTAAGGTACTAAAAATGTGACACTTGTGATATTGTATATTCTCCTACTTCCACTCTAACTAGCCACTTATTTATTCTCATAAAGCTCCAACAAACTATATCATCTGCAAAATGCATTCATCATGACACTATCTATTGATATTTCGTTTGAATTATAAGATTAGAATGAGCACCTCATCCTCTTCCTCATCATCCTCATTCTCATCACTATCATTGCTATCAGATTCATCTTCTTCATCATCTTCATTTTCCTCATCTTCATCATCATCCTCCTCCTCTGAAGCTTCCACCCATTCAGATTCCGAAGCCTGGATTGAAGAAAAAAGAAGTCAAGCTATAGCAAGTAACAAAGACATTTTAAATAGGAAATTACACTCAAAATATATGCTAGATTAAATAAACTGGATTAGCGGGACAGTTATATTAACTGTATCTGATTCTGCACAGTTTACCCAGTTTTGCATAATGTAAAAAAGGTGTCACCCCAATTCACATTATAACTTAATTAAACCCTGAGGTATATTTCCCAGTTGTTTGAGAAAAAAAAGAGTTCCACCTTCAGCCGTTAAATTGCTTTTCAAGATAACATAATCAGGCATATTATCAATGGAAACAAAGTTAGCAGCAATGATATAACTTAGTCAAAAGGAGACAGAGCACTCCTAGAAATAGAACAATTGATACTTAGTCAAAAGACCAGAAAACAGTATTAATATTGCAGAGTTCTTTAATCAATGTGAGACTTGGGTTTCTACCAATACCCCTCACGCCTAGCACTATTTCGGGCTTGGTGGGTGGCCCAATTGATCTAGGATAGTTTTTGATACCATCTTAGAATTTGGGTTGGGCTTAACTCAACCTTACAAAGCCGACTTGTAAGGTGAGAGATGCTGATAGAACTCAGCAATTGAACAGTGTAAAAAGAGAACAAATATAGTATGAAATAGGTATATTAATCTCTGAATCAGTGACTACAGAGAATTAAGTACATAATAAGCATAAAAGAGGAAAATAACAAAGTGCAGTAACTCATAATGAGTACTGTATTCCCACCCAATGGCCTAGCCCAATTCTTGCCTAACTTTTTCTTACATCCTTCCTACCTTTATACCATAGCTCAGCAAGTATGCGTGAGCAATTCCTACTGATTCCTTTCCTTTTCTCTCTCCTGCCAACTCAGCAAGTTGGTTACAATCCTCCCCACCCCACTACTAAATTCCTCATTAATCCCCTTTCTACCCTTTCTAGAATATACTTGACCAATGCTGTTATGAAGAGCTAGGTTCTCATCAATACTCCCCCCTTCGAAATTCACCTTGTCCTCAAGGTGAAAGTCTCGAAAGAATAGCAAACTTAACGATCTTCCTCCGGGATCCCAAAGCTTAAAACACAACAACAAAGCTAAGCTAGTTACTGGAGACTCATGATTTCCTTCTGGTTCCCATTGAGTGTGTCCCATTTTCTCAACAATGAAGCACCATGACCTCAATTGGTGCAAAGTTGTCTTCTGCAATGAATGATTCTCGAACTGCCGCAGCTCGTCATGGACCAGCAATGCTCCTTTTGTAACAATTTTTGGAAATGCAGCTCTCATTTGTGTAGGTCTACCTCCACCACCATAATTCCCACCAGCTGCAATATAGAGATGTGTTTCCCTGTCAAAAATTAAGGCTTGCATAACCAGCATGTCCATCTCATATCTCTTGGCTACTTGTTTCAGCTTGTAAGGTTGTATCGTCAAATACTCCAGCTCTCCTACCTCAAAACTGACTTCTCCTCTATGCTTGTCAGTATATTGCTTCATTCTGTTCTGAACCTTGCTCAATTGTTCCCTTAACTCTCCTACCAGTACATTTCTTTCCTGAGTCAGCTGCTGAACTTCACCCACAGAGGAATTATTCTCACCCCCTTTTACTATAACAGGTGGCCTTCTCCCATATAAAGCCTCATACTTGTGAATTTCCAAAATAGTGCATAATGCAAGCTTTTGGAAATAATGAGCCATATTGCACAGCTGCTGCAAGTCTAGAATTTGGATGATGCAGTCATTTACTCTGAGTTGTTGCCATCTTCCAATAGCGAAGAAACCTCCATATGCAAAATTCATCTTACTCTTGATAAGCATTCCTCTTATTCTGGTCTTTACTGGCCAAAATAATTCTTTCAATTCACTACTTCCAAATAATATCCCTAGTAAAGGAATTTTAACTCCTTGCGCATCAAAAAATTCCAAGTATGCTATCTTCAATGCTACTGACATTCTGTGATTACCAAGTTGATTACCAACAATACCCACGAATCCAGCAAGTTGATTACCAACAATAACCACAAATGGACCCCTTTGCTTTACACATGAACAGACCCTGTACACTTTTAATGCTAGCTCCTCAATATTTAATTTGCCAACTAACATAAAATCAATCAACCTTTTGTAATCTTGAATGAAGATTCTACTGGCAATCTCTTCCAATATTCCACTAAATGCAAAGTTAGATGGCAAAATGAGTGAAAGGTCACATGATAGCATGCCAACAACTCCCTCTATTAACCTCATAAGGTATACTGCAGTGGTTTTTGGCCTAACTTATCTTTTCAACATATTGTCCCCAAGTCATGAAACGAATGGCCCCACAGAATGTTTGAATCATACTTTCTAAAATAAGAGTATATGCATGCAAATAATCAAAATCTGGATAAATTCCTAAGTTAGAAGAACCTGTGTATCTCACTATCCTGGCTGTACTGCCTCTCACTGTCATTTTGTCAAGCACCTTCAGTACACCATTCCATGTTTCCAACGTCACTTTCCAAAAAGCCCCTTCACTGCTGGCAATTAATAATGGGGTCTCATGTTTCCATCCCAAATTGTCACACTCCCCTGGGTCCCCTAGTTGCACTCCCGTCATCTCTGTTTTCAGTTCACCTAACAGAGGATAAATGATAAGGTGACAATCCTCCTTAAAGGCCCACCTCATTTCTTCACTTAGTTGGCCCACTAGGTTAAATAAGTGACATATTTTTTGCAATTCCAGCAATGCCCCTCCTCCTTCTTTCACTTTCCTCCCGTCATTTAGAAACCCAAATGTTAAAAGCTTACCCACAACCTTCTCTTCAGTTAATACACCTATGACGTCGACGGCATCGGGAGGCTTTGACGGCGGTGGCGGAAATGGTAGCGCCGGCGGCGGTTGTAGCAGCGGCGGCAGCAACATCACCTGCGACGGCGGTGACTCCGACAATACCTCTTCCGGCGGCGGTTTTGCCGGCGACGGCTCTTCGTACCACTTTACTTCTTCTAGTGTCCTCTCTGCCACACCTCGATCATTCTCATCAGTCGTGTGAAACGATAGCTGCGCACCCGGATCATAGAACTCCCACATCTTCGCCGTGAATACGTATGGATCTAGAGGTTCTGGTGGCTCTGGTGGTAGTGCATGGAAATCGCCGGCAACGGCAGCGATAACATTGATATTGTTGTCATCACTCCGTTGGGGTGCTCCCTTCTCGACCTTCTGTGGTTCTGTTTCGCGTTAATCATCAACGTGCTTCCCAGATTTCGCAACATCTGGAATCTGCAATTTCAGATTTCTCAGGTTCTTTTCCTTCTTCTCCTCCACTTCCCAATCGTTCCCAACCATCTTCTCTTCAACTTCTTCTGACTTCTTCTCTTCAACATCATCTCTTTTTCTTGATTTTGGTTCTTTGAACCTTTTGATTAGATCCACAGCAAACGATTCCCATTCTGCATCAAGATCCTCTTGACACCATGAAAAGAACCATTCCTGTGCTACACCTTCCATCCTCATGAATGCCCATTGCGTCTTATGAGATGGACGAATTTTCTCCTCCTCAAAAAAACTTTCTGCCTTAGAGATCCACCCAATTGGGTCTTCTCCTGCAAATCCCGGAAGTGCTTCATTCTTGAACCAATTTAACGAATCTGATTCTTCCATCTCTGGTGGTGTTGGTTCTTCCACCCTAACCTTCATGGCAGCAACTTTGTTCTTCCTTTGAGCACTCAAGATCGAATGCTTTGATACCATTGATAGAACTCAGCAATTGAACAGTGTAAAAAGAGAACAAATATAGTATGAAATAGGTATATTAATCTCTGAATCAGTGACTACAGAGAATTAAGTACATAATAAGCATAAAAGAGGAAAATAACAAAGTGCAGTAACTCAGAATGACTACTGTACTCCCACCCAATGGCCTAGCCCAATTCTTGCCTAACTTTTTCTTACATCCTTCCTACCTTTATACCATAGCTCAGCAAGTATGCGTGAGCAATTCCTACTGATTCCTTTCCTTTTCTCTCTTCTGCCAACTCAGCAAGTTGGTTACAATCCTTCCCACCCCACTACTGAATTCCTCATTAATCCCCTTTCTACCCTTTCTAGAATATACTTGACCAATGCTGTTATGAAGAGCTAGGTTCTCATCAGATGCCCTTTCATTGTATACTCTTTTGAGACCATATCTCTAGTCAGTGTGAAACTTGGGTTTCTCCTAATAGATACAAATAAGACATCATAATTTGAATTCATAGTAGAGTGTATCCATGTATTAGCAAACCAAAAGTATTCAAAGAGAAGAAAACAAACCGGTATAATGCACTTCCATTCATCAAGTTTGCTAAGGTTCAGAGAATACAAGTCATCAAGAGAGATTTCACGATCTTTTATCTCCATCATGCCACCATATATATATAACGTATCTCTTCCAACAGCCATGCAGGAATTAATACGTCCACAAGGCTTCACTACCTAAAAAGTTTGGAGAAATTCATTAATCAAGAAGTGGGCAAAAATAAATGTGGTGTTATAAGACTGTTGGTCCAAAATGACAACCTCGGGCAGAGAACTTCGAATGTCCAATTTAGCACCAGATTCCTTAAACTTTCCTTCAGATGTGGTAAGCATTCCACTGTCAGCAATTGTCACATTTGAAGCAATATTCTGAGACATATCATCAATGTTGCTTTCTTCATACTCTGATTCCTCAGTTTCTTCTCTTGCAGTACATGGTGGTTCAACCTTCTTGTTGACTTCAGAAGTACAATTTTGTTCAATCTTTTTTAACTGCAAAATCCTTTTCATTAACCAACAATATTATTGCATACAAAATAATCTAAAGGACTAGTTTTATAATTTTGAATAATCTTCAAGAAATCAGAAGTATAAAATAAATGCATAATGTATCCAATCTACCTTATCTTTTGTTGATTTCTCCTTTCTCAACTCCAGAGGATACCTATTACACAAACAACAACAATAAGCAGACGAAGAAACATTAAATATGATCACACATCTTAATTCTTGCCAGTATATGTAGAAAAATAATAAATGCATCATAAATGCATAATTACAAAGGCTTGGAGTCAAGAGCAAATGGAATAACTGATTACAGAAATGGCAACTTTATAAACAATGTATTAATCACTGGACCGATATAGACTCACCATCGATTGGTGTCTAGCTGAAAGCCATAAAGCTCATTCAAAAATAAGCTTATCATTGCATCACCTGCACAATTTTAGAGAAATTAGAAAACTAACCTTATTCAAAGCATAGACAAATACATACACTTCCTCCAAAAAATATCTTAAGCTGACTATCAGATCATACTAATTTTTTGCAAACATTACACAGGTTTCACATGAGATCCGATGTAGTGAGTCCCATTCATTTACTTAATTATATGCCCAGAGTCACAAATTGCAAAAATAATAACGAAAGAAGTCAACCTCCAACTTCCATATCCACGACACCACCAAACAGAAGAGCCCTCCTTTTGTGAACACACATGGAAAACCCTGCCCGAGGACCAGGAGGCATCCCACTTTTCTTAACCTATCAAGAAGGGGAAAAGGATAAGGAAAAAACCAGTTGGACAATGAGATCATAAGATACATTATTTTTCTGGGTGACTGATGGTGTGTGTGAAGGGGAAAAGGGGAGAGAAGCAACTATAAGAGAACAAAGTTACATCATTAAACTAAAGCTTAAACGTAGAAGTTTGGGCTGCTATTCAAATTTGACTCTATGCCACTATAAAGCATTGACTTGCCTAATAAGAAGATACAAATTCACCTAATATTAAACTCGAAACCCAACCTTGTTCCATTCCCAAGTCTTAGGATCAAGGGACCACATATCTGAATGAACGATTCCTTTCTCAGAGGTACTCTTGTCGGATGCAACTTCTTTTGAATAGCCACCATATAAAAAAATCTGCAATGTGAAAGGGACTCTGTAAAAATGACAGCTTCTGAACCTCAAGTTTTCTTTTCAAATAGCCACCCAAATTAATCAATATGATGAAACAGCACATACGGGAAAATTGACCACTTTGATATACACAAGCATAAAAATTAGCTTCATACAAGTGGATCAGTGTTTACTCACATCGTCTTGGTAAACAAATAATTGAAAACCACTACGCCCAGTTGGCCACATTGCTCCGGGCTTAGGCTTTATTTCTTGCCACTGCAGCACCAAATCAGATTGGCTTTAGTCACTATTTTTCTATAGCTACTTATTACACATACAGCCCAACTTTGGTGCTCAAGTAGTAAATTAGGTTTACCTTAAATTGATCAAGGTCAAATACAAATAGATCATTGTAATACCTGCAAAATTGAGAGGTGACATAGAAATGCGATTTAAGTGAATGAATATATACAGATAAAACTTAGAGATCAATGTTGCCAGGCTATATACATTCACTAGCAAAGAAAACATTTCTAGAAACTTAAACTCTGATTCTTCCCTGTGGATTCAACTTAATTAGGTCTAAGTTGAATCACAGAAAAATATATTCGAACCCACTTGTCAAAAAACACATTTAACTATCAGCTACTGCAAGCATTTCATCAGATGCAGAAATAAGTTTCTATTACTACAAGAAAATATTAAGTTACAGCGTTAAGAACTTAATGCAAATCGTTGAAAAACTAAGTAGCGTCAACAACCTCACTTCTCTAAGAGTATCATAGAAGCCACCAAAAAGAATAATCTTGTGCTTGTATAATACCTGCAAATGAAAAAAGTAGTGTGATAAAAAACACATGATGAAAAAAAAAGACTGGATTAATATGGGTTTCATATATGATATGGGCATGAAGAGCTGCACAAATAAACTCGTAAAGATAGCAACAACAACAAAAGTTCACATAGTCATGGATATGTTGGGGTGGACATGCCATGTATTTATTAGTCAGAAAGTTCAAATAGAGAGGGGAGCGGGGAAAGATAAGGAGACTATTAAAAGATTTCAGGCGCTCACGATTAGAATGAGCAACGTAATCAACCTCAAAGTATGCAAAACAGTATGTATAAAAAAGATCAGCAAGAATGATCAATGTCAATAAGATGTTCTGAGACTGTGGCATAGATAGCACAATTGCAATGTCATAGCTACTGTAGCCAGCAGCAACAACAACAATAAGAATCTATGCCAATGAAGCTCTATAATGTAGTAGCATAGTTGCAATCTCTTAAGAAGGGAAAACAAATATGATTATTCAGAAAAGCTAATCAATTGAACTGAAAAACTAAACTTTTGATAGCCTTTTCAGCAATCTACTAAATGGGGACCGTTGAAAAGGAACAGAGATGTGCAAGTAATCCAGCTATGCAGTTGTTTAAAGAGAAACTGGTGCAAAGGAAACTAATTATGTGTTCCCAGTAGCAGTATCGTGCACAATTTATTGGGTTATAATTGACAAGGTAATCAAAACCGGACCGGACCGGGCGGTTCAACCGGGAACCTGACCCCTATCCGGTCCGTTTGGACCCCATAACCGGATTGCTGGAGAACCGGGTAAAGAACCGGAAAACCGGCAAGAACCGGCGGTTCAGCGGTTGGGGGCGGTTCAGCTCTTATCACTTTTTTTTTAAAGATGAAACGACGTCGTTTTAAGGTTTTTTTTTTCTTCTTCAAGACATTTGCGGTTTTATGTGTGTTGTTTTAAGTAATAACTTGGATATGTTGTTGTTTTGTACTTTTGTTGAACTTAAATTAAGCCTACTTTAATTTTTATGGTGTGAAATTATGAGTATTATGGTTTTTTTATTGTTTTTTATGCTTTATATATTTAATAAAAATATTAAATACTATATTAATTAATTCCGGTTGAACCCCTGATTCAACCGGTTGAACCCAAAGAACCCCGAACCGCTGCCTCTTCCGGTTCACCCTCCGGTCCGGTTTTGATTACCTTGGATATTAGTAATCAAATCAGCTTCAGAGACAAGGCAATAAATTACTCGTTGTTTAATTTATGATTATGATATGGTTGTACTACTGGATTCTCAAAATTGGAATAACACTTCTAAAGGAGCCAAAATGAATTGTAATGCAGCTCATGTAGCTTCTATGTTTCTAAAAGAACTCGAAATATGCTATGCTCTCATAAATTTTGATTATATTTTGACATTTGGGTTGTATATTAAAAGAAGAAAATAACCAAGATAGAGGAAATACCGGCGGGTATAAAAACTCAAGTTATTTCAGTTCATGAAGTTGAAAAAGATACAAGCAGGCCAGAAATAATCCTAGGAACTTTGCCATGCAACCAGACAGTGGTATGAAGTTATTTGAGTTAAACATTGTATGCATTTTCAGAAACAAAACAAACATACCAAAAGATCATTTAACTTAAGGATATAACTGACATTCTTACAAGAAAATTGGTAACTAAGTGTATGATTTCATAAAAACATACCATTCGATGTCCTGAACGTGGAGTGGGACACCCTTTTAAATTAAGCTGTTCCCACTGATTTGTTTTCAGGTCCAACATCCAAAAGTCCTACACAGATCAAAATTCAAAAGCAGCATCTCCAAAAAATCAAAACTCAGTAAAGCAAACTACATTTTCGTTACGCAAAAAGAAGCAAGGCAACGTGAGTTTAACCTTGTAGTGATGGAACCGCTCTTGGTTTGGAGATGTAAATTCTCCACCTAAAGCACAACAAAATAAAACAACCTTGGCATGAATTTTTCAAGTGTAATCCACAATTCCTCACACACATGGAGGCAAAGCCAAGTGAATTACCAAAAATATAAAGATAATTCTTCCAAGCAACAGCTTGATGTGCACTGCGAGGAGGAGGACTATTAGGACTTGAAATGAGTTTCCATTCCACCTTCTCCACATCAAACCGGTAAAGATCACCATAGACAAAAGTCTGCATAGATTCAAATATCGACGATTAGTGGTAATTACTTGCTCAGAACCAGAGTGCTTCAATTCAATAACTAACCAATGTAACCTAGCCTAACCTTGTTTCCGTTGTAGAATTCACCTCCATAGAGAATCAACTCGGTTTCTTTCAAGGGATTGATTGTAATCTGCACGATCAGGAATCAAGCAACAAACAATTAAATACAAGATGTAAAGAGTGAGAAATGGAGTTAACAGCATTACGTTACCGTGCAGTTGGAACGAGGAGAAGGCGCGGGAACATTATCTTCGACGTGAACTTCCTTTTTCTTGGCTTCTTCTTTTTGTATATTCAACTGTGTTAACATTAACAAATAGAAATAGTTTTAGGTTTTGGTAACTCCGAAAGAGTGGAAAAGAGAAGAAGAAGCTAATTAGAATAGAGTACCAGAATGGCGTCGATATCGTCCTCGGGAGAAAGCTTCTTGGTTTCCCTGCGAGCTCGCTTCTCCTCAGCTTTTGCGGTTTTTTTCTCCGTTTTCTCTTTGCCTTTGCCGGCTTTCTTCGCTTTCTTCCCCATCTTCCACTGCTTCTCTACTCCTCTCACTCACCACTCTGAAGTCTGAACTCACCCTGCCGCCGCCGCCTAAACCAAATATCAAAATGATGGCTTTGCGTCGTCGTTTACATCATCAGCCAATATGACGGGAAAAATTTACTCAAAAATAACCATGAATAAAATTGTATTTCATTTTTGGTCAAAAAAAATTGTATTTCATTTTCACTTTTTTTGGGTACATTTTCACTTTATTTTTACATTTAAAAAAATAGGAAATATTAAATCTGTTATCAACACTTAATTAATTCTACGTCAAATAGGGTGTTGGCCAGCGAAATGATTAAGAGCCCCAAGTAGCGAGCGCAGATTAGTCCTTCGTTGACAGCGTTGGGACACTGCGTGGGCCGCCCGCGAGGGTCCGATACCAAAAAAAAACACTTAATTAATTCTTAGATATCATTGTGTCAATGTGTTACAATTATTTAAGTTGATTATAATTTTTTAAATATTGATGTCAAAATTTATTTGTTTAATCCACTGAGATTCAAATGTTAATGGTGATTGGTAAAGACACATATATTCAATTGTTCGAGTTCATTGTATTCTTATTATTTTGTTTTGATGGTCGGACTGACAAGTGTCGGGAACTAACATATAGACACAAACAGGAAAATCAAGGCTCGACACTCAAGGGGATCGAACTCGGCAACCAAATGTCCATAAATAGCATTTCCACCTCTACAACGAAGCAGCCTTGGACAGTTCATCTTATTCTTTTGAGTGTGGTATGGATTAAGTGTGTTATTTACCAAAAGATAGAAAGTGATCCAGAATTCCAAAATAGAACCTATGCACTCAAAGTTGTTGAGAACACAACGATCTTGCTTTTATGACATTTGAGTACATGAAGTTTAATTTCGTTATGCATATATGTAATGTAATAATATGTCAATGGAATAATGTTTGGATACCCATTCTCAGTATTTGAGTATCCATCACCCCATCTTCCAAAACAAAGGGGAAAATATCTGCTCCTTAAAAATAGGCACACAAAAATTGCTAGATAACATCAGCTATATCTTCTGCCTTGCCTTAACAGATACACAGCCATGCTTTCAGTTAGCTTCTTGGTGTGAATGAGGGTAATCCTTCCAACTTCCAAGAATCACTATCCCCAAAGGCAAGAGCTATTAACTCATTTGATAAAAGGAAACCTTCTGGATCACTTAGCCTCATATAGGCCAATCTCCTTCCTGTGTTAGTTTCATCCATAAGAGACTTGTTGAGATCATCTATTCTAATGGTTCTCCTCTGCTCATCCAAGAAAACCACATGTCCACTCTCAACATAAGGTTTATAAACCTCAAGCAGAGACAAAACAACAGAACTTCCAAATGATTCTTGGCAACACTTCAAGTCTAAGCCTCTTGCAGTTCTCAAGGACAGCATCACAATATCAATGGCTGTGTCCTTACCATGAATGTGGTAATCAGTTGATATACTTACTGATCCATTTTCCAGATTTTGTACAAAATTCATGTACTCATTCACCTTCTTGGGTCTTGAAAACCTTAACCCACCAACAAAACTAGTAGCACCGAGACCAAAGCCATAGAAAGGCTTGTTCTTCCAGTAAGTATAATTGTGTTTACACTCATATCCACTCTTACAGTAGCTGCTGATTTCATAATGGTTATAATCTGCATCACAAAGCATTCTTGAAGCCATCTTGTAGAAATCAGCTGATTGTGTCTCACATGGCAGTGGAAATTCCCCTGGTGAATACCTGTAAACATTTTCACCTTCAGAATCCAATTCATTACAATAAAGCTTAAAAAATGAAATTTACCAGTTTTCATAGGTGGTAAATTACCACCGACACAGACACAGACACAAACACAGACATGGACATTGGACATGACACGAACACGAACACGCGGGCTTCGATCATAATTTGAGAAAATTGAAGTAATTGAAGTGTCAATGTCAGTGCATGTCCATGTCAGACACATCTATAATTTGATGTGTCTGGTGCTACATGGATTACCAATTTACCATAGCTACTTCCACTTACAGCCTTCCAAATTTTGTGCCTTGTTCAATTTGCAAATCATAAACAGAAACATGAGTTGGTTGTGCTTCAATGGCGAGTCTTAGACTTTCCTCCCACATGCCACTAGTTTGATGAGGTAATGAAGCTATAAGATCAATGCTCCAATTCTCAACCCCACAAGACTTAACAATATCAATAGCCTCATGAACCTCTTTGAGACCATGTGCCCTTCCACAACTCCTCAAAAGCTTCTCCTGAAATGCTTGAACTCCCAAAGACACTCTATTCACTCCCAACAACATCATGTCTTGCATCTTCTTAGAATCAAACGTGCCAGGGTCCATTTCCATTGAAATTTCAGCATTCTCAACCAACCCAAATTTTGTCCTTAGAGTTTCCAAAACAGAGGAAACCATGGTTGGAGGGACAAGGGAGGGTGTTCCACCACCAAAAAAGACCGTTTGAAGAGGTGTGTTGGCATGGAGTTGTTCTTCAACTTTGGTTGCGTTGATTTCTCGGCAGAGAAATTGTATGTAGTTTATGACTCGTGGGTCGTCGTGTATTTGGGTGGAAGCGGAGCCGAGAGTGACGATAGTGAAGTCACAGTAGTGGCAACGTTTTCGACAGAATGGGAGGTGAACGTAAGCGGAAGAAGGGGGCGGTGCGGTGATGATGGTGGGATGTTGTTTGAGAGAGGAGTTGTATCGAACAAGTGGTGTGCTATTTGAAAATGTGTTGGTGATTGGGTAGGATGATAGTTTTGGAGATTTGGGTTTTGGAGCAAGCACCCTGAAAATGGGAGTGAAGGATGATTTCAGCATGGCTAGACGGGTGCACGTTAATTGGAACATGCTGGTAGTATCGGTGTGGACATGATCAAGAGATGGACAAGGTACGTGACGAGTATGTTCATGTTTTGATATCGTCCGTGTATGTGTGGCTTCTATAGTGCACAAGATACGTATGTGGTAGTATGTATTCTTTGCCTTGAAGAATAACCGTGAGGGTATTTTCATGTGTGTGACTTCTATAGGATGAGAATCATTTCCTCATCCCTATACTTTAAAATGAACAGAATGGAACGGAGCGGAATGGAATAAAGTTTCCATTCCATTGTTTGGATATTTTATGACGGAATGGAACAAAACTTCCATTCTATTGTTTGGATAGTGGGCGGAATGGAACAAGTTATAAATTTTTGTTTCCCATTTTACCCTTAATTAAAGTAAATAAAAGCTATTAAATACAATAAGTAAAGCTAAAAGGCTTTTAATTAAAAATTAAGTAAAGCTAAAAAGCTTTTAATTAAAAATTTATTTGCATTTAAATAATTTACCTGTACTAAAAGAAATTACGAGTCTATTATCTTTGAAAATTGAATAAAATAAAAAATGCATTAACGTAAACGAATACATTTCAAATGCTCATTAGGATGGAATCTCATCAAAATGATGAAAATAAAAAATCACATTTCCATAGAGCTTAAAATAAAGCAAGATAATGTAACGTTGAAAAAAAAGCTACGATAAATTGAATTTGAATTGAGATTTTTTTTCCAGAAGTTTTGATTCGACTCATTAAAACTGGAAAAAGAAATAAAGCACACGGTACTAATTTACATCTATGGTTTAACAATAGGGATATAATGGTAAAATGTTATTATTAGAATTAAATTAAGGAGTCATTCCATCCCATACCCCCTAAATTGAGGGGGAAGCAAAATGGAGGTAAACAATGGAATGGGATGGAATGAATTCCATCGCTTACCATTCCATTTCATCACTTTTTTAAATATCCAAACAATAGAGCACTATTTCATTCCACTCCATTCCATTCCATTCCACCCCATACCACCAATCCAAACATACCCAAGGTAGAGAATCATTTCCTCACGGTATTCTTCACGGTATTTTTATGTGTGTGACATCTATCTCTCCTCAAGGTAGAGAATCATTTCCTCACCACTACATCTCATCCTCAAGGCAAAGAATCCATTTCCTCGCACACATAAAAATACCCTCACACTCTTCTCCGCTATGGTGACTTTTTTTCCTTAGTCAGTTCCGCTATGGTGACTTGTTCAATTCATATTCAACAAAAAATAAGAAATAATAAGAATGCCTTGAATTGAAACTCTTAAAAACAAAACTCATTTATTTTTTTCCCTAGTTTTCCTCATTTTTTGAGGAACAAGCACCCATCAAGATAGCTAGCTTCCTGCTACCAAAAGGTGATCGTTACAGTTTCAATTGACTTTAATGATATCTATATCACTTGTGCACCATATAATTCACCTATATAATTATGGAAACTCGGTTCGCTGTTAGGTCAATTCAATTACATGTAGATTTAAACACTTAAAAATTGTGATTAATCCCATTGAAATTTGTGATTAACAAAGTTATGTTGATGTTTAATGAATTTCGACACCTAGTATATCCATCAATCATCTACTAAACACAATTGACTACCTATTCAAACTGCACTAACTACTTAAATTATTGTTGCAAAAGTTGTGTACGAAAAGGAATGCAATGTATGGTCAATGACAGATTAGTGCAATTGTTGACGCAACTTCTAAAGAAACATGTCAAAAGTAAATATCCAATATATTTGGAAGCAAAATTGTGAACTATAAAAACCAGTATCTTCGCTTGCAAAACTAGCCGAGAGTGAATGGGAGGTAGGGAACCTTTGAGCACAAATATGAATGCCTAGGCATATAAACCTATACCTAACGTACTACAAAATTACATGACAATAACTATTATTATCACATTAGATATTTCACCATGTAAGGCCCTTCAAGCTCGTATCCCAGTTTTCTGTAATAATGTCGTGTGCCAACCCCAGAAATTACAGCTATTTTGGTTGATCTGTGTTCTCTGCAAGCAATACGCTCTGCCTCCTCCATAAGAAGTGTACCATAACCCTGTTAATAATAACTTTGGTCAGAATTAGATCAATTAGAAGAATAGGAAAAAGATGTTATTGGCATAGTATGAATATCCACGACTATCTTTTTATTGGATACAGTAGCAATCATGGCTAAAGAATTTGATATATACAAACTACTCCGAAGTTTCTATAACACCAAAACACAAGCTCTGCAATTTCAATCGGATTGCTTTATCCAATAAGATCACATCAACATTCTTATTGATGTCGCATGTCATCTGTGTATTAGATGACAGTATTACCTGGTGTTGTAACTTGTCAGCATCCCTCCCATGAACTGGTACAGCAGTTCCATAAACGTGGAGTTCGCGAACAATAGAACATTTCCCCATAAGCTCTGGACAAGTAGTGTTCCTGCCGCATTTTCGCAGTCGCAGCAAACCAACAAGGATATCCTGTTTACGAGTAGAGAGTACAACCAAGGTCATGGCTATGTTTCAGCAACAGAATTTTTAAAGAAAAGATAAGAATGGGATGAAGATGTCCCCTTAATTCACAACACAAATGAAGAAGGCTACGGATGTACAGCATGAACATGAATGAAGAAAGGCAAAATTACCTGCCATGTGTCCTCATATGATAGAAATGTTTCCCAACCTTCGTTTGCCGTATAATCACGACGAACAAGTTCCACCTCTTCTGGCTTAATTTGGTGATGAATATCCTACAAAGAAATAAAAAATGTTTATTGGTGCTCCAAAAAATACTAGTAAACAAAGTGTGTCTGGAGAATTTTAAACCTTTGTTAAGTAAAATTCCAAAACAAGACTGGTTCTAGATAATTTACCTGAATTCCTGCTTCTCTGGTCCTAACATCACGGCATTTTAATCCCAGATCTTCCATTCGAGCTAATGCTAGTTCCCTTAGATTCCCTTTCTCAACCCCAGAGGTAACCAGAGGCATGGGAATATCCCGCTGAACTCTATAAACACGTGTCCAAGGGGGTACCAATGCAAGGATCCTTGCTATGATATCCACAAGTTGCTCAGGTGGATAATTTCTATACCTACAATTATATTAACAATTTTTTTACTTTCCACGCGCTTTTTATTCCCCAAAAAAACCAAGGAATTAAGATAGAAATAAAAGGTTCGAGAAAGATGTATTCCAGAGAATACAGCACATTTGATGAGTACCTTCCGGTTTTCCAGAGCTCATAAAGCCCAGTTCCACGTATTACGAGAGTGGGATATATTTTAAGCCCATCTGCTCTAAACAAGGGACTCTCAAAAAACTCCCGGAAACTTTCCATATCCCTTTCAACTCCAACATTTGGAAGATCAGGCATCATGTGAGCAACAACCTAAAGCAAAAGCCAAAAGAAAAAGAAAAAAACACGCATAAACTTAATGACAGGAGCAGGTCTTATAACATTCATGACCAACCTAGTTCGTATTCTAAAGGGGTACAATTAGGGAAGTCAAAACCATTCAGGAGTAATATGTTGTAACATAGAAAGTTGACTTATTATACTGATAAACTATCTAAATCTAAAGCAAGTATTTTCCTGGTCTAGACAAATACGATGATACAGCAGACAAGGTCATGAAGTTCACTGAAAATTTGAGTGCAGGAACATGTAGCAATAAAATTTTATTTACAAAGAAACACCAGAAGGGACATATAGTATAGGAGAATAGTTTGTCATGACAAAGCTATGGAAAGTGCGGATTGATATGAGGGCAACAAACCTTGAAACCAGCATCTTTAGCCAGGCAAAAACAATCGGCTACAGCAGCTACAGTATGTCCTCTGTTAGTATCACGGGCAACATCCTCATATGTGCTTTGGACTCCAATCTCCAGTCGTGTACAACCATATGAAAGCATTTGTCGCAAGTGAGGCCCAAGACAATAATCTGGCCTCCTGATAAATTTAAGAGAAAAACTTGATAAGCTGCTCATTGATGCGTTACATAAAACTATTACCATGTAAAATTCAGTCAAGGCTTCCACTAATATAATCATTGAAATGCTCAAACAAGAAAAGCAGAGACACCCCAGAAAGTTCAGAACACAACCAGTTCATGTCATGGTGATAATATTCATAATAGTAAATTTTTATAGAGTATATCTTTGACGATGTGGAAAATTTTGTTGATATACAAACAAAGGATGTGTTATTTTTTATTTTTATTTTTATTACTATAACAATAACAAAAACTAGAACTGCAACAACAAAGGCCTTTTCTCATCCGGGGGCTCAATTACATGAATCAAATGGCACGGTAATGTCTTATTGTGAATCGTGACTAATAGCAAATCATTTAGACCAAAATCCATCTTAATGTTCCAATCCATAGTTTTTACTTTTTACTGATCTCTTTCTGGCTCTAACTATTGAATCTCCCCCCATATGATCCATTCCACTTACTGAAACTTCTATAAGATAAGTCTTCTCCAAACATGCCTGAATGCCAAAGCACTCCTCCATTCAGTACAAAATATTCATAAGCATTGATTCAAAACTTTACATGACAAGGCTCAAAACCTTCACATTCATTACAAACATTTAAATTGCAAACTTACGTTTCAATTGTCATGCCAATACATTTGGTTGCGCTATGCTCAGAGTAGGCCACTGCCTCCTCTACATTAGCAGATGTATGTCCAGACAAAGCATCATGAAGATTCCTTATAAAGTAATCACGGTATTCTGCCGGAAGCGACATGAAGGTTCCACCCATTAAGATAAACTCAACCTGAAAACAACAAACCAAAACACACCAGAACAAACACATTAAGCACACCCCTACACATTCCAAACACCTACAACACTAAATGGACAAAAATATAGCTTATAAACCTTGTCCACACTGTGACCCAACCGCTTAAGCTGATCTATTCTACTTCTCGCCTGTACATATGGGTTATACCTAAATTCAGGGTAAACAAAATCATCAAATTAAGGAATATTTTCCATTAACTATATATAATTTTTCATCAATCGTAAGAGAAAATGAAAAAATAAGTGTACCTAGCTCGAATTGCGCGCATACTAGTAGGTTCATAACCAGTATAAGACTGAGTACTGTATTCAAAGTCAGAGTCAGGGCCACCGGGGCAGTAAACGCAAATGTTACCAGTGGTGGCGATATGAGGGCAACGATGAGGTTTCGACATGACGGCGACGACGGCTATTCCAGAAGCGGTTCGGACGGGTTTGGCACGGAGTTTTGGAAGGAGAGCCTCTCGCTCGGAATCAGGGAGAGCAGCGATCATTTCGACGAGCTTAGGGGCACGGGAGAGACCATATTTGCGGCACGCCGCGGATTTGAGGGCGTTGAGATCGACGTTGTTGCCTTTCCGAGAGAGTTCTACCATAGAATTTACGATCTCCGCAATGGCTCGCACGCGTGCTTCTTCTTCACTTAGGCCGTGGCCCTCGAACCCTCCCTTGCCGGGACGTGGTGCTTTTTTCGCCTCCGCCACCATTGCAGCCGCCATCGTCAACAACTGTAAACGCCCAAAAGAATCAAACTGTCTGAGGTTTTGGGTCGTGCTTTCTACTTCTCCAACACAACGAAAACGGAGTACTAGTGAGTCTAACAACTTTTCTTTTTGGGGTAAAAAAGCTTTGAAAAATCTTTACTAAACATTTGGAAATTAAATTATTGGCAAAATTGCAGTTTTGGCCCTTTATATTTAGAGTTTGTGTCAATTTGGTCTTTTATGTTTTTTTTCTCATTTTAGCTCCTCATAATTTTTTGTGTGTGTCATTTTGGCCCCTGCCGTTAGTTTTTTCTAACGCCACACTGGCAGTTAACTGTTGACGTGACGTCTTAAATGTCAGAGCTACTTTGACCTGACTTGGTGATGTGGTACATAAGAGACCAAATTGAAACTTAAAAAGAACATAGGGGCCAAATTGAAACTGAAAAATAAAATTAACAATAACAAAAAACACTTTCATCTTCTTCCTCCAAACACCACCTCCATCTTCATCTTCTCCGGCGAGCCACCACCACCACCACAAAAAATCAATAACTCTTCCACTCTTAATCCCTAACCTCTCTCCCTCAAACTCAAAACCCCTAATTTCTCAAACTTAATCCCTAACCCAAAATCCCCAATTAATATAAAACATATCAAATTCAGGCATCTGTTCTAATGGATAAAGCACACAGTGTTGCCGTTTTGGTGTTAGTCTTACTGTTCACCACCAGATTCTCTATTGCCAACAATTATAGAGAACGAAACGACGTTGATGATGTAGAGCATAGCAAGATAACACCTATCAGGGGTGGTGGCGGATGAGAGGTTAGGGATGGTGGTTGTGGTGGCGGATGAAAGGTTAGGGATTAAGTTTGAGAAATTAGGGGGTTTTGGGTTTGAGGGAGAGAGGTTAGGGATTAATAGTGGAAGAGTTATTGATTTTTTGTGGTGGTGGTGGTGACTCGCCGGAGAAGATGAAGATGGAGGTGGTGTTTGGAGGAAGAAGATGAAAGTGTTTTTTGTTTTTGTTAATTTTATTTTTCAGTTTCAATTTGACCCCCTACGTTTTTTTTAAGTTTCAATTTGGTCCCTTATGTGCCACATCACCAAGTCAGGTCAAAGTCAGCTCTGACATTTAAGACGCCACGTCAGCAGTTAACTGCCAACATGACGTCCGTTAGAAAAAACTAACGGTAGGGGCCAAAATGACACAAAAAAAAACATGAGGGGCTAAAATGAGGGAAAAAAAACATAAATGGTTAAATTGACACAAACCCCAGACACAAAGGGCCAAAAGTGCAATTTTGCCTAAATTATTCATTTTTAGAATAAAGGACCAATTTAGGTCTTTACCGACAATTAAATAGATAATGTAGTGTGGAATTTGATAAAAATCCTACAAATTAGCTATAAACAACTTTCTTTTTTATTTTTTACCAACAACTTTCTCTTTTGACAAGGTTAGATTTGGAAGAAGAAAAAAACAAGATAAAGGTGTCTTACATTTTTACATAATTTTACCTTGATGTCATCTTTGAAGGGTTTGATAATGTTAACTAGGGGTGGATAGCGGTCAGGCTGGGTCGGATTCAGGCCAAAAACAGCTCATTCGCCTCACTCCGCGGGCCAGAATATTAGGCCCAGTTTCGATCGTTTGGAAGGGCGGTTAAGGCGAGTTCAGTTAAGCGGGTTATGGGTAGTTTCGGGTGGGTTATGTCGGGTTTGCAGAGGAGAAAATAGAGGAGAAGGGGCTTGGGATATCTGAAAATGAGGAACGCCATAAAAGACCTGTAAATGAAGAAGAAAGCGCAGTTACAGAGAACAAGTTGAGAGAGAAGAGACAAGGCTCCCACAGTTTTTCTATGCTGAATAAATAATAAATATACTTCAAAGAGCAGTACTTTATTATAGCTAAATAAAGAGAGAAACTGAAAAGTCATGAATTAAGGCACTAAAACGTGATGATGACACTGAAAGGATATGACTGAATAAATAAATAAAACTTACACGTTTCAGTTTACTAGTACTACTACTAGTCTACTAGGTATCAGAGAATAGTTTGATAAAAAAAGAGAGTAGAGAGATAGAAAGTACTAACGATTAAATGTTTTAGTGGACCAAGGCACACACTACAGCGGCTCATAGTGCAGAGTGCTCAATTATTAGTTTGAAATAGCAGCCTGGTTTGTAATTTTGGTCGGTTCCGGATACCAATGGGTGTTGTATCTGATTCCGAGCCCGACCAACATAGTCCATTTAAAACTGATTACCTTCCGCGTGGGCCCGCAAAACCAATCTGTCTTGTCCGAATGTGCTTATTTTTTCTCAGTTTTGACGAGTCTTGGGCGGGTCAGATCCTTTTTGTCCACCCCTAATGTTAACCATATCTTTGTAAATTGCAACAATTTCTATTCAAGTCAAGTTCATTTGACCCTTGCAAAGCAAAACGCAATCTAGTGGCTCTTTGAGTATCTGTAGGAAAACACTAGTGGTGTGGTTTGTTGTGAGAAGAAAATGAGGAGATAAGTAGGTAAAAAGAGTATAGGTAGAGAGGAAGAAAATATAAGAAATAGAGTAGATTTAATGTGTGGTTCAGTTTAAGAGAAGAAAAAAAATATAAAAAAGAAATGACAACTCTGACTTACATTTTGCACTTAACTACATTATATATAGTCAAGTTAACCTTATTGCTTAAGATCGTGTCAAGTTTATCCCCTTCTACTCAAACTTCTCTCGAAAAGAAGTTTTAGTTTATGTGGTTTGCCAACTTCTCTCTATACCACACATTCAAAATTAGTGTTAATGGCTCGCACAAGAACATGGAGCGATCTTTGGATTATGGAAGCCTTATATATGGTCCCTATCTAGTTGATATCGTTGGAATGTTATGATTCCTCTTGTGATTGTTTATGTCTATATAGAGATTTATTCAGGCCGCGATAATTTGGCATGAATTTAGTTGAGTACTTAATAAATTTGAAAGAGAGTTATCTAGGAACTTTTAAATTTAGTTAAGGACTTTCTTAGTACTTATTTGGTGCAGTTTGGTTAATGTTCCGAACTTGTTTTATAGTTTTGACTGTTTTGTGTTTTAGGGATCCCGATAACCTATCAATCCATCTTCATCGTCATATTAGGCATCGTAAAGAAAGCATCAAATGCAAGGATAGGGCTTAAGCCTTTAAGAAACAAACCAGATATAGGTTTTAATGGAGATAGGGTTCCAAGGGTTGAAAAAGATGAAAGGGTTTTAAAGATGTTACATGAGACCAAATTGGCCCAAAATTAGGGACTTAACCAGTTCATTTTAAATGTAGAAGAATCATCTTTCCACGTGGGAAAACTAATAGTTACATTAAATACTTAATTGTGGACATCTACATTCAATCCAAACTAGCATCCAATCCAAACTCCATATACTTTCTTTTAAACAAATTTTGTCGGACTAATGTGTATATTGTTTATAATTGTCAAACACTTTTTGATGTATTGTTTTTTTAAAAAAAATAGAAATTTTTGTCACTCACCATTGTTTGCTTGACAATTTTAGCGACACAAAAACGTCGAATATTGAGTTCGAACTCAAGTGTAAGTTTGTAGTGTATTTGTCATGTCACTTAGAGGCATAAAAAATTGAATATTGAAATTTTATTGAGGACTAAAGTTTTTTTTGAACACAGGGGAGAGTAAAGTTTTTTTTTTTGACAAAGGGAGAGTAAAGTTATATTGTAGCAGAAACGTCGTCGTTTTATTTCAGGAGACTCTAGTCTGCAACTCTTCTCAGAAGTACGAGAGGCTTTGGCGTGCTCCTCACTGGTTGCTTAGCGGAGGTGATGGAGGAAAGTTCAGAGAAGAGAGAATTGGAAGCTGCAGTAGTTGGCAAAGTTGCAGAAGTGATTTCGGCTATAAAAAACGCGAAGCTCGTTGATCAAGTCATATGTGCGCTTCACTCAATCGCAACCCTTCTCTTCCCACTCGACTCCGCTCTTCTCTCAGGTTCGTTTAACCCTTGCTTGTCTGTTGCTCATAACCCTAGAAGTAGCTCGAATGAACTTCTTCAATCTTCCCTTCTCTTCCCTATTTTATCATTATTTCTCTTGCGTTCTATTTCGTTGGTATGAAAGAAGATTTTGATTTTGTACGAATGTGTTAAACATGGCAGGTAGCATCGATGAGAATTACCGAGGTCAGGTTTGTATGTTCGTTCATTTCTTGCAAGTTTTGTATAATTACATTTTCATAATTCCATGATTCATCTTCTTCTTCTTTTGCTTTGTTCAGCTTTTAATTGTCAAGGTTCCTTCTTCAGAGGAACGAGATGATTGGTGGCATGCGTTTTACCATGGACCTGCTTTTCCTACACTTGCTAGGTTCTTGTTACTTGGTAATGTTTTCTGAGGATATGTGTTTATCTCTGTATAGCAATTCAAAGCTTTTTTCCTTTTCTATGTTGGGGGTGTCTGTGAATTGTTGCTGAGGATGACAAGGGATAGGGTTGATCCATATCTACATTGGTAGCAAATGTGCTGGGTAGGGTACATGCCCTGACTCCACCTGTATTTTAGTTACACTTGAATATGGTCTTCTTAAACGTGTTTATTTGATAAAATAGTAAAATAGGAATGTTACTATAATACTACCGTTAATGATGAAAAATCTAATAAATTTGGTTGAAGGTACATCATATGACTCAATTGAAAAAATATTAGAAGACATTGTAATTCCAACTATTATATATTACAAACCCAAATCATGACCCATTTTATGGGTTAAAAGCCTACCCATTGTGGGTAATTTTGTTAGTCATTAGGCCGGTGTCTCATTGTTCCCTATTAATTAGGAACCAATTTAATGGTTCACGCCGGGTGGTGGGGGCTGGGGCTAGGAACTTTGTTGGAGGTTCTCTCTTTCTGGGGTCCATTTTCAAATGTGAATTTAAGCCCTGTACATTTCTTTTTTCTTCTCAAGTTATTTGCTCAAAATATACTATTGCATTTTTCTTTCCCATGTTTCTCATATGGTATGCAAATTCCTGCAGATGTTGCCTCCAATTGGTTGGCTTGTTTTCCCTTTTCAGCACAGAAATACGTTTATGATGTTTTCTTTGTTCGTGGACTCGTTACTGAGGTGTTGCAGATTTTGGTTCCTTTTCTTCATCAGAATGGGAATGACAATTTTGATGTTAATGCTGCCATAACAAATTCTGAAAGGTAGGGTATGAATGTTCATACTGTGCTATCATTTAATCACAATTTTCTCCACCTTTAAAGTCATTTACTGATTACTCTATGGTTGGTTATCAGCACATGATGAGATCGTGGGAAAGGGTAATATTGGCAAGAAGAATTTATTTGGGAAGGTTTTCACTAGGAAGGGTAGAAAGAGAATTATTGCTATGTAGTGGAGGGAATGGAGTGAACTTTTGTAACCAACTCTGCTGAGTTGGCAGTGTGTGTGTGCGTGCCTCACCTCATGCATGATAGCTGCTGAGGAGTGAATAAAAGTAGGGAGGAGAGAGAACATTCTTTAGGCAAGCATTGGCTAGGCTTGGGCTGGAGTACAGTTTCTCTTTCTCTGAGAGTACTGCACTTGTTGTTTCTATTTTCATCTAGACCTATTTCCTTTGTATTACACTGATTCAGAGGAATATACTATCATTTTATCCACTTTTCATTCTGTTACTTTTACTGTTCCATGGATAGTTCTATCAACACACTTGTGGTTAATTTAGTGCAATGTAACAGTCCAAATTATTTAACATTAGGAAGAACTTTATCAGATTTTGACATTTGTGACAGATTGCTTGTACTGTGCCTGCTTGAAAATAATGGGGTGCTCCAGATAGTAAGGGAGGTTGGCGGTCCTTCTAAATCGAAAGGTGTTACAGATGAACGGATCAAGCTGTCTGTATCTAAGATGGCACAGATTGTTGCATCTATTCCTGACAAAGCAAGAATGAACTCTCCAACTTCATTGTCATCACAGTATCCTTTTTTTCTTCTTAGTTGCGATAGTGTACAGGTCCATATATATGGACATGGTTTTGATCTTGGGATGATTTAGCCAGATTATATTATATTGTACAGAGTTCCTTCATAAGAACTTTGTGTTTTTTCTTCACCAAAAGTTTTCAGTATATTCTTCAAAAAGATTATTGTCCAAGTACTCTCCCTGGTAGAAGAAAGAGAGGCGATTTTGCTAGAAAAGATAGACACCTCAGATGAAATGGGGAAAAATGGTGCATTGTTATTTGTGGGGGAATTGTTTTCTCGCATTTGCCGCCGTGGCTCTGCTGGTAACTAGAAAATTTCGGACACTGAAGCAGGTTTTCTAACCGTATATTTTAGCTAGTATGATTAAATTGCTTTGAACTAACTATTGGCCTTTGTCAAATAGATCATCTTTGCTTCATTTACTTACTCTAGGAGTTACTCTTCTCATAGTTACGCCACTTATTAACTGTTTAATGTAGACATTAAATTTCATCAATCCAACTACTGCAGATTGTTATATTATCTTAACAATCATGTACACCAATAATAGTGGATAAATTGGACATTCAGAGTTATCTAATCTCATTGTCAACGTTTGTCATATTTTATGAAGTATATATTATACATTAAATTTAGGTTATTTGATGAAGTATCAAACATTCTTAAGTTTATGAAAATTTATAGATTTGAAATGTAAACCCAGTAAATAAACAGCTCTCTATTAGTCTCCTCAATAGAATTCTTTGGGAAATAAATTGACACTGATGTAAGTCCCTGAACCATCACATCTGGATAGTTCTTGAAAGAAGGTTTTGTATGCAGAATATATTAATTTTGTTTTTGTGCTACCTAAAAGTGTAGAAGTCATGCTAACAGTTGCTGATGCATCGACCATTGAAATGTTATATACAATACTTGATTTATAGTTTGCTCATAACAAATAGGGGCTTGTCCGATTTCCGTTTGCTGTTTTAAATTTAAACTACAAAAAAATGTCACATTGTTTTCACTTTGTTTAATGTACTCTAAGTTTTGCATAGCAACTAGTGAAAAACAACTTTTATTGTTTTCATTGTTACATAAACATAACTTCGCAAACAAGAAACAAAGGGAAAACAAGATGAAGATTTTGAAATTAAAGCTGGAAATGGGAACTGAAAACAAAAACTTTTTTTCTTGAAATCAATTGGGCCCTAAAATCCTCATGACAGAGTCAACCTACGCAATTTTGTTTTGCATATAAACAAGTCTCAGTAATTTATTATCTCCTTGTTTACTCTGTTGGAATAAGATCTAATATCTCTTAATATATAAAACACTGGTTTGGGGAAACTGGAAGCATTAAGATGTCTTATGACTCTAATCTGTTGCTCAATGGAAAATATAATAAAACTGCTTTTAAAATTGCTGTAAGGGACTTGGTGATCTGCAGTGACGACTCTTATCCTATGCCATTGTTTTTGTGAATGATAATCAGTTTTTGTTTGGACTAGATGTTTAAAGTGATTAAAGTTGTTCCCTGATCGATTCTCTTTTCTTGTAGATCTGCTATCATGTGAATTAATACCCCGAGTTATAAGGCTCATCAACAGCTGCTTATCATCAAGTAACGATATTATTACTGAGGAAGTGCTCGAGTCAAAACCAGAAACGATGTTTTGGTTGAGAATGATGGAATCAATCAGGGATCCTTATACGACAGAAAGAATCTCGGAGCAGATTTTGCATCAGCTAGTAACTCAACATGCAAATGATGTTCAAGCATATTGGGTCCTGTGGCTGTTATTTCATAGGCTTTTCAAACTCCAGGCTTCTGTAAGGTGAGTGAAAATATTAATTGGTTTTGCCTTTACTCACGGATCATCTTGACCTAATCACCCATTTGAAATTTTGAATTGAGGGGAACTATATAATTGAAACTTTTATAAAGGCAACAAAACCATATAATTGAAACTTTTCTCTGCATCCAACAAAATTTTGTTATATGCAGAGAAAAGTAATATGAAAAACATGAATTTAAGAAATTTTTAGATTTCGCGACTGATTGCCTGCCCCATTTTCTCCCCTGCAATCTGAACAGAGTATAAATGTTGCAATTATGTATAACAAGGACGACTTGTGGACAGGATTTCATGATTTAGATTAAAATAATTGATGCATGTTTATGCTTGCAAAAAATGTCTCATGAAGGTTTAGCGATGCCATTGCCAAGTGAAATCATCCCACTGCAGTGCTGGGGAACTATATAATTGAAACTTTTAAGGGGAGCTAATTTTGATCGTACTTGAATGTGATCAATGTATTTAATTTATTGACCATCTCTTTATTTGTGCATCAATACATTTTCTTTAAGATAAAAACGCATTAGATGGGTCTGAGACAGCCCCCCAAACGCGTGTCGCTAGTGATAACAACTAAATCTTCCTCTCTGAAATATATTCAAACATGCATGAACTGCGTTTTGCTTTTGTTATTTGTACTCTGTAGCTTCTCACTTTGTTGGTTATTGTTGGCATTGGGTCATTGCACTATGATACACGGCTCAGATTACAAAGGCATGACAGCACCAATATGAGCAGTTTTTTCCCCTCTTGTTTTTTTCTTCAAAATTGTTATGATATATCATATACCTGTTCAGTATTGATTATATGCTTATGCTTTCTTTGTCTTGCATTGTTTCATGGCTTCTCCTAGGTCCATGTTTGTTGACAAATTCCTGGTCTGGAAGGTATTCCCTGTAAGTTGCCTCAAATGGATCCTTCAATTCGCTATTCACGAATGCCCACCCAGCACCTCTTTGTCAGGACATAATCGCCCTGGTCTTTTGAAGACTGTCCAACGTCTATTGGCAACATGGTCTAAGAAAGAATTTGTGCAAACAGCACATATTGAGCAACAAGCTTGTATCCTTTTTCATTATGCTGGTATACTGAAAAACATGTGGGAAGTGAAGGATACATCGAGTTAAAAGGCTGCCTTGCTGTTGTGCCGAGGCTTATCCCCTTCCTATTTGATGTCTGCCTTGCTGTTGTGCAAGGCTTATCCCCTTCCTATTTGAGGTTCATTACTGCATTAGGACTACCACAATCTCAAGCGCTTTCCTACACTGAGCATTCCCTGGGACTGATGCCATCTTTATTACCGTGATACGTTTATTCCTAAATTTATGTCAGATATAACCGCTGCGCTTGGCCTTTCTCTAGAGACAATGTCTAAGGAGGAGTTGGATGGGATGAAGGATGCCATGCATTTGATTCTTCAAGGAGTTAGCTGTAATTATTACTCACTCTGATTATGGGTGGAAGAGGGATTATGTGCAATAGGGACTATGACGTTTGGGTAGTTTTTATTAAATAAAAGCTTTTGCATAAGCTATTTCTTCAAATATAGTCAAAAAGAGAATGCGGATAAACTTTGCATAAGCTCTATATATTTCTATAAGCTAAGAGCTTGTAAAATTAAGCTGAAGAAAACTTGTGCATAAATCACAAGTGATTTTTATAAACTTTTTCAAACACTTACAGAAGTGTTTATATCAGAAGGTAAGCCCAAATAACATATATTTTAAACGCTCCCTTAAACCTTAGACTAACATTTAAGCACCATTCCCTACCTAAAGGAAGAATGTGGTGGATCTAGAAAAAAATTTAGAGTAATCTGGTTCCTTCCAGATAGGAAAATGGTTCCTCTTGAACTTGCTGTATTATTTCCATTGATGTTGCTTTGAGTTGAGTTAAAGATGTCAGCTCTATCAAATTTAGGTTGTTATTTAAAGCATATGACCTGTGATGGTTGCTGGGTTTACATGGTAGCATTCCCCAGCCAAATTTTTAAGTTCCCTTCTAATTTTTCTGCTCTATGGAAAAATGAAGTTAAATTCTACAGAAATTGATGCTACTGATTTTAGGACCTTCCCTCAGTACCCTTGGTTTTTTAACGGGTTTCAGTACCCCGAGAATAAATTCCAATAATAATGTAACAAGTGTATTAAATTGGCAGGAATGTTTTCCAATCCTGTTCAGTCTATCTTTTTAATTATAGGTAATTTAAAATATCACTTCCAATTTTTCATATTTTCTAACAAGGCATACCAGTGGAATTTTGTCAATCATTGTATTGTATATTCATCAAGAGAAAACCATATCGTAAAACAAGATGGAATAATTTGTATTAAGGATGTGATGTGACTGCTTTGATGAATTCCTTTTTTTCATGGAGGGTCAATCTTCTTATTCATCTCACTCCCACTCAGTAGTATTATAAATCTGATTCTCAATGGGTTGCTATCCCTTCTTGCAGATCAGTAGTTGACATTCATAATCTTTTAATTTTATTTGCAATTTTTTCAGGTAGGTTGGAGAGTCCTAATCATTTAGTTCGCAAAATGGCTAGCAATGTTGCTTTGGCATTGTCTAAAATTATTGATCCAAAAAATCCTCTGTACCTTGATGATAGCTGCAGTGGGGAGACAATAGATTGGGAATTTCAATTCACTCTTCTCAAGAAAGGGACTCTGACTTCTGCAAATTCCAGAGAAAGAGATGTTGAGGAAACACAGATATCTACAGTGTTAGGTTCAGAAAGGGGCTCTGATTCCCTTTCCAGTAAAGAGAAAGGCATTAATGTAAAGGGTAAAAAGAAGTTATTGGACTTCAATGTACTTGATCCAGATGAGATTATTGATCCGGCATCGTTGAGTCTTGAATCCGATATTAATGATGAGGGTGATGATGATGATGATAATGCAAGTGAGAACTCAGATTCCTCAAGCGATTCATCTTTACAGCCATATGATTTGTCAGATGATGACTCAGATTTGAAAAGAAAATTTTCACAGTTGTCTGATGTAGTTGCGGCTCTTAGAAAATCCGACGATGCTGAGGGGGTTTGTCTCTTTCTCTCAGGACACCTTTGAGTTGCATTTTGATCATCTACTATATCTACAGTAAATGCAATTCGATTTATCTTTATAAAAAGTCTAATTGGCTATTAATAAAATTGTTCAAAATTTACTGCATTACCAACTGAGCTATTGAAAAACCTATTTGTAGTCCTATGTAAGTCTGACTGACCTGATCATTCTTGCCTTTGCCACAAGTTTCTTTCATCCTGCTGTTTTTGCCGAAAGTTTGATGTTTTGTAAACTTTTAACTTTCATTGCAGGTGGAAAGAGCTCTTGATGTGGCTGAGAAGCTCATAAGAGCATCCCCTGACGAGCTAAAACATACAGCAAGTGATCTGACTAGAACTCTTGTTCAGGTACAATGCTCTGATATAGCTTTAGAAGGTGAAGAAGAATCAACAGAAGATAAAAGGCAAAGAGCATTAATCGCCTTGGCAGTCACCTGCCCTTTTGAATCCCTCGACACACTGCACAAGCTTTTGTATTCACCTAATGTAGATATCAGTCAACGGATTATGATATTGGATGTCTTGACAGAAGCAGCTCAGGAGCTCGCTGAATCAAAAATTATGAAACCCAAACTCAAGACTAGTTCTCTTATTTCAGTTGTTTCAGATACCCGACCTTGGTTCTTGCCTAGCAGCACAGGGACTCCTGGAGCTGGTTCCTGGAAGGAGATATCAGGTACTGGCACCTTTTTAAATTGGTCAAACAGTTATGAGAGGGAACTTCTACCGAAACCTCATCAGGTCAAGAAAGGGAAAACACGCCGTTGGAGTCTAAGAACTCCTGTGGAACAAAACCCGATAGAGTGTTCTCATAACAAGTTTCCCATGTATGCTGCTGCATTCATGCTTCCTGCCATGGAGGGATATGACAAAAAAAGGCATGGTGTTGACTTGCTTGGCAGGGATTTTATTGTCTTGGGGAAACTCATTTATATGCTTGGGGTTTGTATGAAATCTGCAGCCATGCATCCAGAAGCGTCTGTACTGGCTCCCTCCCTTCTGGATATGTTAAGATCCAGGTATTGGTTGACACATTAGCTGGCTATTGAATTGCAAACCCTATGAGGACTGACATAATCTAAAACCTTAATATCAATTGTCCTTAGAAGTGTGTGTCTCTATGTGTGTTAGTAGAATTGATAGTTTGATGTTCTATTGGATGTTATTATGTTTATATTTCCTGTTGGCACTTCATTTTTTGGTTACTGTGTTATTGCCGTAAAACATGTAACTTTTTCACTTTTTCACTCATGCAGAGAGGTATGCCATCACAAGGAAGCATACGTGAGAAAAGCTGTCCTTTTTGCAGCTGCATGCATATTAGTTGCTCTTCATCCTGGCTACATATCATCAGCCTTACTCGAAGGAAATGCTGATATTTCCACTGGCCTCGAATGGATTCGTACATGGGCCCTTGATGTAGCTGAGTCAGACACAGATAAAGAGTGCTATACGGTAAGCAAAGGAAATTTGAAGCTTCAAAACCTATTCCCCCCTTTCTTACTAGGTTTTTGACTCTGCCTGTAGTTTGGTCACAAAGAAGTTTTACTTTTTTATGCATTGGTCTACAGTTATTTGACGGTGACAAGGTTACCCATAGTTATAGTAACTTAAATGTAGACCATGATATCATCAATCTTGGTTTCGTTATGGACTTCCATGTGCATATTTATTCTTTTTATTGATGTACGGTCTTAAAATATTTATCCAGATATAGTTATTATATCTTGGAAATTTACTACTCTTCTTGGCTCCTTTTATTCTGCTGTACAGCCCTGCAACCCCCACCCCCCTCCCATATAAAAAACCACTTTTTCATTCTTCTATTGTTTGATGTCTCTTCTATTAATTTCCGTTCCTAACAAACATTTTTATTTTTCCATAGATGGCTATGACATGTTTACAACTCCATGCTGAGATGGCTCTTCAAACTACCCGAGCACTGGAGTCAGCAAGAAGTTCGCTCAGAGCAACTCCTATTCTCCCTTCTGATGCATCCAAAGTGACCATTAAAATTCCCTACTTAAACGGGGATTAGTGATCCTACTGGCTGTTCTAAATTGCTTCATTTGTTTGGCCTTGAATGTGAATTCGCCTTGAATATGAATTCAAAATTGCATTAATCTTCTCGCTGCTACTGGTTCTCCTTGTTCATTTAGCCTCTCTTCTTTGACGAACTTCCATATAAAATTTGTGTTTATATTAGGCATCTAGATTTAGCAAATGGTATGACACCAATTTTCTGGTCTAAAATTCATTCGTTCACATTACGTCTTTTGCTATTAAATTTGAGGTGCTCGTCCCTTTTCAGTTCTTGATGTTGCTTTTGGCTCCTCGACGAGAGAAGCAAAAGAAATCTAACGTTTGGTCAACCCTGTTTGTTTTTCAGAAATGGGATTCTTTGGGATATTCTTATTTTACAACTACCTACCTCAGGTCCTATATATAAGTTAACACTATATAACAAATTGGGATGTTTTCTTGGTCCCTAATGCATAAAAAAAAGCCTTTTTACTAAATTAATTGCTCAATTTCCTATTTGCCTTTATTTATTACCAACTTTCCTTTTGAGTACTTTATTCAATGAATGTGTTGTCATTAATTGCTTCTCTCTCTTTGAACCACTTAATACAAAGGGTATTTGTGAGAAAAATTAAAGTGAAGATAAAGGTCACTGAAAGTATCTTCAACCGTTCAAATCCCATGTCCCTCAAAATGTTATTTTTGTACCAAAAAAAGAGTATGTTCAACAAAAGCTTTAAATTTGTCAAAAAAAAAAAGCTTTAAATTGAGGAAAAGAACTGAAACTGCAGTTCAATTTTTTCAAGTGGATACAATCAAACATAGTTGGAATGACAATTTACGAAGAATAACTAATTAAGATGATAATCAATTAACCTAATAGGGATGGAGCATCCCACGCTGAAGTAAACTGGGAAGGTCATGAACTTGTTGGGCTTGATTTGAGATTAGATACTTGTGTCTTCATTCTCAGTTGAATGCGATTAAGAAGCATTAAGGTTCGACACCAGAAAGTTTATGTTTGGAAGGAGGATTTGAGAGAGTTTTGGAGGGAGAGCTTAGTCTATATTTTAATATCTATTTGAGACTTTAAAAAATTGAAAAAATAACATGATAGATAATACAACATTGTTAATCACACTTCATTTTTATTTAGAAATATTTTATAGCTTTCTCAGTTTAGAATTGAAAAGTCAATGAATGTTGACTCATTTGGTAAGAAGTTGACTCATTCCCTACAAGAGTGTGAGACCCTGATGAGTCCTCGGAGCCCAACTCACTTAAACTTTTCTATAACAAAAAAAAAAGTTTAGAATTGAAAAATAAGTCCCCCCTCCAAACACACCCATAGGGATGTATCCATTCATTTCAAAGGAATGTCATACCGGTTCCTCTTTCTCCCTTGCTCTCTGCAGCCCTTCCCCCTGCCAGTTAATTTGATCCCTATATTCCTTTATAAACGTAAATTCTACAAGAATTAGGCATCTATATAGGTCGAGAAACCTTTTCACTGTTGTACTCCTTCCCCCTTTTATACTACTTGTGATATGTTTCCCTAGTGTGGCATGGTGAAAGTGTACAGTCTTGCTCAGCAACACATTATGAAATCCAAAATTCGTAGGAAATAACATACTAGAATGAAGTTCATGAAAACTCACACATGTGAAACTTGTTAGCCCATGCCATTGTGAAGTATCTGAGTGTAAATTTCTATATTACGGAAAAGCTTTTATCATCTTCCATCAAGTCTAACAAACAAGTTACAAGTATGTTCACAGTAATAAAAAAAACATAATGCGATTTCATCTTCAATGCGATGTTTCAATTTCTATCTTCGAATAGAAGATGCTCATCACATTCCATATAGAATTTTTCACTGGAACAGATCATGTTCACCAAGTTGAAACTTAGATTCCAAATTCATTATATCGTCAACATTATTACAAATACAAACAATATGTAATACCCTTGAAACTTGTGCCAAATTGTAATGACTAAGCTTTAACAGAAATATCATTCCTATCAATCTGGACACCGCATAACAACTACATTAGTAGAAACCAACTAGTATTGTAAACATATATTCCAACAGAATAAAATGAAAGTCTGATAGAAATAGAGTAGCATACTCTATCTAGTAAAACTACTAAAAAAACAATCGGATATGTCAGCCTCCTATACAAACAAATCCCCCCTTACCATGTATGTAATGTAAAACAATCAGCAATGAAGTATGTTAGTCCCAGTCTACTCAAATGTAGGGAAATCTAATTCAATGCATTAAGTCTCACACAAAACCTATCCAAGTCTTCGAAAGTAAACCAGTCTCTTTTCATCTGCAGCATGTCAGTGTGAAACAAAACTAAATTGAAATGTATGCTTTAATGAATTATTTTTAAGAACAACTAATAATAAAACTTACAAAGTAAGGGTACCCCTCCATGCTAAAATTCTCAGGTGCGCGTTCCAAAAACAATTTTATGAAATAGAGGACAAAGTTCCCACATTCAACATCATCTCTTTGTTGTGGCACCTACAATATAGTTTGTTTTACCATTTGTGATTTGGTTACAATGATGATGAAATTCATAAAAGAGGTCATGATCACCTTACCTTGGGCACTAAAAATGGAATTTGAGATATAAGTTGCCTACTCTCTGGCCTGTCCCCTGCTTTAAAAATGTCTTGTACAAACCTAACAATGAAGATAAAAGCTGGTAAGTTTTTAAATGCTTTGCCTGGATAAAAATGTCAGATAAACAATAGTAGATATTGTTGAACAAAGACACACTTTTTTATCTCTGGTTCAAACCTCCTCGGATTGGCCATTTCGAGAGAATCCAGCAACAACATACAACGTGATCTGGTAGTTGACTGTGAGTTCTGACCAAAATGGCAGAAGATCAAAAGGTTCCAGTGACCCCTATGAGATTGAGATTTCAAAAGATCAATTCCATGGATTAACATTTAACAAATAAAAAAGGGTCATTGTCATAAGAGAAAATTGAATGTGTTTACCAGCATACTATAGGAACAAAAACATATGCCTTTGAGAAAATATTTTCTTTTTTAATCCAAGTCAGAACCTTATCTTTAACTGAAGTCCTGTAAAGGCTAAACCATAAGCTGTCAAAATATGCAAAGTGCCTTTTCTTATCTTCTGAGAGACTCTTCCATGTTTTCCTGCCAGAAAATTTATATTTAGAAACAAGCCCATAATTTTGATGTTGCTCCTTTTCCATCATGAATCATTTGACTGTAACTCACACTAAGTATTTATCAAATACATCACTGTCTAGCTTTTTCTTGGGTATAGAGATAGCTTCTCCGCCATTGAATTTTCTCTTACTCTTTGTTCGCGGTTTCCGGGGAATATTGCTAAACGGAAAAGTCGAAATACCACTTTCGATCACATCTCTTATGGGAAACTTGGTTCCCTGTCCCGAGTCAATAATTCCTTCCTGCTTTGCAATACCCACTGATAAGAACAATGATAGGCATTATCAATGTCCAGTTTGAATGAACCTCTAATAAGTACTCATGAGAAAATAAATACTAAAAAGAATCTTATAACAACTAGGAGTCTTTTAAACAATAGCTTCTCATATAATCAGCTTCTGCATCTCAATTTTTCACAAGTTCTCTGATTTAACTTCTCATGAACACCTATCACTTTAAAACCGATATTTCCGTACATAAAAAGTCATAAAACCATAAATTTATTTAAATTGGAAAACTTCCATAAGTTATAAACAAACCCAAACTTGGCCTAAATTTCAAAACACAATGCCCTAGTTCTAAAACCTCAAATCCACGTGAAAGAGACTAATGCAACCTCACCCCCTCACTCCAAAAATAGGAGAGCAAAAAAAAAAGTCTTAAAATGGAAGAAGAATATGTAACCGAAGCAAGGAACCCCAAAAATTTAACTTCATGTCTTGCAACAATTAAACCATCCATTGCATATATTAGAAATATGAGGATGTTGTTTGTAAATCCAATACCAAATTTTTACACAGATTTTTCTGCTACAAAGATGGAGACACAATATTTGTGTACTTGCAAAGAAAATGTATAGAGTACTTTAAACATGACATGAAGAGATGAAGAGTAAATCGCATATTATATACCCCAATCATGTTTTGCCAGCGCAGTTATTATCAATTCAAAGAAACAGTAACAGAATTTGCCCTAAAATGAAAAAATTCAAGCGTACGAATATGAAGAACTAACCTTCAAATTCATTGACATCAACCTTGTTAGTTTTCATCGATGCTGAATGCGGTTCCATTTATAACTCAGTTGAGTTGTGTTTTGATGCGTCGCATTCAAGAAGATAAAAGCGAGCAAGCAATATCAAGAGAAGAACACTTCAATCGTGGTTAATTGAAGCACAGTACTCGCGCGCCCCCTCCCCCTTTTTTTTCTTCATATTTTTATACTTTTATGTTATTTTAACGTTTAAAAAAAATTGTTGATACAACTAAGTTGCTTTCCTTTTCGATAACCGATTTGGTGAAAACAAAAGATAATTTCATGACAAAATATATAAAGTGTGACGTTAAACAGTGTTTTTTTGGTACTTTAGAGTTCTGAAAAATATTTAACTGTTCAAATACACAAAATGGGTTCATCAATAATCGGTTTGGTCATAACAAAAATTGATTACATGATAAAATACGTAAAGTACGACGCTAAACAGTGTATTTTTGGGGTACTTTAGGACTCAAAACAATTTTTATTCGATCAAATATGTGGATCTGTTCTTTCACAGGTGTTGTCCGAGTACTTTCTGTTCTATATCTGAGTTCATTCACAGAAAGAACACGACAGCACCTGTGCGCATGCACAATTATAGTGCTAGTATATAGATTTATAGTACACGGACTTTCTACTTTATAGCACACTCCTATAGAATTCATGAACAATAGGTTGATCGTTTGGTTGAGATTAGAATTTAAAGTCGTATTTATGGTAACTTTATGCCTAATTAGGGATGTAAAGGGGGCGGGGCGGGCACAAATACCAACTACCCGCTACCCGCTCCGTGCGATATAAATGAGACTCGTGCCAGCCCCATACCCGCATAGCGGGTACCCACATAGCGGGTATTAAATGGATATTATCTCCTCGTGGGTACCCAAGGATACTTGTTAGAGTTATAAAAAAGAATTTATAAAATAAATTTTGAAATACTATACAAAATAAATCTTTTTTTGACCAAACAAAATTAATCTTTTGAATACCGTTTGTTTTGTTCTTTTATATAAGAAAGTTGTGTATTTAGTTAGGCATTTATCTTATCAATTATTTACTAACTTATAATCATTAACAAATGGATATTAAAAAAATATACTAGAAATACAATAATAGGAAACTTTGAAAATAATAATTCACTAATTATCCAATATATTATGACAAGAAACAACCACAAGTTTCCATTTTAAACTGTGTGAGTGTGTGTGTGTGTGTGAGGGTAATTACGTATATATGTTACGGGTACGGGTACCCGCGGGCACAGGTAACTCATTCCCGGCCCCACCCCATTTATTGAGGAGTATTTTTATTGTCCATTTATTTTGCCCACGGGTACCTGTTAAGAGACCTGTCCCGTGCCCGTTGCGGATTTTACCTAATAGCCAAGCATGCCGCACCATAAATCCATAGTAGCCTTGGCTTCTATTAATTGGATTGAGTGAAAAATTCAAAAAAGGCGAACTTCGTTAAAAACTTGAAACATCAAGAACTTAAATAAATAAAAGAACAAAACTAATATTGACCCACTATTTTGTACTATTACTATAAATAAATTTAAATATGACTATAGCATAGAATCGAACTCGCAACCTTTGCAAATGAAACTCACACAAATTTTACGAAGCCGAATGATTGACTTTTGAACATAATGTCAATTAAAATATGTTTGTACATGTAGATCACATTGATTTGGTATAAATTGGGAATACTCTGCGCGCAACTCCAATGACCAATCCCTCGAGCTGGGTAGGACCACAATAGACGGCAAAACTCTCTCAAGAGATTTAACATTACTGCATGCTCAAAGCTGGAATTGAGAGCCCAAAACCTTGGTTATGCTAGAAGAGACCTCTACCATCTCATTTAAGTACTCTTGGGTTGTAGATCACATTGATATTAAATTAGTCGGATAAAGTATCAAAATTTAAGTGAATGTAAATGAGAATTTGTTAGTTACGCACATTTTTTAAAGACAGCCTAGACTTCAATTACTATTATTATTATCAACACAAAATTCATAGAGAGAGACATGAGAAATCACTTCAAATACGGAAGACTTTTTATGCCTAAAAATATATTAAACGCCCGACAAAGTCAATTAAGTCTTTTGTAGAACACAATCGGTCGAAATCCTAATTTTTTTGAATACCGCGACTTGTAGTAACTTGTAAAAAATATTGAATGAATACCAAATAATTTAAATTGACTTTTTATAAAATCTTAGTTTTTCTTTTTGGCTACTTAGATGAAGTTACAAATAAACACCATACACATCACCACAACTCACACAGATTCGAACTGAGAGCCGACGTCCTCGTATCGCTAAAATTGACTACTCGATTGTTTTAATTTAAGAAAACAATTCATTTTTTAATATTAGTAAAAAGTCTTTATCAAATATCACAATACTTTTTAATAAAAAAAAATCTTTTTTTTGTCTCAATAAAAATTTTCTCTTATAAAATCCCAATTTCTTACACCCCTAAATTACATGCCCAGGAAACGGGTGTCATAATCATTTTGTTGTTGCCCTCCCATCGATTCTCACTTCTCACTCAGTCCTCTTCATGGATTCGCGCATCGGCTGATTAAGCAGGGTCTCCTTCACCGTTTGTTTCTCACACTCTTCATTTCCATACGTATGCTCTTTCTTTATCTTTCTCTTTGTTGCCATTCCTATATCTTTGTTTTACAACCCTAATCTTAAACTTGTACTTTGTTTTATATCCCTAATCTGAAACTTGTATGAAAATTCTAATCAATCAAAGTTCAAAGATTAAAGATCATTGCTTTTCAATGCTATTTCTAATGACTGAGGATGCAATATCTCATAGTATTTTTCTTATTAAAATGTTGAGTAGGCATAGCTTAGCTCATGGGCATGGTTGGTACTAACATTCGAATCTAATCTGAAACTTGTATTAAAATTGAAATCAATCAGAGTTTAAAGATTATTGCTTTGCGATGCTACTTATTTCTCAGGAATGAGGATGTAATTTCACATGATTTTTCTTATTAAGTTATTCATTTTTATGTTGGGCAGGCTAATATTAGCTCCTCAGCATGACTGATACTATGATTAGTGACTTACCCGAGGGTATAATTAGTTACATAATTTCTTTACTACCTACTGAAGATGCCGCAAGAACTTCTATATTAGTGAAAAGGTGGAGGTACTTTTGGACCTTCTTAACCGTTCTTGACCTCAAAAGGCGTCGTCGACTTGACATACTAGATTTTCCTAATTATATTCGTTTTCCTTTGCTCAAGACATTGAATCTTTCACATGTTGTCTTTGCAAATGAGAATTCAGCTCAACAATTTTTCTCTCTGTTTCCTGTTTTACAAGAGTTGACATTGTATGATTGTTGGGCAAACATTGAGCAAATCACTATTGCAATTTCCACATTAAGAAGCTTGACCATCACACATCATGATTTTGCCCCTTGTTCCATCAAGATCAATGCTGTCAATCTTATATCTCTAAGTTACACAAGCTATACAGTTTATCCTATTGTGGAACTTTTACCGGGTAACCTGACTTCGGTAGTTGATGCATACATTGATTTTAGTATTAGCTTTGGGGATCCAGAATATGCACTATATGAGCCTCATTGTGCAATTCATCTATTGAGTGGACTTAGTAGTGTCAAGTCTCTCAAAATATCAAATTATACTCTTGAGGTATGTTTGATAATCTTTATTTTTTTAAAATGCCTATCGACAATGTTGGCTTTACTTATGTTATGTGTGTTTTCTATATTTATTGCATAGTTTCTCCATGCCAATGATTCTCTCCACCTCCTTCCTTCGTTCTATAATTTGACACACCTTCATGTGCTTTCGGGCCAATTGCATGGCGCTAGTCAAACATTAAAGGAATTTCTCCCAAAGACTCCTAAACTGGAAGTTCTTCAGATTCCCACGGTACATCTTATATCTTGCTTTAGTGCTATTGTCTACCATGTTTCAGGGCTAACCATAATTTATTGATTCTTCTTTAGGGATTGAATGGTGAAATCTGGACATGGAATTCAATGCCTTTTTGTTTCAAATCTTCTCTCAAATTAGTTTACATTTCAGATTTTTATGGAGAAGAACAAATCGAATTGGTAAAGTTTTTGTTAGAAAATGCCACAGCCTTGAGGGAGATCAAGATATTCTGGCTGACATGCATAACTTCCGACTTGGAGATGCTGGATGACATCAAAAATCAATTGCAACCTTCCCCTTCCAGTAACTGTGTTATTACGTTTCAGTAAACCTGTTTCGATGGTTTCTTCTATCCTTCGTTGCTTTTTGTTGTTTTTTGTGAGAAGGGATTCAATATCCTATCTAACTCTAATCGAACCTTAAAAGTGTGGTTGAATGAAATAGCTTCTCTTGGTTAGACCGCCAAGACAACTTTATAGAACATTACTGTGTATTTAGTTGTTTAATTGGAGGTTAGGGTTAGGAGAAATCAGCTAGACCTTTTTATTTTCTAGAAAGTCTGTGTATTGAAGCATCTTAAGTCTAGAAAATGATGTTTAGTTCATCTAAAGTCTAATGCTAGTCTTTTCTCTCTTTTCCATGCCATTCCATGTTCAATTTCACTAAATACGGTCACACTTGTTATAAAGGTACAACATGATAGGGTAGAATTATTGGATGCAATCAACACATTGGAAATCAGTCTTGATAAAGTACTATAAGTGATTTCCAATCAGGGAAATAATCTAGAATTAAAGGTCTTTAGGCCCATTCTTTAGTCTGCATAATGGTAACGTGCTTAATCAGAGCAACCAAAATGTATGTTGTTTGCATAACATACATTGAGTACAACCACTCAAATTAGATTATTTTTCAAAAAATTCAAGATAGAATTATTAGTGTTGAAAATCAGAGTCATCTTGTTTCATTGTTTAGCTAATAAAGGAGGTGAAAAATATGAGAGTGCCTAAAACAAACTATTGCCGCTTTCAAGTGGTTCTAACTTCTAAACACAGGTCAAAAAAAGTTGCAACTAAAACTTACTTTTCAGCTAGATCCCTGTATTTATCAGCATCCAGAGATTTACAATCATCTACAGCTTCCTCCAATTTAAATGTTGTGGAAACTTAGTCTTAAAGGGAAAAATGGGCTTTACAATGGGAAGCGTACCACCTACTTCATATTATCTAAAAATAAAGACAACTTATAGAGATATTTAGTAAGAAAAACAATTGCTCATGACAAAATAGGCATCTAATAAAATTACAGTTACAATTTAACTCTGAAATTGAAGCATTGATTTAGATGTTTTTAAAGCTTCACCAACATCCATGTTATTTTAAATTCTAGCGCACTCTATTGGAGTTTATGTCAAATCCATAGAATAATCTCAAATATACTATAGATTTAATGATTTATACTAACTATATATACGGACTTTCTACCTAGTAGAACACTCCTATGTTAGTTCATGAGCAATTTGGTTGATCGAAAGCCTACATATAACTACCTTGTATGTTGTCACGTATTGGCCAAGAGCGAGCACATACTAGGCATCAACAAATTCTAGGGAAAACATGATGCTACAATAGTCATACAAGGAAATAAAGAACACATGACACAAAAACTTAAAATGTACAAGGAGAAAAGAAGAGAGAAGAGAAGAAGTAGAAGATAACTAAAAAAAGGAAAGCTAGAAAGTTGAAGAGAGAGGGGAGAGAAAGAGAACCACGAGAAGAAAGGGAAAAAGAGGAAATTCACAAGAGGGTTGTCTCTAAAAACTAATTTTTTAATTAAATGTAGAAATTCACGAGAGGTAAATAAAAAAAGAGAATAAGTTGGTACTAATTTTTTTTAACTATGTAATTTGAAGAAATTTGTGACCTAAATCGAAAATCAATCACTGGAGTCAATGGTAATGGTACCTAGATACATAGATACAAATGGGGGGTGTTTAGTGAAAATTTGTGATCTAAATTGAAAATCAATTAAACACAAATGGAAAATCAACTAAACACAAGTCGATAATCAATTAAATACACAATTTTATATAATACGTGAAGATATCATAACGAGTGTTTCAATAAAACTCATAGAATTATACTTAGATAATAATCATAGTAATCTCGAGAGAATGTAGAAAATCAAAATATCAATCCGAACAATCACACGTGAGAGGATCCAGAGACGACTCCATCTCGTTGATAGCCCTCTCCACTTAAGGGTGGCCTCCCTTGAGGGGCGGCTTCATCTAACGGATAGCTCTTTCCTCCTTCAACCAAATCACATAACGATTACGGATAACCCTTTTTTGGTACAGACTTTTTTATATCTAGTTTTTTTAGATAAGCGATGATTCGTAGATGGAGCATTAATAGTGCTCAAAGCCCAACAAAAGATTGTTTATACATTGTTTAGGCACAAAATTGGATTGTCCCACAAATTAGCAAAAGAAATGCTAATTTGACTACCCATCTTATATATAAACCAGCTCCATGAAAGACTTTTGATGTGTGTAACAACCGATGAAATTCTAGTTTCCTCATTCTTAAAAATGCAGTCGTTCCAAGACAACCAGATACTCAAATAAGTAGTCAACCATATGATAAATTTTACCTTCCCAGCCTTCTTAATTCTTACCCACACAAACTTTCCCAGCCAACTTGGAATGATCAAAAAAGTGATTGAAATCACAAAGTGGTTGCTGCATTTAGGCCAAAATATGAGTTCAGATTTCATTACCGAACCTGCATGTAACAACCAAAAAAAAAATCAAGTTGATATAAAACTAAAAGAGGGTAGTAAGTAATAAAGGGGGTGTGGTTAGTAAAATGCTTTTTAAAATAAAGAAATAAAATTAGAAAGAAAAGGTAGAGAAAGATCCAAAGGGAGAGAGATCCAGAAGTGGCTGTCTCTTTGCTCGATTGCTTGATGAGCGGTGGTTATTTCAACAAAGGGGCCTTTTGCTGAGATGTTTATTTGTTTAATCTGGGTGTTAATTTAGTATTTTAGTTAGTTTGTCATTTATTTAGTTCGATAGATATAGTTTGGCTCAGGTGCTGCTCATAGGCTTATATTTTATCATTAGAGTGTCAGCTATACCTGATTTGCGCTGTCCCTTGGAGGACCTGATGATGCTTCTGTGTAAGCTAGTGTCTTGCAATATATAATATGTCATAGCTATTTTATCTATGGATAAATATAAATTGGTTTCTATATTTCCATCTTTCTTTTATAATCGAGTATATCGCGTTCCAACATTTATTTATTTGGGAACTTCTGCCACATTTAGAATAAAACTATCATCATCTTCTTTCATATGTGTCAAAAAAAATCTTCTTTCAAATTTGTATATATACTTCTATTCTATTAGTGGTTTTTATCCAACCCTCAATGGTTCCTGCATGTTTGACATTCTAATTGTGTTGTCTTCTTTGCATGCAACTTCATTCACTGGACACCAATTGGTTGTCACTTTTTAAGAAGAAGCACTCTTTTCTCATTTTTCTGTTATACCTTTCCTTCCTCTTCTTAAGATCATCTTTCTTCATTCTTGGGCATTATTTTGTTCTCACTCCCTCTATAAAACCAGCATAAGTCATGATCAGTTTCTAACTGTCTATAAACCCCGACGCGCTGGTACTCAACACCATTGTGTTGGATTTCATTGCTGTGGCGACTTATTTTTCTTTATACTTGCAACATTTACTCTTGCGAAGCTTCAACCACACTTACAATAGAACCTCTCATCATCTGCTTCCAACTTTGTATGCATGCTTTCTATTTTATGGTAATTTTCATCCACCCTTGGTCATTTCGCATCAATATTTTGGTCATTATTATTTGGATAATGATATTTCCCACGAACTGATTTCGTGAGTCCACCCACGAATACCCCTGCCAACCATGTTGGGTGAGCCGGTCAACATTTCACACCATTTTGTTTTACACAAACCAATTTTTATTTTATTAAAAAAATAATATTTGGTAACTTATTTTAACGGAGTCGTGGATTCCACGAGAATTGTGTTCGTGAGATATAGCACTACTCTTATTATTTTAATATACCATTATTATATTTAATGTACCATTATTATTTTTCATTAATTTTTTTTTTTTCAAACATCAATGTAAATAGTTGAGACCTTATTATTATTTTTCAAACTTTGTCTTTCTTATTTTGGTCATTTCGCATCAATATTTTGAAATGCATAAAACCCCATCAACGAAACCTCATCAATATTTAATTTATTAACGTTTAGGTTGAGAAGAAGTGAATCTGATGGGATTTTTTTGACAAAAAATATGATGTGCAGTGAATTGTGGCACCATATAACGCATCCACTTAATCTAAAGCATTATAATGTTACGATACTTTGCAATCAATAAAATATATTCTTATTTCTGAACTAAGACGAGCCCGTGCGGAGCACGGGTACTAACACTAGTTTAGTTAAAAGTCTCTATCAAATATCACAATACTTTTTTATCAAAAAAAAAAATCAAATATCACAATACTTATTAATAAAAATAAAAAAATCACTTTTTTTTTGTCTCAGTACAAAAAAATCTCTTAAAAGTTAAAATCCCAATTTCTTACACCCTAAATTACATTCACAGGACAATAGTCATTTTGGATTCATCATGGAGTCGCACACTGGCTGATTAAGCAAGGTCTCCTTCACTGTTTGTTTCTAATACTCTTCATTTCCATACGTATGCTCTTTCTTTATCTTTCTCTTTGTTGCCGTGCCTATATCTTTGTTTTACAACCCTAATCTCAAACTTGTACAGTGTTTTATAGCCCTAATTTGAAACTTGTATGAAAAATGAAATCAATCAAACTTCAAAGTTTAAAGATTATTGATTTTCAATGCTGTTTCTCATGACTGATATATCTTTGTTTTGTAACATTCGAATCTAATCTGAAACTTGTATGAAAATTCTAATCAATCAAAGTTTAAAGATTATTGCTTTGCGATAATACTTATTTCTCATGATTGAGGATGTAATTTCACATGATTTTTTTTATTAAATCATTCATTTTTATGTTGGGCAGGCTAATTTTAACTCCTGAGCATGGCTGGTACTATGATTAGCGACTTAAATGACAGCGTTATTTGTTACATAATTTCTTTACTACCTACTGAAGATGCTGTGAGAACTTCTATATTAGCGAAAAGGTGGAGGTACTTTTGGACCTTCTTAACTGTCCTTGATCTTAATAATCGTTGGTCTGACATACTAGATTTTCCTAATGGTATTCATTTTCCTTTGCTCAAGACATTGAATCTTTCACGTGTTACTTTTGTCAATGAGAATTCAGCTCAACAACTTTTCTCTTTGTGTCCTCTTTTACAAGAGTTGACATTGTATAAATGTTGTTGGGCAAACATTTGGCAAATCACTATTGCAATTCCCGCATTAAGAATCTTGACTATCGTTCATCATGATTACGCCCCTTGTACTGTCAAGATCGATGCTGTCAATCTTATATCTCTAAGTTACACAAGCTATACAGTTTATCCTATTGTTGAACTTTTACCGGTTAACCTGACTTCGGTAGTTGACGCATACATTGATCTTAACATTCACATTGAGGATGCACACAATATGCACTATATGAGGCTCAGTGTGTAATTCATTTTTTGAGTCGACTTAATACTGTCAAGTCTCTCAAACTATCAAATGATACTCTTGAGGTATATTTGTTAATCTTTATTTTATTTAAATGCCTATTGACAATGTTGGGTTTAGTTATGTTATGTGTGTTTTCTATATTCATTGCATAGTTTCTCGTTGCAAAGGATTCTCTCCACCTCCTTCCTTCGTTCCATAATTTGACACAACTTCGTGTGCTTTCGAGGCAATTTGATGGCGCTAGTGGAACATTAAAGGACTTTCTTCCAAAGACTCCTAAACTGGAAGTTCTTCAGATTCAGACGGTACATCTTATATCTCGCTTTATTGCTATTGTCTACCATGTTTAAGTGCTAACCGTAATTTATTGATTCTTCTTTAGGGATTGAATGATGAAATCTGGACATTGAATTCAATGCCTTGTTGTTTCAAATCTTCTCTCAGATTAGTTTGCATTTCAGAATTTTATGGAGACGAAGATCAAATCGAATTGGTACGGTTTTTGTTAGAAAATGCCACAGCCTTGAGAGAGATCAAGATATTCTGGCTGATAGACATAACTTCTGACTTGAAGATGCTGGATGACATCAAGAATCAATTGCAACCTTCCCCTTTCAGTAACTGTGTTATTACGTTTCAGTAAACCTGTTCCGAGGGTTTCTTCTTCCCTTAGTTGCTTTTTGTTGTTTTTTTGTGAGAAGCGATTTAAAATCCTATCTAACTCTATTTGAACCTTAAAAGTGTCGTCAAATGAAATAGCTTCTCTTGGTTAGACCGCCAAGACAACTTTATAGAACATTAATTTGTATTTAGTTGTTTAATTGGATGTTAGGAGAAATCAGCTGGACCTTTTTATTTTCTAGAAAGTCTATGTTTTGAAGCATCTTATGTCTAGAAAATGATGTTTAGTTCATCTAAAGTCTAATACTAGCCTTTTCTCTCTTTTCCATGGCATTCCATGGTTTTAATGAAAAAACTATTGAATTCATTCAAAGGTACAGCAAGTTGATTAAAAATACCTAGTTGGTACTTAGAATAAATCTTCTAATTGTTAAAATAGATATATGTAAGTGAACTATCCATGGGTGAGTATTTGAAAAAAGTAATATTGTATCAATCTTTAGGCAGAAAAGATGGGTGTGTTTGTCTTGCAGAATTGGAGTTCTTAACTGTTTATGTATCAGCCACTCTGTGTTGTGTTTATTATGCAGATATCCTTTGCCTTCCATAAAGATGGTGGTACAAACCAATTCTTGTCCCCATAAAATTTAATCAAGGAATTTCTTATAAGTTCCAATGTTTGTAGCAGCAGCCTAGGATATTTGAGGAACCTTTGAGTTGCTAAGATTAAAAGATTTTATTTGAAATAGAGTACTATATTGCTAATAGAATATGCAATACATGACTTGTAACATCCCAAAAATTTAGACTAAGAATAATTAGACTTTGCAACCATAAGATATAGTAATTTTCTAGCTTTGAGTTGATTAGAACAGTATTCCATAATTAGTCTAAGAAGAGTATAAGAATATACAATAGTTGTATTGTTGTGTCTTGTTTTATTATATATACGTTTTTCAGATTTTTTTTATATAGCTATAATTAGTACTTAATAAAAATAAGGAAACTTAATTTTAAACTCTTTTGTAAATGTATGTGTCTTAGAAATAGAATGAAAATAAAGAAACAGAACAGGTGGGTGAGTTTGTTGGGTCGAAGAAAAAAAGGTGGGTGAGCAAGTAAGTTTTGATCTTAAAATTAAATAAGATAAGGATAATACCATGAACCGATAAACCATTGTGTTAGAGACTTAGGGTTAGCTAGATATAAATCAAAGAAAGATATTAGCCTTGCTTTTTGTGCTTACAGATCACCATAGTAATGTCATTATTGGGGGCCCAACATAAGTCATAATATTGTTATGATTACCCTAAACCTAAAACTAATTGTTAGAAGCAGCGCTAAAAGAGAGGAAAAGAAACGTAAGAGAAACATGGTGTGACGGCAACGCGGAGACAAAGTGAACGTGGAGAGAAAACTGAACGGTAGAACACAACCGATAACGAAAGATATTTTTGGTCTATAAGGTGAGTAATCACACTCCTCTAAACCCTTCCACGGTACATTAATTTTTCGGATTTGGATGGAAAAATAATTACAGTTTTCAAAACATAATCTATGTAATAGAATCTGCTAATTTTATAATGTTTTGAATTCTACGAAACATAATTTTTTCCACGCCATATAAAGTTCCTATTTATTTAAGGTTTTGAATCCTTTTGATCGGTGTGTGGTCTGCAATGTTATTAGTTATTCCCGTATATATTGCTTCAAAAGTTTAATGGCATTGTTTGAATAAAATTGAGTGAGTTTTGCTTCCGGATCTGTTTATTGCTATGGGTACTATTTATTAAATATTTTCTTATTGAATGGCTACGCATATGGAGTGTGATGCTTATTTGTTAGTAATGTTTTATTAATTGACTATGTATATCACCATGCATGCTACCCAATTCTACAAGTGTTCTTGAACTTGCCTGAAACTTGACATCCGTTGAAATTATAAGCCTTCCTCTTAAAAATAAAAATATAAAGAAAAGACATGATTTGATTACACTACTTGAGGGATTCATCAATTCTGTATAACTCAAAGATTGTTTGAATTATAATCACCGTTATTTTATTCTAGATTTAAATTATATGTATAAATATATGTTTGTGTTGTATGTGTTTGAGATGGGCTTCAAGCCCCACATGGATGGGTCTTTGACCCCATATTAGACGAGCTGGTGCTCCAAACAGATGGGTCTAGAGCCCCAAGATAGACGAGCTTTGAGCTCCACATGGATGGGAGACGAGCTGGTGCTCCAAATGGATGGGCCTAGAGCCCCAAATTAGACGAGCCTCGAGCTCCACATGGATGGGTACCCCACATTAGACGAGCCGGTGTTCCATACGAACGGGTCTTGAACCCAAATGAGACGAGCTTCAAGCTCCATATTGATGGGTCTTATACCCCACATTAGACGAGCTTTGAGCTCCACATGGATGGGTCTGGGACCCCACATTAGACGAGCCGGTGCTCCACACAGATGGGTCTTGAACCCCAAATGAAACGAGCGTCAAGCTCCATATTGATGGGTCTTGTACCCCACATTAGACGAGCTGGTGCTCTATATAGATATTTATAGTCCTTGATTTTAATTCATTAATGTTCGTAGAACAAAAGTGTGAGATAGACTTGTTGAACTATTTTTACTATTATTGTTCAGAAGTATTATTGAATTTTAGCGGATGGTCTCCTGTTTGATATTTTAAGATATTACTTTATTATGAACGAGTTATTCAACTATTCATTATTTTTAAAGATTGTTTTTGAAGAAAGCGGGTACCATGGTTGATTTTTCCGGTTACCGCACCGGCTGAGAACAATACTTGTTTTAGAACTGTGTGTATTATTCACTGGGATTTTATATCTCATTAGAGTGTTGTTTTCAGTAACTGAGTTTCAGGTTGTTGATGATGTGGAGACGTGAAGAGTTCGTTGTAACTAGAGGGATTTATTTTGGGGGATTTTTAGAAGACGCCAAATTTTGTAGAAACATGTATATATTGTTGTAATCTCTTTTGAGATAGGATTTCATATATTTATAAGTTTTCTTATGAAAGTTGTTTTCAAACTATCAATTACACAAGTTGCAAAATATTTATTTTATTTGATAAAATGTTCTACTAGTTCTACTAGTTTCGACCCCCAAAATCAGGGTGTTACATGACTCCATGTACAATTTCACTAAATACAGTTACAATTGATATGAAGGTACAACATGATAGGGTTAGAATTATTGGATGCAATTAACACAATGGAAATCAGTCTTTGATAAAATACTGTAAGTGATTTCCAATCAGGGAAATAATCTAAAATTAAAGGTCTTTAGAGTTTGTAGCAAATGGTTTGCATTTCTAGATTTCTAGCTAACAATTCTGCATATGGTAACGTGCATTTGCGGAGCAACCAAAATGCATGTTGTTGGCATAACATTTGCACTTTCACTAGCAGGCTTTGATGTGTTTATGTTCCCTGCACTAAACCAATTCTGCCATCCAAATTCCATGAGTAGGTTGTGTATGAGAAGAGAACTACAATGCACTACAGCAGTGGACATATAATGCACAAAAAGTTCAATGAGGACATTGATTTGTGACTTGCTTGCTATAAAAAAAAGACAGAAAACACGACATTAATTGTTAGTTGTAATGCTTAATTAATTAGTTGAAATCCCTATAAACTTTCTAGAATTCTGACTATGTATTCAAGTTTGGAGAAGGAGATTTGAGCTAGTTCAAATGTTGAGTGCAACCATTCAAAGTTTTAGGGTATGTTTTTTAGGGGATTTCGAAGGGTTCTGGAGGGGAGAGTTTGGTCTATATTTTTATTTTTATTTGAGATTGTATAAAATTGAAAGAATAACATGATAGATAATGGAAAAAGTTATTGTTAATTACACTTCATTTGTTTAGAAACATGCTATAGCTTCTTCAATTTAGAATTGAAAGTCAAGCTCTCCTCTCCTAAACTCTCCATCCAAACATAGCATTAGATCTTTTTCAAAAAATTCTAGATAGAATTATTAGTGTTGAAATTTAGAGTCGTCTTGTTCCATTGTTTACCTAATACAGGAGGAGAAAATATGAGAATGCCTAAATTAAACTTTTGCTGCTTTTCAAGTGGTTCTAAACACAGGTCAAAAAATTGGCAACTAAAACTCACTTTTCAGCTAGATCCCTATATTTATTTATCAGCATCCAGAGATTTACAATCACCTACATCTTCCTTCAATTTAAATGTGTTGGAAACTTAGTCTTAAAGGAAAAAGAGCATAGTTAAGTTTCACATTATTGTTGTTGGTTGGCTGTAAGCCATGATTACAAAAATTAAAGAAAAATTATCTTCTTTAAATATACCTATTCCCATATTCTGTCGTTCTCAAAAATTATATTCAAGAAAAATTGCATTTGAGGTGCTAGCTAACGTTAAGAGATTAGTCTTGTATCCTTAATATGTTGAGTTCAAATCCCTTCGAAGACAGATGTAAATGACTATTAATGCCACTTTGATTAATAAATCTCTCCCTCTTCCCCAATGTTTTTAAAAATATTCTGTGGTTGTCAACAATGCAACCCAGCTAGCTTCCATTATCATACAGTTCCACAAATGGCGGCACGAGGATCACGTGAATTTTCTGGGCAATACTCAACTGGTCTCTCAGGATGATCAAGGGGCTTTACTTCATATTATATATAAATATAGACAACTATAGAGATACATAGTAAAAAAAAACAATTGCTCTTGACAAAATAGGCCTCTAATAAAAAAAGGGTGTGTTGATAAAGCTTAAAGGTAGGTACTACTGAAATTTCAGTTACAATTTAACTCTGAAATTGAGGCATTGATTTAGATGATTTTAAAGCTTCCCCAACATCCATGTTATTTAAAATTCTAGCACACTCCTACGGATCTTGTCAAATCCATAGAATGATCTCAAATATATAGATTTATAGTAACTATATATACTGACTTTCTACCTTGTAGAACACTCCTATGGAGTTCATGAACAATTTGGTTGATCGAAAGCCACTATAACTACCTTGTATGTTGTCAGGTATTGGCCAGCACATACTGGCCATCAACAAATTCTAGGGAAAACATGATGCCACAATAGTCATACAAGGAAATAAAGAGGGAAAGCTAGGAGAAAAGAAGAGAGAAGAGAAGTAGAAGATAACTAAAAAAAGGAAAGGTAGAAGAAAGTTGAAGAGAGGGGAGAGAAAGAGAACCATGAGAAGAAAGGGTAAAGGAGAAAAATGTGCTAAAAAAAGAACCACCATGGAGGGATGAAGGAAATGTTGAAGGCTTCATGGAGGAAGAAGCATGGGAAGGATTCTCTTTTTTCTATTGAATTCAAGGTGAGATATAGACATCCTTAAAAAACCACTCTAATGGTCGGATCTACATGCCTGCATGATTTATATTTATAAGTATAATTTGAAGTTGGGAATTTCACATGGGTAACTAAAGTATCTTTTTGGTAGCTTTTGGTTTTATGTTTTGAATATTTCAAAAATTCTGAATTTTAACTTTCGGTTTTGAATTGAGTTTTAGATTTTTTAAGTTACGTCCCTTACCTCACTTCACTTTGATTGCACCCAATATAAAATGAATTTGGATGTTAAATGGTTGACCTGTTAGGAGTATAGTCTGCATATATAACATTTGTCGGCAACTATGATCCTAAGGAATTTTCTTAGAAATAGTTGTGAAAACCAATTTAAGTCATTATACAACAATTTAATGGTTAGTATATACTAGCCACAATCAGTGGCGGAGCTAGACTTAAAAAGTCAGGTGGGCCACTAAAATAAACTTACATTGAGGAATGACGAGATTGATAGTGAGGAACGACGACATGCAACAACGATGAACGACGGCGAGCAACGGCGATGAACGACAGCGATGAATAGTGAGGAACGATGACTGATGAAGAGAAAATGTGGGAGGATTGCGCGAAAAAGAGAGACATCAGTTCAGTAATTGCTGGTTTTGAGAAGAGGATGAAAGCTGGTTTGGTTTTCTATTTCTTCTTCTCTTCTCTGCGCGCGAGAGTTGAAACGAGAAAAATAAGTATCTAATTAACTGATGATGCGCTGTCAAGTTGTGAGAGGAAGAGGATTTGTGTGGCTTTTTTAAAAAAATACGGGTTTTAAGTAATTTTCCCTATATGAAAAAAATTGTTTTTTTGCCTGGGGTTCGTGGCCCTGCTGGGCCACCCCTGGCTCCGCCACAGGCCACGATTTAGTTTTTGTGTGATGAGTGAGCGGATAAATAAAAATACTGGTTAGTACATGTTTGTCAAAATATAACTTTGATGTAGTGAGTAAGTTGTCACCATTCTATTTAGTACTAACAATTACTAAACTATTGTTTAGTACCAGAAGTTCGACTCACATTTGTCATAGTTTTAGTTTTAACAAAACAAATCGAATTGCATATATTTAAAAGAACAGCTCATTCATTAGAATCAAATGAGTGCCAAACCGATATGTAAGCCGACACGGTTTTGAAGTTTTATATATAGAAATTCTAGGGAATGTATATCACAGTAATTTATCAAATATATCACAATACTTAACTCTTCATAATTAAATCAAATCTCTCACCGGAATCACTAGAATTGATTGTAGGATATTTTGTAAAAGAGCAATGCTATTTAGTAAGAATAGTTTTTGTAAAAAATGTAAGAAATACACTAGACGCTAAAATGTAGGCACCAACTAACACCACACACCAAGTGCTATGAGTGGTTAAGATTGAATCAATCAATATTAAATCACAGTCGTTGATGAATTTTTATAATTCATCCTACAGTCATATTTAATGGTTCACCGATGATGGATTTGATTTACTCTCTCACCCTAGAAACATCCTACTTTTTAATAATTAAAAAATCTATTTTATGGGTGCTTTAATACTGGTCAATTAAATCTTAACCATTCAAAGTATTTTACACAACATCGTACGCTCAATTTTAGTGGTTCACCGATGAAGGATTTGATTTTCACTCTTACATTATAAACACCCTTTTTATGTCAATAAAAAAATCTCTTAAAATCCCTATCTCTATTTCTTACACCCCTAAATTACATGCACATGACACGGGCGTGATAATCGTTTTGTTGTTGCCCTCATCGATTCTTATTTCTCAATCAGACTTTCAAAGTCCTCCACCGCCTTTGGATTCACCATGGAGTCGTGTATTGGCTGATTTAGCAAGGTCTCCTTCACCGTTTCTTTCTCACACTCTTCATTTCCATAGGTATGCTCTTTTCTTTCTTTATCCTTCTCTTTATTGTCATGCCTCTATATCTTTGTTTTACAACCCTAATCTTAAACTTGCACAGTGTTTTATAGCCCTAATCTGAAACTTGTATGAAAAATGAAATCAATCAAACTTCAAAGTTTAAAGATCATTGCTTATCAATGCTACAATATCTCGTGATTTTTTTTATTAAAATATTGAGTAGGCATTGCTTAGCTTATAAGAACGGCTGGTAGGCTGGTACTAATATCTTTGTTTTGTAACATTCGAATCAAATCTGAAACTTGTATGAAAATTTAAATCAATCAAAGTTTAAAGATTATTGCCTTGCTATGTTTCTTATTTGATATTTGTCCGACGATATAATTTCGGCTTAAATACGCTTTTACCCCTGTAAATAGGGGGTGTTTTGCTTTTACCCCTTGCAATTTTTTTAAAAAAAAACAACTTGCAAAAATACACGTTTTGATTTTTTTTTTTTTGATATTAAACGGGGGTAAAAAAAAAACCCCAAAGAAGAAGATCAGCAAATTACACGATAGGGGATAGACACACCCCCAATATCAGCGAGTACAATTGATCCCACACTTGGACGGCAATGCTCAAAAATAATCAAAGTCTCCACTTGCTGACAAGCAATAGCAGCTAACTCGTCCGCACACCGGTTGACTTCCCTATAGACATGAGAAAATTTAACATCCCATGGAAGCTTCAACAACTTCCTAATCTCACGAATAATGCCTCCACCAAAAATATGGTCATCGTCTGAATCTTGGATCACCTGGCAAGCAACTTTAGCATCTACCTGGACAATCATTTTCCTCAAATCTTTGCCCCAACACATTCTAAGTCCCTCCAAAATACCCCACAGCTCTGCCACTAAAGCATTACAAGTACCAATAAACTTGAAGAAACCACATATCCAATTTCCCAAATGGTCACGAATCAAACTACCACAACCAGCCACACAACCATTATTCTTCACGGCACCATCAGTATTAAGGCAGTACCACCCAAAAGGAGGTGGACTCCATCGGACATCAAACCATCGAGTTTCATGCGATTGTAACAATGCATCTGCAATAGAGACCAGCATATAATCCTTAGCCAAATTTGTAACACCCCCCTTTTACTATTACAACGAAATAGACAATTATCAGAGTCACCTCGAAGGGCGCTACATTTTTCACCATTTTAAAAAAAACACCATTTATTCCAAAAAAAAAAATCTCCAAAATAATTTATATAAAAGAAATCACCCAGCAGCGGAAATATTAACCAGTTTAAACATCTCCAGAATTAACAATTAAAGACATCTCCAAAATTAATTAAAACAATTCCCAATAACTAAAATAATAGTTCAAAACGATAACTAACGACTCCCCGGTGCTACATATCAGAGCTGACACAGACCCAAACGAGAGAGGAAGCAAAACCTAGCAATTCCTCCACGAGCACTAGCGATCACCTGCAGCGTTGCCGCATGAGAGCAACATTCCAAGCAGAAGGGGTAAGTCTAACAGAGGTAATAAGCAGATGATAAAAATATGCTAGCATCAGGTAACTACAGCAACACAATACAATTACACCATATCACAGCACCAGATACCAAAGGGAAAGTCCATTTGACAGTGAACCACCAAGGTTATAACATTCATAGACAATGGGATGATATGCAACCCCTCCAGTGGGCATATGCATGCGGTACCGATCACCAAAATGAGCCACGACGGGCATATCACCAATAAACACCAGAGGCAGAGCCTATATCACCAAAACATGCATATGACAATGCGACACCATGATTATGCACCAACTCACCATAACAAGTATTTAAAATAAATACTATATCACCAGAATCAAAACAAATGATTTCACCAAAAATAGCACCAAGTTGTAGCATCACAGCTACCACTAAACTCTCCTGAGCATACCAGCACCGCACCTGAAATATTAACACCAGACGGCTCCACAACGCGGACATAACGCACGCACACCACGCACAAGACTGGCGCACAGCGCCTAGGCACATCGCACCTACTTCAGCGAATTAATTAAAATAGCAAACGACATCGGATTTCAACAAATAAATACTTGTTGGAAAGCCCCATGGGTCTGGTTATCATCCCTAAGTTCAGTTTTTGAAGGAGAGTGTCCAATAGGTACAGTTTTCGAAAAGCACACAGGCTAGTTGCAAAAGAGGACAGTTTCTGTCCTTCAAATTCAAGCAATTCCAAAGTGACCAAAACTCAATCAAATTGCATGAAACTTGTGCATAAACTGGGGCAAAGTTTGTCTAGTTTTCAAAGAAATTGGATTCGTTCGAAAAGGAGTTCTTTTGAAAACGTGGTAACCAAAACACTGACCCTGTGTCCAGATTGTTTCCAGAATCTTACTCTAACTTGTGGAATTCATATCTCGAGCTACACAACTCTAAACGCAACCAAACCAGTGCCAAATTAACAAGCATTAAGTCTATTTTCCAGAAAAATAAACCACATAATTTTTAGGTCAATACAACGTTCCCAGTCACCGAAATACCGAATCTATACCCAAATCGTTTCCAGAATTTTAACCTAACTTGTATCGCCTATAACTCGAGCTATACAACTCCGAATTTGACGAAACCAGTGCCAAAACGACCGGCGTTAAGTCTATTTTCAATAACAATCAACCTCATAATTTTTGGATCAACCAAACAGCGCCAGTTTTAGAAAAACCGAACCTGTGTCCAGAATCGCTAAATTGCCAAACACCAAACCCTAACGGCAACGACACCGCAACCACCACAACAAAAACGACAATTCGACAACGCGACAACAACAATCAACCACGCACAGCAGCAACAAAAACACGAACAATAACAACACCATCATCGTGATACAACAATCACGCAACAACAAATAACGAAACAAATCACAATAACGTGCAATAATCATCAAAGCACCAATCTCAACGAAAACACGATATGCAACAACACGAACAATTCAACAAAACCCTAGACTACCCACACATAATTATCATCAACCCATCATCAAGGTTAAGCCCACCCTTACCTCGAATAACGTAAGCTCCGGAACACGACGAACGAGACACGAACAAAACCACAGCAACACGAACGATCTCCTTTTGAAATTCTTCGCGAAACCCTCCTCTTCTCTCCCTCTTTGCGCCGCGTGCTCTCTCTCTCACTCTCACTTTCGTTTTTCTTTTGCTTGCTGCGAATGAGGGTTTGGCTTAAACCCCCAGGGTTTAAGTTGAGGGCTCAGTAAACACTGGGCTCTCTACGTCACCACCTCCTTTACTCGTTTCACCTCCTACGCATATAAAATATTAACCTTTTAATTTATCTATATCCCGCCTCCAAATTATTTTAATAATTCAATCAACTATTTTAATTAAATTATTTCCGGGGTGTTACAAAATTCCTTACTAATCTCCACGGTCTAAAAAGTCTGATGAAAGACTACTCATGGGCTTCCTTGTTTCTCCAATTCCATAAACTATGGCAAGCAATTGCCCAAATACTCCTCCAACTATGGTCACCCGAGTCACCAGCATTACTTAAGTCCTTCTGTTAACTTTTCCGTTACAAAAAGTTGAGCTGGCTAAAAAGTGTCTGAGTTGTCATTTTTTTTCTTTCATAATTTTTTTTTGTTGACTGGGAATGCCATGTCAATACTTTTTATTTATTTTTATTTAATCTTTAATTAACAGTTGCTTCATCTCTCTCAACTTCATCCCTTCAGTCCTCCCTCTTCTCTCTCACTCCTCTGCGCTTCATCCATCTCACAACAGAAAAAGCCTTCATTGCCACCAAACCATCACCGTGAGTTCTCCCTCCCCCCTCATCTCTACCTCCGCCGTCACGACGTCAACACCACCACTACCACACGTAGAGACCCCATTTCCTGTACAATCCCATTTCCACGTATTAAACCAAAGACCCATTTCATCTAAAATCCAGAATCCTCTATTTCAACGCAACAAAACCACTGCACTATCACAACAGAGTTATTGAGAAGAAGAATAAGAAAAAAAAAGCCCCAAACACCCAACACAACTCAACAACAAAACAACACCAACACAACAATCAGCACAACCCCCAAACATTCACCCAAATCCCCAAACACCCAACCCAAATCCTTCACTAATATTATTGTTGTTCATCTGCTTCCACCCATCATTGTAATTGTAATGAGAGACATGTGTTTTCCCAGTACCAATTTCACCACCAACTTTTACATCAAAATTCCTCTTTTTCGCAACTTCAGAACTGCACTGTCACCAGATTTGTCTCCGTTTTGCAACTTCGATCAATGAAGTTCTCTTCCTTCAGTGTTCGTTTTCTCTTTGTGAACCAGAACCACCGCCTTCAGTTTTCATTTTAACTTCAGTGGTCGTTTTTACCAGATCTGTCTCCGTTTCGAAACCATGGTGACAAACCGGCGAGAGAAACTGTGGTGAGAGACCGGTGATAGAGAACCGTGGTGGGAGACCGGCCAGAGAGGGAGAGAGCAGTGGCGAGAGAATAAACCATTTGCAGAGAGAGAGAGAGACTGGCGATGGCCGATGGGAAGAGAGAGCAGGTCATCAGCGTATTAGGGAAGAGAGAGCAGAGACAAACCCTAATGATTTGGGAATTCTTCAATTTTTTCCAAGTCACCAACTTTAAAATTTTAAAAAAATTAAAAGTAATGATTTAGTAAAGCCACATGTCAGTTCTGTTAGCCAACTCAGCAAGCCACTAACAGAGACTTAACAGAAGGACTAATTTCAAATAAAAAACTTTGCAAGGTGTTTTTTTTTTAAAAAAATTTTGCAGGGGTAAATGCAAAACACCCCCTGTTTGCAGGGCGTAAAAGCGTATTTAAGCCTATAATTTCACGTGATTTTTCGAATTAAATTATTCATTTTTATGTTGTGCAGGCTAATATTAGCTTCTCGGCATGGCTGATACTATGATTAGTGACTTACCTTTCTTTATTACCTACCGAAGATGCTGTAAGAACTTCCATATTAGCGAAAAGGTGGAGGTATTTTTGTGCCGCCAAGATCAATGCTGTCAATCTTATGTTTCTAAGTTACACAAGCTATACTGTTTATCCAATTGTGGAACTTTTACCGAGTAACTTGACTTCAGTAGTTGATGCATACATTGAGTTTGACATGAGCTTTCAAGATCCACTATATGCATTTTATGAGCCTCAATATGCAATTCATCTATTGAGTGGGCTTAGTTGCGTCAAGTCTCTCAAAATATCAAATGGTACTCTTGAGGTATGTTTGATAATCTTTATTTTTGTTAAATGCTTATCGACAATGTTGGTTTTACTTATGTTATTTGTGTTCTCTATATTTATTGCATAGTTTCTCCATTCAAATTATTCTCTCCACCTCCTTCCTTCGTTCTCTAATTTGACACACCTTCATGTACTTTCGAGCCAACTTGATGGCGCTAGTCAAACATTAAAGGAATTTCTCCCAAAGACTCCTAAATTGGAAGTTCTTCAGATTCACACGGTACATCTTATATCTTGCTTTTGTGCTATTGTCTACCAAATTTCTGAGCTAACCGTAATTTATTGATTCTTCTTTAGGGATTGATCGATGAAATATGGACACTGAATTCAATGCCTTGGTGTTTCAAATCTTCTCTCAAATTAGTTTGTATTTCAGAATTTGATGGAGAAGAAGAACAAATCGAATTTGTACGGTATTTGTTGGAAAATGCCACAGCCTTGAGGGAGATCAAGATATTCTGTCTCACATGGATAACTTCTAACTTGAAGATGTTGGATGACATCAAAAATCAATTGCAACCTTCCCCTTCCAGTAACTGTGTTATTACGTTTCAGTAAACCAGTTCCGATGGTTTCTTCTTTCCTTCATTGCTTAATGTTGTTTTTTTGTGGTAAGGGATTCAATATCCTATCTAACTCTATTCGAACCTTAAAAGTGTGGTTGAATGAATTTGCTTCTCTTGGTTAGACCATCAAGACGGCTTTATAAAACATTACTGTGTATTTATTTGTTGTGTATTTAGTTGTTTGATTGGATGTTAGGAGAAATCAACTGGACTTTTTTATTTTCTAGAAAGTCTATGTCTTGAAGCATCCTAAGTCTAGAAATTGATGTTTAGTTCATCTAAAGGTTAATACTAGCCTTTTCTCTCTTTTACATGGCATTCCATGGTTTTAATGAAAAACTATTGAATTCATTCAAAGGTACTGCAAGGTGATTTAAAATTTAAATACATAGTTGGTATATAATTGGTACTGTAACATCCTCAATTTGGCTTATTTTGTTAGTTTAAAAATTAGTATGAGGTCATATTAAAGTGATTTGCTAATTTGAGTAATCTAGTATATTTGATATTATGAAATAACTAAGTTAATTATTAAGTGTCATGTATTGTGCATTATTGTGTGATTATTTGATTTGAAATAAATTTAAGTGAATCAGAGGAGGAGTATTGTGGTCTTTTCCTTTTTACTATTGTCTTCGGCTCATAACGCTATAAACAACACACACTCTCTCATTATAATCATTTGCTGAAATTGAGAAAGAAATAGAGAGAAGAGAGAGGGAGAAGTCGAAGGTGAGAGGAAGAATAAAAGGGAGAGAAAAACTTTCATTCTTATGTGTGAGTTTTTAGTATCAATCAATTGCATTTCTCCTCCGGTTCGATTCTCGCCTTGGGCATGGAGCAGCTTTAAATCCCTGGGCCAGCTGCCCCACCCTTCGAGGTGCCTCCAATCCAGCGAGGGGATTAATCACTGCGTTCGGCGGTGGATACCCTGGTCTAGACAAAAAAATTGCATTTCTCCTCCTCTGCATTTTGATACCAGAACCGTCATCTAATTTCTCCTGCTTCTCAAACCACCATTTCAAGACCTCAAGCTCAAAATTTGAGAAAAATGGAAGTTTAAGCTTTGCATGTTGAACTTGGAGCCACATTAGTATATCTTTTGACCCACATTGCCATTTGAGGGGTATAGAAAGAGTAGAAGTTGCTGGGATTCTGTTTTGGATGTTTGGGTTAGCTTTGGAGTGATTTCGAGTTCGTTGGAGCGTTGGAGTCGATTCGGGGATAGTTCATGTGATTATGTAGTTGTGTGCATTTCGTTGACTCTCGGTTATTTGTGATTATCATCATAATCAGTGAGTTCTCCTCACGCTTAGGATTTTTATTTGCTTCGAAAATTTTAGAGTCGAGAACCGTTATTTGGAAAATCCCGTATTAATGTGTTTTGAAACTACGATTATCTGACTATATGTGTTGTTGTGGTTGTTATATAGTACTGTTATGAAGTGTTTTGTCTGTGTTAAATGTTTGATTGTGGTTCTAGTATGATTTGAATTGAGTTGAATGTGAGATTGAGTAAGAATTTGATATTGAATAATAATAATAATAATAATAATAATAATAATAATAATAATAATAATAAACAATAAAAATATTCCGTTCAAAAAACAATAAAAAAACTTATTTTTTGTCACAAAAACAGTAATCTTATTATTATTATTATTGTTATTATTATTATTATTATTAGTAGTAGTATCAACAACACAAAATTCGAAAGTCACGAGAAATCACTTCAAATACGGAAGACTTTTTATGCCTAAAAATATATTAGAAGTCCGACAAAGTTGATTAAAGTCTTTTTTAGAACCCAATCGGTTGAAATTTTAATTTTTTGAATGTTTCATGACTTTTAGTTACTTGTAAAAAAAATTGAATGAATACCAAATGATTTAAATTTACTTTTTAGAAAATCTAGGTTCTTTTTGTTTACTTAGAAATTATAAATAAACACCATACACATCACCACTGCTCACACACAAGTTTGAACTCGGAAGCCAACGTCTTCATATCGCTAAAATTAACGAGCCAACCAAATGGACAAAATCATGAATGTTTTAGTTTAAGAAAACAAAAGTACTTTTTTTGAAATTAGTAAAAAGTCTTTATCAAATATCAAAATACTTTTTAATAATAATAAAATCTCTTTTTTTGTTTCAATAAAAAGATTGTCTTATAAAATCCCAATTTCTTACCCCCGTAACGTAAATTACATGCAAAAAATATATTCTCTCTTCTTGAGAGTTTCTCTCTCTAGCGAGCCTCTGCTCTGCTAGGGTTTCCCTCCCATGTGGCTCCGCCACTATGGGGTTGTCTCCTCCCTTCGTGGAGGTCGCTTCCTCTCTTCGCCGCCGCGGGGGAGCCCACCCATCCTGGTACATATCCTTTCCCCTTTCTCATCTCCACCAATCCCCTATTTCAAAACTCTATCTCACCCCCAAACCTCCCTATCACGCCCTCCCCTGTCATCGCACCGCCATGGTGTCTCCCCAACCATCGGCCCACCCAAACCCAAACCTAACCTCCGAGCCAGAACCCCAGACTCACCCTACCCTCTGATTCACCGGACTAAAAAACCTTTAGCCCTACCCATTCTCACCAAGAAGCAAGCTTTCCCTAAATCCTCACACCCAGACAACCACCATGCTCGCAAAACTTGTTCTGACGCACCCCACAACCCTACCCCTGGTGCGCACCTTCTCCGATCTGTTCCCTCCACCCAGGCGCTGGAGCGACCACCACCAAAACCTCCACCTTTGTGCTATAGCATCTCTACAACCGTTCAGAGGAGCTCTCGATTCCTCATCTCTGATTTGTGCTTGGGCGAGGCCCCTACCACTTCAGTTGTTGATTCACGACCGCCTCCAAAACCGAACTGGGAAGAAACTAACCTTTTCATCTTTGACTTTGTCTCTGTTGTTCCTCCTTCAGTTATGTTTTTTGTGTGGTTGGTTTTATGGCCAGGAAGGAGTTCGATAGTCTATCAGGGAGTGGTAGGTTTTTGCAAATGTTTTAGGTTTTTTGGGAATTTGATTGTATCCAATGTCTTCAATGTAATGGCCCTCAGACTGTTGATTGCTGGGAAGTGCAGGGCTGGCTCTAGGATCTTCACCAACCTCATTTGCGTCTACGACGGGCAAGCTTCGACCAATCTTGCAATTGAACCAGGTCATTTCGAAACCTTTGATAGTCGATCCGAGCTTGCAGCAGTTAGCCATATGATCCGTAACTGGATAGATTTAAAGACTGTGGTTTCTCTCCGTCACTTGACCACAAACCACGAGTGGAAGTTGCTAGCTTGGTTGTTAGATTTAGATGGTTGGATTGGTGATGTTTTAATCTGGCCTAAACTTCTTCTATGTATTAATGCCATTTCTTTGGATACTAGGTTTCTTAGGATCAATCCTAAAATGTGGACGGGGAATGCCCCAATACTTGCTGTTCAATTCGGTTGTAATGTTTCTGGTTTCGCTTAATGAATGAACCGTTTACCCTTAAAAAAAACGTAAATTACATGCACAAGAACCGGGTGTCATAATCATTTTGTTGTTGCCCTCCCATCGATTCTCACTTCTCACTCAGACCTCTTCATCGCCTTTGGATTCACTCTTCATTTCCATAGGTATGCTCTTTTCTTTCTTTATCTTTCTCTTTGTTGCCATGCCTATATCTTTGTTTTACAACCCTAACCCTAATCTTAAACTTGTACTTTGTTTTATAGCCCTAATCTGAAACTTGTATGAAAAATGAAATCAATCAAAGTTCAAAGCTTAAAGATCATTGCTTTTCAATGCTATTTCTAATGATTGAGGATGCAATATCTCGTAGTATTTTTCTTATTAAAATGTTGAGTAGGCATAGCTCCTCTTATGGGCATGGCTGGTACTAATATCTTTGTTTTGTAACATTCGAATCTAATATCAAAATTGTAATCAATCAAAGTTTAAAGATTATTGCTTTGGGATGCTACTTATTTGATATTTGTCTGAGGATATAATTTCACATGATTTTTCTTATTATGTTATACATTTTTATGTTGGGCAGGCTAATATTAGCTCCTCGACATGGCCGATACTATGATTAGTGACTTACCTGATGGCATAATTAGTTACATAATTTCTTTTCTACCTACTGAAGATGCCGTAAGTAGGGGTGGGCGTTTGGTGGGTTGGGTGGGTTTTGATGAGTTTAAACACCCAACCCAATCAAATACTCATGGGTTGGGTTTAGTAAAATTAGACCTAAATTTTTGTGTGACCCAAACCAACCCAACCCAACCCTCAAATGGGAGGGTTGGGTTGGGTATTGGGTTATTGGTAAAATATCCTTTTCAAAAAAATTCAAATAAAGAAAGAATAATATGTCTTAATTTGGACTTCCATTACAACTAATTAAACATAATAAAAAAGGAAATGGTCTTTAGAAAAACCGCGAAGCTCAAGCAAAAGAATTTTTTTGTCATACAAAAGTGTCTTAAAGAAACTAAATAGCTCATATCCCAACATGAAGTCGCTTTCTTCATCAGTTTCTACAATCAACAAAACAAAAAAACTATAAGTCACATTCAACTACATATTTAAGAGTACTCTGCACCTAGACTTTGGTTGATTTTTACATCTGAATTTATTTTCAAGGTAGACTAAAGTAAGTTCTCTTTAAAACGTTTTCAAGCAAGAATAGAGTTAATTTAAAAACTGAAATTTGGTTGAATGAAATTGAAAATTTATTTAAGAGTTCTCTACACTTAGACTTCAATTTTCAATTCGTATATGTAAGATCATTGATAAAAAATTAGTGTGTAAGATCCTAATGGTATGGGTTGGGTTGGGTTGAGTGGGTTCTAAATTTTCAGACCCGCTACCCAACCCGTACTTTATGGGTCTCCCTATTCTAAAACCAACCCAACCCACTTACCCGAACCAACCCGTTTTTTGTGGGTTGGGTTGGATTGGGTTGCGGGTTGGGTTGGGTCGATGGATACCCATGCCCACCCCTAGCCATAAGAACTTCTATATTAGCGAAAAGGTGGAGGTACTTTTGTACCTTCTTAACCATTCTTGACCTGAAAAGGCGTCGAGCTGGCATACTAGATTTTTCTAATGGTATTCGTTTTCCTTTACTCAAGACATTGAATCTTTCACGTGTTGTCTTTGCAAATGAAAATTCAGCTCAACAATTTTTCTCCCTGTGTCCTGTTTTACAAGAGTTGACATTGTATAATTGTTGGGCAAACATTGAGCAAATCACTATTGCAATTTCCACATTAAGAAGCTTGACCATCACTCATCATGATTATGCCCCTTGTTCCGTCAAGATCAATGTTGTCAATCTTATATCTCTAAGTTACACAAGCTATATAGGTTGTGGAACTTTTACCGGTTAACCTGACTTCGGTAGTTGATGCATACATTGATTTTAATATTAGCTTTGAGGATCCAGAATCTGCACTATTTGAGCCTCAGTGTGTAATTCATCTATTGAGTGGACTTAGTAGTGTCAAGTCTCTCAAAATATCAAATTATACTCTTGAGGTATGTTTGATAATCTTATTTTTTTTAAATGCCTATCAACAATGTTGGCTTTACTTATGTTATGTGTGTTTTCTATATTTATTGCATAGTTTCTCCATGCCAATGATTCTCTCCACCTCCTTCCTTCGTTCTATAATTTGACACACCTTCATGTGCTTTCGAGCCAATTGCATGGCGCTAGTCAAACATTAAAGGTATTTCTCCCAAAGACTCCTAAACTGGAAGTTCTTCAGATTCCCACGTACATCTTATATCTTGCTTTAGTGCTATTGTCTACCATGTTTCAGGGCTAACCATAATTTATTGATTCTTCTTTAGGGATTGAATGGTGAAATCTGGACATGGAATTCAATGCCTTTTTGTTTCAAATCTTCTCTCAAATTAGTTTACATTTCAGATTTTTATGGAGAAGAACAAATCGAATTGGTAAAGTTTTTGTTAGAAAATGCCACAGCCTTGAGGGAGATCAAGATATTCTGGCTGACATGCATAACTTCCGACTTGGAGATGTTGGATGACATCAAAAATCAATTGCAACCTTCCCCTTCCAGTAACTGTGTTATTACGTTTCAGTAAACCTGTTTCAATGGTTTCTTCTATCCTTCATTGCTTTTTGTTGTTTTTTGTGAGAAGGGATTCAATATCCTATCTAACTCTAATCGAACCTTAAAAGTGTGATTGAAAGAAATAGCTTCTCTTGGTTAGACCGCCAAGACAACTTTATAGAACATTACTGTGTATTTAGTTGTTTAATTGGAGGTTAGGAGAAATCAGCTGGACCTTTTTATTCTCTAGAAAGTCTATGTTTTGAAGCAACTTAAGTCTAGAAAATAATGTTTTGTTCATCTAAAGTCTAATACTAGTATTTTCTCTCTTTTCTATGCCATTCCATGTTTAAATTCACTAAATACGGTCACAATTGATATAAAGGTACAACTTGATAGGGTAGAATTATTGGATGCAGTCAACACATTGGAAATCAGGGAATTAATCTAGAATTAAAGGTCTTTGGGCCATTCTTTAGTCTGCATAATGATAACGTGCTTAATCAGAGCAACCAAAATGTATATTGTTTTCATAACATTTGCACCTTCACTTGCAGAAAACGTGACATTAATTGTTAGTTGTAATGCTTAATCAATCAATTAAAGTCCCTATAAAATCTCTAGAATTCTGACTATGTATTCAAGTTTGGAGAAGGAGATTTGAGCTAAATAAAAAGTTGAGTACAACAACCACTCAAATTAGATTCTTTTTCAAAAATTTCAAGATAGAATTATTAGTGTTGAAAATCAGAGTCATCTTGTTTCATTGTTTAGCTAAAAAAGGAGGTGAAAAATATGAGAGTGCCCAAAACAAACTTTTGCTGCTTTTCAAGTGGTTATAACTTCTAAACGCAGGTCAAAAAAAGTTGCAACTAAAACTTACTTTTCAGCTAGATCCCTGTATTTATCAGCATCCACAGGTTTACAATCATCTACATCTTCCTCCAATTTAAATGTTGTGGAAACGTAGTCTTAAGGGAAAAAGGGGCTTTACAATGGGAAGTGTACCACCTACTTCATATTATTTATAAATAAAGACAACTTATAGAGATATCTTAAAATATACATCAGATCGGAGTCTTCAAGTGGGCCCTCCCCTACTTTCGGCGCCAATATCCCTCTCCCTCCCTCCTTTGGCGCCAATTCCCTCTCCCCTCCCTTTTTTGTTTTGTTTGTTTCTCCAAAAAAACTCCTCCTTTTTTGTTTTGTTTCTTCCTCCAAATCCATCTTTTTTTTGTTGTTTCTTTCCCAAAACTCTCTCCTTCTCTCCTTTTTCTTCTTCCTTTTTTCCCTTCATGTTTTTTATTTTAGGGTAAATTATGATCCAACAAAAGAATTGATCATTCACATAGGTGAAGTCTGTTCCCCCATAATTCATAATTTTATATTTTAATGGTACTTTACGATTCAGTAAAAATTATAATTGTTCAAATAGCCGAAGTTGATTCCAACATAATTAGATTAGTGAAAATGAAAAATTAATTTCTTAACAGATTACGTAACGCTATTTTTATTATATTATAGTGGTAACCTCTCCCCTTCCCTCCTTTTCCCTTTTTCTTCTCTCTCTTTTTTCCCTTAAAAATCCATGTTACTTTCAGAGATATTTCTAATTGTTGTTGTCTTCGTGTGATGCGTAACTAACCACTACCCCTTCCAGTGGAATTTTCTTACCAACATGCACATCAAGGAAACCCTAATCATCCTATTTTCATTAACTTAAACAATAATTAGGTGAATGATGATGTTTAACTTATGTTTCGCTATCTTTGGATTATGCATCTTTTGTCTTTTAACTTTCTACTTGAAATTATGATTATCGATTATGTGACAACCATGCTCCATTGTTTCTTAGAGTAGTTTCATAAACTCTAAAAGGACAACTTACTGGAAAGATTTTGTTCAGTTAAAGAAAGAGGTTGAATATCCTGAGTTGCGCAACCCACAGGAATTGTCTGCTAGCACCAATAAAATCAGTTCGAATATTCGACCATTTGCACAGGTAGATATCTAAAAAATGATCACTGCTTGCCATCCTCAGTTCAAGGAAATCTTTCTTCATTGTTTGAGAAAAAATAATATTCTATTACGTGTCTTAGAAAAAGAGGATAATTCCAAGATATATATGGTATTCTAAATCCAGTGTTTTATTGTTTTGATTTTAAGTTAAGCTAATCCAACTTAAATTCAATTGGATGATTAAGTTAACGACGGTGTCGAAGTCATTTATGTTCATATATCAACAACTCCTAATTAAGCATTAGATTATGTATCAGCAAAATCCTTCCAACGCTTCTGTTTTTGAATATGGCCTAACCCCTAATAACTCAATTATTATGTAATAATTAGCATTTCTACTACTGCTATCGTTTTTCCTTTCGCTTTCGTCCTTTCGAATCTTTAAATATTACTTAGTTGTTAAAATTTGACTTCAATTACTATTAATCTAATTTTGGTCTTATAATGCTTCCGTAGACCCTAAAGCTTTGGCCCCATGCATCGCACGGGTTAGGGATGGCAATGGGGTGGGGCGGGACCGGGGAGTACTTCCCGCTCCCCACCCCCACCTCCCATATTGTCCCCCATCCCCACTCTCCTCTTCGGGGGAGTTTTCCTCCCCATCCCCATCCCCACGGATCCCCACAGGGACCCCAAGAATTCATTCAAAATTAGCAAAAATTAAAATTAAAGTATAATAAAACTGAAAAATGTATAAAAGTAAGACTAAAAAACAAAAGTTTAACATTAAATATAAAAAAATTATAAAATTTAGTCTTAATTTGATATTTTAATATTTAAAAAGTATAAAGGTAAGAATAAAAATTTAAAAATTAGCACAATTTAATATTTTATTAATCTTTTTATTTAAAATCACATATTAAATGACAAAAAATATATAACTTAGAATATAAGATATATCTACAATAAGAACATTTATGTAACATATTCGGGGGCGGGGTCCTTGCGGGGAGGGGGATATGAACCCTGTCCCCATCCCCAAGTTGACTGCGGGGGGATTTTCTCCCCCATCCCCATCCCCACAGGGAAAAATTCCCCGCCCACGGGGCCCCAAACGGGACAATCCCCGCGGGGATCTCCACTTGCGGGTCGAAATTGCCACCCCTAGCACGGGTCACGGCGCTAGTATAGTAAGAAAAACGATTGCTCATGACAAAATTGGCATCTAATAAAAAAAGGCGTATTGATAAAGCTTAAATGTAGTTACTAATAAAATTAAAGTTACAGTTTCACTCTGAAATTGATGCATTGATTTATATGTTTTTAAAGCTCCGCCAACATCCATGTTATTTGAAATTCTAGTGCAGTCTTATGTATTGGGAAAAATCCAAGTTCCACATTGACTAGAGATAGCCTCAAAAGAGTTTATAAGTGTGAGACAATCCTCACCTTACAAACCGGTTTTGTGTGGTTGAGTTAGGCCTAAAACACACTCTATAAGATTATGGAGTTCATGTCAAATCCATAGAATACTCTCAAAATATACACTATAGATTTAATGATTTATAGTAACTATATACAGACTTTCTACCTTGTAGAAGACTCCTATGTAGTCATTCTAAGGTGGATACAAGTACTTAGACACATCATTTGGGCACACAAAAAAAAAAGTAAATGCTTTTGAGGATACACACAACTATTATTTTATTATTATTATTATTATTATATATTTCTGCATTTATTTCTTTTTTGTGTGTGTGCCTAAATAATATGTCTAAATATTTGTGTCCACCTAAGAATTACTCCACTATAACTACCTTGTATGCTGTCAGGTATTGGCCAAGAGCACATACTAGGCATCGACAAATACTAGGGAAAACATGGTGCTACAATAGTCATACAAGGAACTAAATAGGGAAAGAAAGGAGAAAAGGAAAGAGAAAACGAGAAGTAGAAGATAACTAAAAAAAGGAACACTGGAAAGTTGAAGAGAGGGGAGAGAAAGAGAACTGCGAGAAGAAAGGGAAAAAGAGGAAATTCACAAGAGGGTTGTCTCTAAAAAAATTTAAATTAAATGTAGAAATTCACAAGAGGTAAATAAAAGCCAGAATAAGTTTGTACTAATTTTTCTTTTTTAACTTTGTAATTTGTAACTGTCAAAAAAAACTGTAATTTGTAGAAATTTTGATATTTTAGAATTTTTTTTGATAATTGAATAATGTGTTTTATAAAAATTTGTAATATTTTTTTGAGAAAATATTATAGGCTATTTTTTTTGAACCTACAAGTAAAAAATTCTAGATCTGTCGCTGCTTGTAGTATCTGAAAGGACAGGCCTATTAGCAAACATGTTAGTGTACTTTTTTGTGACAATAAACTAGTTAATTAGTGTACTAATAGACTAATAGTTATACTATGTTTCTTTTAATGGGGTTTGGCTGGCGGAAACTTAAAAAGATGATGTAATTCTTAATATACAACATGAACATTTTTAATTTGCATGCACTAATATAAACATTGCATGTAGTATAGAGAAACGCAAAGCAACTTAGCAACAACCTACCTATTTAAATTTATGACTAACAAATATCAGGTAACTTGAATTATTCAAAAACAAAACTTGAAATATAGGAGATATTACATAACCATATTTAAATGGTTCATAATTAAGGATTAAAAATTTGTACAACTACTCAGGTGAAATAAGAAAAAGACAACATATAAGCTATAATAGTGTTCGAAGGCAGAAAAATAATAAACAGAAGATGATATATGATTTATGCATAGAATAGGTAGGAAGGTGCAAAAGCTATGCAAGCAAGAAAAAGTATGGCTGAAGAAACACCATCGTGTTCTAGATTGTAGCTGCTCCTCTTGAACTTGCCTACTTTACCTTTGTTGCACTGAATTTGTTTCTGCCACTGCTGGTTCCATTTCATCTTCTTTACTTCCTCTGCATTAGATGCCATTATATATTTTCTTAAACAATATTCACTCAGTTAAACAAACTGAAAGGAAGGGAAACAGAATATATATAGAGAGATTATAGTATTATTATTATTGTGCATGATAAATAGTTATACACTTATATATATAGAATACAAAAATGTCCTTGCATTTCTGCTAGAATAATTTACGCCTATTATTAGTGAAAAGGGTTGGCCCATTTTCCCGATATATATGGATGGCATTATGGAATTTTCGATAAATGTGTTCGAATGTAGGACCATGGTGATAGAAATGTTACTGTTGACACTTAACATATCTTGCGGCTTACAGCTACCATTATCAACAATACTACCAACATATAACTCTGTTATGTCAATATCATATCCCAGACAGAGATTCTACTAACCCACTCCACTCTCTATCTCTTCCTTCTCCTTCCTGCTCCACCATTCCCTGATTCATGGGTAAAATTAAACACCACTATTCCATCATCTTCTCTTTTTAATTCTGTTTCAATTATAATATTTCTGATTTTTCTGTTCGTTTTGTTTTGTGGATCTAATAGGCAACGGCAAGATCAAGATTGGAATCAACGGTAGTAATTCAATCTCCTTTCTTCCATATATATGCTCATATTTTCCCCCCTCACTATTTTAGTTTCGTTACTTACTGCTTTCATGTAGTAGCTAACAGGCTTTGGAAGAATCGGGCGTTTAGTGGCCAGGGTGGTTCTACAAAGAGATGATATCGAACTTGTGGCCGTTAATGACCCTTTCATATCCACCGATTACATGGTAATAATGTATCTCCCACCTTTCACTTTTGATTTTCATCCCTATAGAATATAATCAGTGACTAGGCTTAATTATTTATTTGTGGCTAAAATGTTTAAGTTATTTTAAAGTTCCTTTTGGTAGAACCCCAATGAGTTGGCCTAGTGAAGCATGATAGGTGAGTTGTATCCGAGAGGTCTCGGGTTCAACTCCTCATTAGTTCTCTTGGGTCAGGTAAATGTGATTACCTTACCTTCATAAGTGTTCAAAGGATAAAAATTAGAGGGTACCACATTAGTAATGAATATATAAATTCTGTTTTGGTTGAATTCTTCTTTATGTTGTCTTTTTCAGTTTGTTTTTCTAGTTTCAACTTCGTTACACATAGGTGTTGGCGTGTCTCGTGGCACGTAACAGAGACACGGCAAAATATTAAAATAATATCTGATATGGAATTTTTTTAATAAATAATCCATTCATCATCTTTTTTTTTTTAATTTCTTTGCTAATTAAACCCTAAATCTGTAAACAATCTTCCCACTCTCAGAATCTTCCATAACAATGGATCTGTAGCATTATGCACTTCCTCTCTGAAGATGGTTTTTCTTATTGCTGTGAAACATATGCATCTTGCATTTTTAAATCCATTTTGTTTCTTCAAGCAAGCTTCTAAATTTAAAAAAAAAAAAAAAAAAACTCACGTGGTCTTTTAATCCTATGTTCGATTTGCTTTGTCGATACTGGCAAGCTGCTGATTAATATTATAAAACAAATTAGCATTACATGTCTAGTCATTAGAATGTTTATAAAATTTGAATGCTACCAGTAACCACTGCCATATCTGTATATATCAATAAATAAAATGATCTGAATTGTGATTGTTAAGTAGTAGGTTTGATTGATGGTCAGGTATACATGTTTAAGTACGACAGTGTTCACGGTCAATGGAAACATACTGATGTGTCATTGAAGGACTCAAATACCCTTCTCTTTGATGATAAGCCAGTCACTGTATTTGGAAACAAGTACGCGTATTTTTCTTTATTTTTATTTTATTGTTATGGCGTGCATGTTGTCAATGTTGAAGAGCTAGTTGTGGCTTTCGTTGATCATTAGGAACCCGGAAGAGATCCCTTGGGGAGAAAGCGGGGCTGAAGTCATCGTTGAGTCGACCGGAGTCTTCACCGATAAGGACAAGGCTGCGGCCCATTTGAAGGTTATTTTATGTTTGTATTGATTATTGAGTCTTATATTTAAGCACTTGCGAAACTGTTTAGAAACAACGTTACAATATGTCCATATGAAAATAGCTTATTATAAACAATGTAAGTCTAAGATATATAACTGAAATTTTTGAATTCAGGGTGGTGCAAAGAAGGTTATTATTTCTGCCCCCAGTAAAGATGCTCCAATGTTTGTGGTTGGTGTCAATGAACACGAATACAAACCAGAGCTTGATATTATTTCTAATGCTGGCTGCACAACCAACGGCCTTGCTCCACTTGCAAAGGTATGGATTCTTTGCTCTGCAAATTTTGTGTTGCTTTTTTTTTTTACTATTTATTTACTACAACAATCTATGCCTGGTCCTGATTATTGGTCTCATTTTTGTAGGTTATTCATGAAAGGTTTGGCATTGTTGAGGGTTTGATGACCACTGTTCATTCCTTCACTGGTGGGCTTATTGCTAGTTGTCTTGCTTTTTTGCCTATCTGATTATACTCTTTGTGAAATCTGGTTTTTGTTTTTGTTGTTTTTCAAAACAGCCTCACAGAAAACTGTTGATGGGCCATCCAGGAAGAGTTGGAGAAGTGGAAGAGCTGCTTCATTTAACATCATTCCTAGCAGTACTGGAGCTGCTAAGGTGAATATTTAACATTGTGTTTGGTTTTTATGACTCTTTATCACCACAAGTCCACAAGTTACACAAGGATATTTTATGCAATGTATAGACGGGGATAATTTCTGATTTTTATGGCTCATTTTTTTTATTTGATTTATTAAGGCTGTTGCGAAAATCATTCCTGGTTTGAATGGAAAGTTGACTGGAATGGCATTCCGAGTTCCTATTATGAATGTCTCTGTTGTTGATCTCACAGTGAGGTTGGAGAAATCTGCCACCTATGAGCAAATCAAAAGTGCTATCAAGTAAGCCCCCGCTTATAAAAAAACATGAAAAACCCCGGAAAAACCGCAAGACAAGTTTCAAAAAAATATTCCACTATATTAAAGTATATTACAATATATTTTTCCCACTTTTTCCATACACAAGAGATACGACATTGCACTCCTATTCAAACATTGCACTTAATACGTGGAATTGTGGATCCAACAATTAGGACTTTTGTTATACAAAACTATTTGTATTCGGAGATTTAAACTCTTTTGGCTTGTCTAATTTAATGTGGTCTATCTTAGGGAGGAGTCAGAGGGCAAGTTAAAGGGAATTATTGGTTACACTGAAGATAATGTTGTTTCCACCGATTTTGTTGGTGATAACAGGTAAATTGAGAAGTTATTGAACACACATGGTTGCTGGTAGTGAATCAGTGATACCATCTATGACATATTATTAACATTTTTAACATTATTTCAGGTCAACTATTTTTGATGCAAAAGCAGGAATTGCTTTGAATGATAATTTTGTTAAGTTGGTTGCTTGGTACGACAACGAGTGGGGTTACAGGTAATCCACCATTTACCTAAGCATGGAGTTGTTTACAGACTATAGCATAATAATGAATTTTCCTGAGTTGTGGAGTTCATTGTTGAGTTTTCCAAAGTTCAAAATCTCATGAACCCTGCATAGGCTTATTAATTATTCAGCTTGATCTGATGTTTGGTTTGTCCGTGGTCCTGCAGTAATCGTTTGGTTGACTTGATTGCTCACATCGCCAAGAAGTGATGCTACGAATTAACATGCTTCAAATCAGTACTGTATGTAGATGATTTTCGCCATCTTCAACATATTGTAAGGAGTGGCACCTAAAGTATATATTAAACTGAGAATTTTATGATTGTAACAGAGAAAGTCCCTAGAATTCGATTACACTTTGTTTTCCAAGTCAATGACTTTGTTTGACTTGGAAAAAATGTTTGAGTCCTAAAAGGTCGAGTCTGACTTAGTTAACGGGTGATCTATATGAAAAGACCAAGCTCTTAACATGGCAAAAGGACTTTAGCTTTAGGTTTTGAGCACAACTTGGGAAGCAGACAACCTTAATGAACGTTAAAACAACAAAAATTGCTAAAATACCGGCTACAACTCGGGTAGCATCCTAGCTAAACAATATACCAACTTATCAAATTTGTGTAATTCTTCAATAAATATGGCAACTTGTGATATATTTAAGCAAACTAACTGACATAAAGATAGTGGAGTTACAACTCGAATTATTCATATAAAATGGAGATATAAAAAGGAGATCATACAACATTTCTTAAAATAAGCGAGGGGGGAGTAGCCAAGCGGGTACCCGGCCTGCGGGTATGATGCTTCATTACACAAGTGCATAATGGATAGAGTGTGTTTGGATGAGGCAATTTTTAAGGATAATGTAATTTAAGAAGGTAATTCAAATGCTTCAGACCAAATTAAGTTGTTTGGATAATAAATGTAGGAAGTTTTCAAAATTAGTGAATTTTATAAGGTATTTTAGTAAGTTTAAATTTAGAGAATTTGAAATACCACCTAAAAGTGAAGAATTTGAAATTCTTTTCTTGCAAAAATAAATGTCCTTAAATTTTTTTCACAACTCTCTCTCTCTCTCTCTCTCTCTCAGCTATTTTAATCGCTAATTTTACCAAACACATTATTTGATATCCGCTATCCAATCATCCGTTATCCGCTAACCACTATTTTTTACGGAAGAGAGCCTAAAAAAATAATCAACGGTGGATCAAAAAGTAATGAAAGAAATGGAGGTAAATGATGAAAGAAACGCAGCATCACGGGTCACTCGCTGGTCCTGTAGTTGTAACTGTCTCGCACATTACTTTTACGTTTCGATTCTTTACTTACTTTGCCTGCCTCAATATAACGCTATCTTGTGGTTCCCGTTACTCCCACTACTATCTACTTTCTACTAACCTCAACTCGACTCTCTAACTCTACGTTCTCCTGCTCCACTATTCCCTGATCACTCCGCACACTGCAGTCATGGGTAAAATTAAACACAACTATTCCATCATTTTCTTTCTCCTTTTTCAATTTTAATAATTCTGCTCACACTCTCACGATCTGATTTCTTTGTTCATTTTTTGTTTTTGTTTGATCAACCAGGCAAGATCAAGATTGGAATCAACGGTAATTCAACCTCCTTTCTTCCACCGATCTATATGCTCATCTTTTTTCTTTCATTTTTTCATCAGTTACTACTTCCACGTAACAGGATTCGGAAGAATCGGCCGTTTGGTCGCCAGGGTTGCTCTCCAGAGAGACGATGTTGAACTCGTTGCCGTTAACGACCCTTTCATTTCCACTGATTACATGGTAATTCCACCTTTCACTTTGATTTTCAGTAACTACTAGGCATAATCAAGTTTTTAAACGAAGTTTTAGATCTGATTATCTGAATTGTGATTGTTAAGTAGTTGGTTTGATTGATTGGTCAGGTATACATGTTTAAGTACGACAGTGTTCACGGTCACTGGAAACATACCGATGTGTCATTGAAGGATTCCAAGACTCTTCTCTTTGGTGACAAGCCAGTCACTGTATTTGGAAACAGGTATATATATATATATATATATATATATATATATATATATATATATATATATATATATGTATGCATGTGTTTTTTTCCTTCTGTTTTTTATTGTTATGGCGTGCATGTCGTTAATGTTGAAGAGGTGTGGTTTTCGTTGATCACTAGGAACCCGGAAGAGATCCCTTGGGGTGAAAGCGGTGCTGATATCATTGTTGAGTCAACTGGAGTCTTCACCGATAAGGACAAGGCTGCTGCACATTTGAAGGTTATTTTAGTTTTATGATTTGTTTGGATTGACTTATTGAATCTTATCTACTTGCACAAGCACGTTTGAAGCTAGTTCGAAAACGGCTGATGACATGTCTATATAAAAATAGCTTATAAGAAACTATCTAATGAAGTTTAGCTCAGTTGAGAAATGCCGAAATTGTTAGGCTGAATATCCTTGGTTCGTACTCTCGAGGCTTTGTAGTTGTGAGTCTGAATATCCTTGGTTCGTACTCGAGTCGATGAGTCTGAGTTTCAAGTGGCACTTACCACTTATGAAAACAACTTATATGAAAATGGTTTAACTTTATTATATCTTTTATTTTAAAAATAGCTTATATATAAACATTTATTTGATAACTGATAAGCAAACTTATGGTATAAGTGTTTAGTTAAGTTATTCATTCAACAATGGCATAATAGTTTTGCTTTTCTCTCTGGTGTTCGCTCGGTGGAATGTTAATAATCTTGATATGACTGTATTTTTTTTTAATTCAGGGTGGAGCAAAGAAGGTTATTATTTCCGCTCCCAGTAAAGATGCTCCCATGTTTGTGGTTGGTGTCAATGAGCACGAATACAAACCAGAGCTTGATATTATTTCTAATGCTAGCTGCACAACCAACTGCCTTGCTCCACTTGCAAAGGTTTGAATTCTTTGCACTGGAAATTTTGTGCTGTTTTTTCTTTACTATAATAATCTATGCCTTGTTCTGATTGTCGGTCTCATTTTTGTAGGTTATTCATGAAAGGTTTGGCATTGTTGAGGGTTTGATGACCACTGTTCATTCCATCACTGGTGGGTATATTGCTAGTTGGTCTTACTTTTTGCCTATTTAGTTTTACTGTTTGTTAAGTCTGGTTTCTGTTTATGCTTTTTTTGTGCAAATCAGCCACACAGAAAACTGTTGATGGGCCATCCAGCAAGGACTGGAGAGGTGGAAGAGCTGCTTCATTTAACATCATTCCTAGCAGTACCGGGGCTGCTAAGGTAAATATTTAACATTTCTTGGTTTGGTTTTTATGACTCTATACTATATATCACCACAACACAAGGATACTGTATGCAATACATAATACATGGGATAATTTCATGTTGTACTCATCTCATTTTTTGATTTTGATGTATCAAGGCTGTTGGGAAAGTCCTTCCTGCTTTGAATGGGAAGTTGACTGGAATGTCATTCCGTGTTCCTACCGTGGATGTCTCTGTTGTCGACCTCACAGTGAGGTTGGAGAAGTCTGCCACCTACGAGCAGATCAAAAGTGCTATCAAGTAAGGGCTGAATCATACCAATTATATGAATGATATTAGGACTTTTGTCAAACTACTTGTATTCAGAGATTTCTCCTCTTTCAGCTTGTCTAATTTATTGTGATCTTTCCCAGGGAGGAGTCAGAGGGCAAGTTGAAGGGAATTATTGGTTACACTGAAGATGATGTTGTTTCCACCGATTTTGTTGGTGATAACAGGTATAAAAGTTTTCTTGTCAGTTGAGAAGTTAATGAAGACACATGGTTGTTGGTAGTGAATCAGTGTTGGCATTCACCTATCACATATATTTCCTTTTAATCAGTTGTGATATAATCTAACCCCTCTACCTGTTTCTCATGGTAAAGTCGTATATTAACTTTTTTAACATTAATCCAGGTCAAGTATTTTTGATGCAAAGGCAGGAATTGCTTTGAATGATAATTTTGTTAAGTTGGTTGCATGGTACGACAATGAGTGGGGTTACAGGTAATTTATCTTTTAGCTGATCTTGAATGGGATGTTTTTGTGTTGCATCGAGGCATGGAGTGTTTTGCAAGGCCAGGATAATAAATTTTCCTAAGTTGTGCAATTCATTGTTGATTTTGCCAATATCTAAATCTCATGAACCCTGCATATGCTTATTAATTATTCGGCTTGATCTGATGTCTGCTTTGTCTGTGGTTCTGCAGTACTCGTGTGGTTGACCTGATTGCTCACATTGCCAAGAAGTGATGCGGCAAATTAACCTGCCTCAAATGAGTACCCTTGGTGCCTTCTGTGTTCCTGTGACAATTTAATCTGATGTTTATGTCTAGCTGTAATGTAGCTTCCTGTGTTCATGCTAAAATGAGGAGTGAGCCTCAATAAACTGGTTTCTGAACCAGTGGTGTCTCCATGTGAGGAGCATTAGCTATTATCTGGCTTTTTGATTCCCTCTTATATGGAAGAGATGAAGTTTTTTGGTTTTTCTGTATAGTTCCGGATGTACTTGGCTTTTAAAACACTTGCTGATGTACTTGGAGTGAAAGTAGATGATTTTATCTATCGTCCATATATCTCGAGTATTTTATCCTTTCTGCTTTATATCACGGGGAATGACTTGAATACGTTTCTGCTTTCTGTAAACACGCCATAGTTTACCTCTTCTTTCGATCATCTCCATCAAACCTCGTCTTTGTTTTCTGGGTTCGGATTTTGAATACGACTTTATATATTGTTACCTTATGTCACCATTAAATCTGGATCCCACTCATAGTTTATTTCATATTGTGAATACTATCATCTTTTACAATCCTAACATATGCCGTGAAGATAATTTCATGTATGCTCTGGAAATACGTCCGGATTCTTTTATTGGATGGTTAGAAACCGTTGCATTAACATTAATGGATGAAATGGAAATCAATGGCATTAACTATCGACTAAAAAATTTCAGCAAAAAAGAATAGGTTTAATTGGATTCTTTTTTTATAGGGTACATTGTTTAATTTGATTCTTTATCTTCCAATTTTCCAATTTTTTTAGTTCGGCAATTTTTGTCCATATGTTTTATTTTTGATGATATATTCTTTCAATTGTCTCAATTTAGCGATTAGCGATTTTGGTTTCTATGTTTTTTAATTGCACTTCTGTTACCATAGAAATTGTGAATTGTGCACTATTGACCTTTCTCTTTCCCTAAATCTAAGATTTTTGGGATCAAAAGTAGGGATGGCAAAACGGGTTTGGCCCATCGGCCCGGCCCGCTGACTCGCCAAAAAAAAGCGGGTTGGGTTGAGGTATTGAGACCACTGACCCGCTGAGTCCGCCCCGCCAAAAGGAAAACTACTGCGAGCTAAAGCAAGGATGGGCTGGGTCGGCCCGCCGGCCCGCTTTTGTTTTAAAGAAAAAAATCATTATCAGCCCTCTTTAATGTGTCAGTTTGAGATCATGTATATAGGTTCTAAATTTGGCTTAAAATAATCATGCCATTTGATTTATCTTGATATAAAACAAGTGCTATATTCCTTATTTTTATTGCTACTTATATGTATGTGTATGACATTTTTAAATTTTACACATAGATGAGTCAGTCAGTGCATTTTTCTCTCCTTGTTGCTCTGTTACTGTGTTTTTCTCGTTGGTTCATGCCTACCTCTTTTCTCATGCCTCTGTCACTGCTTTATATTGCTAATCAATTAGCGTATTGATAAAAAAGTTCTCTCAAAGTCAGAATGCTTGCTCATTCTATGATAGTGATACATTCTTCGATATGGTTTTGCGGAAATCGTAGCATTAAGTAACAATCAGTGATAGAGAAGGACTAAGGGCAGTGTTTTTAGAGAGTTTGATCAAATACGGCCTGGTTGAGGTGAAAAATCCAATTGAAATTAGTTAAAATGTTAAAAACAGGTGAGTTTTTTGTTAAAAAAATTGCAAAAAAAAAAAACAGACGGGCCGGCCCGCCAGCCCATCACTTGGCGGAGCGGCCCAGACTTTTGAACTCGCGGAATTTGGCGGGCCAACTCTCCCCACCTTGTTTTTAGTGGGCCGAAGGCAAGGCGAGCCGGGCCGGGCCATTTTGCCATCCCTAATCAAAAGTAGAAAATAATTCATGATTCCGAGAGGCCAAACGTGCAATTAAAAAGTATGTAGACCAGAATCGCCACATTGAGGAAATTGAAGGATGAAAATCACCAAAAATAAAATAGAATAACCAAAATTATCAAATTTAAAAAAAAATTGAAAGACTAAATATGCTATTAAACCAAAAGAATAATAAAAAAGTGGAATAGATTATAATATAATTTATTTAATCTTTTTTATCAATATTTTCAATTTGAAAATATGAGATGAAACTGTTTTACCATTTTTGTTTACTTTCCAAACAATGATTTACCAATTAATAATAGTTAAGTCTCATTTTGTCAAAAAGAAAAAGTTCCTTTTCATATCAAACATAATAAGTTTGTGATCATAAAATAGTTAAGTAATAATATAATAATTTCATTTATTTCATTAGCAAACTGGGCTCAATGATAACATTCTTAAAGAATTATTTTACCAAAAAAGAGTGTTTTCCTTGGAAAGTAAACTTCAGAACTGAAAAGAAAGGATATCAATAATAATTATGAAAAATACTTTAGAGTGTAATTGGATGAAGCAATTTAAAATTCAAAGCAATTCAAATGATTCAATAGAATTCCATTAATTTATAATTTTTTTAGTTTGGATAGAGTAATTGTTTTTAAGTAGAGTTGGGTTTTTTATAAGTTTCAAAAATTTTGGGGTAAAAATATAAGTATCAAAACGAAAGTTTTTTTTAGATAAACAAGTATCAAAACAAAAGTGGTTCAGACTTCAGAATGAAATTTTTGTGAAGAACTGGAATTGCAAATAATTTAGGGACCATTTTGCAAAATTAAAACAATTTCAGGACAAATTTGCAAAGTGCAAAAAGTAGGGACCAATATGCATAAACTTGAAAACTTTAGAGACATACAAGTTTGTAGAATTTGTGAATTTGATAATAGGAAGACACACAACTTGTCAACCAGGAAAGCTACATATTATAGCTAACTCCGCGTGTTTGGAAGATACACTTTCTGCGGTGAAAATATGAGCAGACATGAAAGCTATTGCCTATAAACTATAGCTAACACCATAGTCTCAGTGGCTTAGTCTATCATGAGACATTTGAGGGTCGATTTGGTATTCTCAAATTCGAAAAAAAAAATACTATAACTTCACTCTAGACGCAATAAAATACATTTTCTTACTGTTAGAAATAATATACTACTAATAAGTTATAAGTTTATGCAATTTAAATATTCTTTTAAATTTTAAAAAAAATACCACGGGGTGCATTTATACCTCCAAAAGACATTTATCTGTAGGAGCGTGCATACTTAAAAAAAATAGTAAATACCAGTAAATAGAGTATACGTTATTCAAATCTGTAACGCCTTTCGACATCTCCGCTAATATTTTCCCCCGTTTCCCCCTCACTTTCCACCTCTCTTCCACTTACAAACCCAGCTCACCTTTCTTCACGAGAAATCAATGAAACACTTTCTTTCAATTTGATCTCAATGCTCTGAAGAACCCTAATCTCACGCAATTTCAATTACCTCACTCTTATTACCAATGGCAACCGCAGCTTTCAAATCTACCACGAAGAGAACCCCAGTAGGAGCTTCCACCGTCGAAGACTCCGCCTCATCATCTTCCTCTTCTTCCCTCCACCACCGCCGCTCTCGGAGCCTCAGCCGTCCCCCTCGCTCTTTATTTTCTCGCGACAACGGTGCTACGCCTAAAGGGAAGTTTGTTAATACTGTTAGGGGTTCTGACTTCCCGGAGATTAGTCTCGATGATCTAGCTATTGAGTTCTTTGAATCCGCGAATCGTGGTCGCCTTGGTTCTAGAAGCTCTGAGTCTGAGGCTACTCCGGCCGGGGAGACTGCTTTGCAGAGGCGTGGGAGGTCTGTTTCGAGAAGGAATTCTGGAGTTGGTGATGATAGAAGGAGTAGTATTGGTGGTGGAAGTAGACCCGTCTCTGATGCTAATTCTAGAAGAAGGAGATCGCTTTCGGTGGTTCGATATCAAATTAGTGATTCTGAGGTAACAATTAATGATCCTTTGTTTATTCTAATTAATGTGTTTGATTTTACTTTGTATTGGATTAGAGATTAGAGATACGGTTTAATTTCAATGTGCATTTCGGTTTGTGGTATGTTTCTTGAGACAATTAGTTTTGTGATACGTTTCTTTTGACTCAATTGAATTATTTAGGTAGTTAAAGACTTGAAGTTAGTGACCGGACTGAGAAACTAGCTGTATTTTGTGGTACAAATAAACTATTTTATTAGGTCTCAAATCTCAATTATTGCTTCCTAAACAAGGTACTTTTATTTAGTAATTACATATTTGTGCTGATGAAAACAATCCATATTGATGTTGGAACCACAATGGTTAATTCATTTCAAGCTTCCCAGAGAGAGTGAATCTATTATTTTTCTAAGAATTCATGAATGAGAAATGCTAGCAGCTAAATTTTTTCAATGTGTGGTTTCCACCATTTAGGAAATGTGTCCCACTAAATAAAGAACATGACCTACTGGGAATTCGGCATTGCTTCTTGGCCAGCTTCCACTTGGGTGTTTGACTTCCAATTATATTTGTTATGGTTCCCTTAAACATATTCAATTGTAAAATATGTATGTGTGTGTGTTAATATCTTGCATGATACAGAGTGACTTGGATCGTTCTCAGAATTCTAAAAGTCGAGCAAATGTGAAAAGTAATGATACTGTGAACAAGCTAATGCACAAACCAGTTGTTTCGGATCAAAGACAAGTGCTGAAACAGTCCCTTAGCCACAAGGATTTGAGATCATATGATGGCTACTCTGTAAGTGTGATAGCTGTTTGTTGTTAAATCTATATTTGTTTATCTCGCTATGAAAGCATGTGGTTAAATTATTTTAAGTTTCTCATTGAACGTATATTAGTATTTTGGTTACACCTTTGATTGTCTCTATGGTTTTCAGAGTCATTCTTCAGTTCTAACCGATGATGAAGGAGTAGGTGCTCACCTCAAAAAAAATGGAAATGAGAAACTACGATCAGTTTATGCGCAAAAGAAGGTTAATGAATTACAGTTGTGCAAAGTAGTGCCTCTATTTTATGAATTTAACTTCTAATGTTCTTGTTTTAAAAATCTTCAGGCGGGACATCCCAACATGGATAGTGGACTGCACAAACCAATGCGGAAAGAATTGAGGCATATGGAAATTGATCAAGTCTGTGAAATATGAATTAGTTTATTGTACATCTGATTGTTTGTATGTTCTTTGTTCACTGAAAACTTTCCTACTTTCTTATGAAATGTCTGCTTTTAGGCTGTCGTGAAATCAAGGGCTTCTACTTTATCCGCGGGCGACCGCTTGCTGTCAGATAATTCTGATTCTTCAGTCAGAAGGAGCTATGAGACTGAATTGGAACAGGTAATAGAAGTTATAAGCTGTTTTCAAAATACTCTCTTTCACGGTTTTAACATTTGCAATTTTGTTTTTCTTCTTTTAATGGAGTGGTATGAAATTCCTGAGTAATAATGATTGCTGACTTTATTTATTTGTTGTTTGAAATTACAGTCAGAGAAACGAAAACAAGAGTTGTTAGCTGAAATTGTTTTCGAGGAGCAGCGGGGTAGAGAGCTCTCTAAGATCGTTCATGAATTGATTCCTGCCACAAAGAACAATTCTACACAACAACCGTTAAGAGCTAGAAAGGTATGCATGCCTCTATTGTGTTCAATATTTTGACAGTAATTTCCATTTAATTCAACGAGTCCATTTTTGAGCTGTGTTTTTATTTTATTTTCAGAAAAGTAATGACAGAAGCAGAATGTCTATGTGTTTGACTGAGGAAGCTGAGAGATATATTGAGGATTTTATTTCAAATATAGAAGATACAGATATTTCTTCACTTGATGGAGAAAGGAGTGATACAAGCTCATCCATTGGAGGACTATTAAAATCAGAAACATTTGTCAGTCCACCAATGCCAAAACCTCTTCCTGTTTTGATGGACGGGGTTACTTTGCCATGGTTGCAATGGGAAACAAGTAATGACACTTCTCCTATTACAATCCTGAATAAGGCACTTATCACATCCACTCCGAATTCTGCAACTTCCACCAAGGTAACTTATCACTGGACTATCAAAATATTCTCAAATGAAGCATATTTGAGGTCAAATCATTTTTTTTGTCGGTAGACGGTGTGACAGATGTCACTTGAAACTCAAATTATTATTTTTTGGTCTGCGAAGTCCTGGGTTCGAACCAGGGCATGATATACAGCTTGATAAATTCGGCATATGCCAGATGATATATCTGCAACTTGCCAGATGATCTATGCCTTGCAGTTGCAGATATATCATTTGATTATTCATGGGAGTAACATGATCATTTAAATATTAATACAGACTTACCTTCGCATTAAATCTTCACAAGCACACTTTTATTGACTTTAAAAAGCACAAGTATTGGAAAATTTGAATGAATTGTTTCAAGAGTGCCAAGGGTTGTTGACCCATATTTTACGATACGTAGTTCTTAATTTTCTCCATTTATGTTGGTTGGTTCGATTATTGAATTTCATTCATGTCATAGGAGGTTTCCAAAGATCAAGAAAACCTTACTGTCAGTAGTCGCGGAAGCTGGAGCCCTGATTGCCTTAAAGAGTATGTCGGAACGGATATTTATAGTAAACTTGGAGAAGTTTATAGTAATCCAGACCAGTCATCCTCAACTAAATCTAAAGGATTGAGATATGATATGGATGAGTATCTCAAGGTGAAAAGCAATGAAGATTTTCTAATCGAGAGATGGATGCAACAGCAGAGAATTAATTCAGGCAGTCTAATATTATGTAACGTAAGATTGTTTTAGAGTTTAAACATTGTGTCTTTGTTGAATTGAGATCCTCTAGAGCTCCCTTAGTATGGTTTTGGTGTATAAAGTCCTAATTTATGCCACAAATCTAGAAATGCAGGCTTTTATATCTTTTATTATACACTTCAAAACTATAGTAATGGACTCATCTATTTCACAAGAAATGGATGAGAATCTTTACTCAATTTTCAAGGTAGTAACCTTTATTATGTACATATAACTACAATTTATCTTATGTGCAAGCTTTCTCCTTTAGGTTAATTATATTGGATTTTTTTGTTGCCCACAATAGTCGATACTATTTAGGTAAACCCATTTCTATAGCACACTGACTTTCGACCGGACAAGGACTTAGTGTATGTTTGATTTATGAATGGGTGAATTAATTTGACGGAACCATTGTTGTCAAATATTGGCCATGGCGGATTTCTTGATAACCGTCATTTGCAATTTGTGAAGGATGGCGGTTTATGGCGGCCTAAAATGGCGGATTTTTGGCTCACCTCCATAAACCGCCATCCGCCATTTACAACCTTTGACAGAACTGATTTTAAATGAAAGTAAGTTGAGTGTAAAATGATTTAAGCTTGCTATCAAGTAAATCAAGAACACTCAAATATGTCAAGAACAATTCTATGTCTCTAAAGTAATTTTTGTGTCTTCGAAAAGGGAATTCAATAGTACACCTATATTTATTTGGTAGATGGGAAACTTGGGTATTTTTTCAGGTGAAGATGAAAACTCTGGTATTGCTCATGTACATGTACCCATTTATGAACTTATAATATTCTTGTAAAAATTTAATTTTACATTATCGTGTAATAACGTTGTTGGTTCAAACTTACTTCAAAGTCATCTATTCTTTACATATTACACCTTCATTAACAAAAATTATCATAGCAAGAACATTGAATTAAAGGTTTTAAACTTGATAGCAAAAAAAAAAGAATATAAATCTAGTTTAGTTCCTTTATATAAAAAAGTTTTGGCTTTTTTTTTCATACCCCCTTCATTATCACTCATACCCCCATTTTCACTTATATCCCAAAAATACCCCTCTCATTTTTTCACAAATTTCGCTCAGACCCCACCATTTTGTGAATTTTCCGGAAATAGCTCAATTTAAGGTATTTCCGGAAATTTTTTTACTGTGATTTCCGGATTTATGGTATTTCCGGAATGTATTTTTTAAAAAAATTGACTTCCGGATTTACCTATTTTTTCCGGAAATATGAGTTACATTCCGGATTTATGGTAAATCCAGAAATTTCACCCTAGTTTACTTCCGGATTTACCATAAATCCGGAAATTTTCAGCACGTCACTTCCGGATTTATGGCGTAAATTCGGAAGTGTTAAAACAACATTCCGAATTTACGTCATAAATTCGGAAGTGTAGGTTTTTTTTTCGTTTGTTTTATTCATTTTTTTAATAACCGTGTTTCGTTATTTATTTTGACAGATATGGCCACAGCAGACGGCAACCTTCCCTTTACTATGGATTTATCGACAGCGTTTACGACATCACAGGTATATATATTTCTAAAACGCTAATTATTTATCACTTTGTATTTATTTATTAATTAATTGTACGAATAATTTTCAGATTTTTGCTACTCGGGATAATCTTATGCGTTGGGCTAGAGATATCGGAAAGGCCAACGGAGTCGTTGTCATTATCATTCGATCTGAGTCCACAGAGAATGGTAAAGGGAAGAAAAATAAGATTGTTCTTGGGTGTGATAGACATGGTAGATATAACAATGTAGTGGATGTTGGGTGTTCTTCCCGACATAAAACATCAAAAAAATATGGTTGTCCATTTAGGTTGAAAGCGAAACCACTAGTACCTCCTCATTTTGATTGGAAGGTTAGAGTTGTTTGTGGTATTCACAATCACGAGGCTCTTAAGATTATCCTTGGAGCGTCCATATTTGGGGTGTTTAGCCAAGCGGAGCGGTCGAGTGTTGAGGAACATATGTGGTTGGGAGTGAAAGCACAGAAAAGTCTTAAGGCAATTAAGAAGAGATTTACCGACAACTGTAGTAACATTGCTCAGTTTTATAGAACCCGCAATAGACTTAGGAAGGCAAAGAGAGGTAGTAGGACTGAGATGCAGGAGCTATTGACACTTATTCAGGAGCATCATTACTTGTGTTGGAGCAGACGGATTGAGGGAACTGATACTGTGGAGGAGATCATGTGGTCACACCCCGATAGTATTAAGTTATTGAGGATGTTTCCTCAAGTCTTGATTATGGACTACACTTTCAAGACCAACAAATATGCATTGCCTCTCATTGAGATTGTTGGTGTCACCTCTACTGAGAAGACATTTTCTGTTGCTTTTGCTTATCTATCTCCTTGAGATTGTTGGTGTCAGCTCTATTATTGATTACATAGACATTACTTGATGATTGTATTTTAGTGTGTTTAATTCCACGAATATATATTATATTATTATTTTTTGGTACAAAATTATTGAACGGCTCAGATTCCACCGACACTTTTAATCAACGGCTCACAACCAGTCAAACGTGTCAGGAAAATTATTGAACGGCTCAGATTCCATCGACACTTTTATCGTTTAAGTGTATTTCGAGGGTCAATGTATCATGCTTTTTAATATAATCGAATAAATTTTTGGTTTTTTTTTTGTCTTCCGAATTTATGTCAATACCATCATAAATTCGGAATGTAATGGGTGAGGGGTGGGCGTTCCGGATTTATAGTGTAAATCCGGAAACAAAATTTTCAGAATTTCCGGATTTACGTCAAATGGACGTAAATTCGGAAGCCAAATACATTCTGAATTTACGTCCATTTGACGTAAAATTCGGAAATTTTGTAAATTTCCCTTCTGGATTTACAGTGTAAATCTGGAAAATGCAATTTTTTTTTTAATTTGGGGGCATTTTCGTTCAAATTGGGTATTATGGAGATATGATTGATAAGTGTGGGGGTATGAAAAAAAAAAGACAAAAGTTTTTGTGTTGTTAAAAACACACGACAGTTGTCATATAAAAATGATTTCCATGTTGTCAACCCTCATTGCCGCTGCAAATTAAAATCAGATGATTGGGATTTTAACCTCCAAATTTGGTGTTGTTAGCTGTTCCATCCTACGACTTATATGGGCTGACTAAGAATTCCAACACCAGGCGATGTGGGTCTTAACCACATGTTGATCTTAATCACATGGAAAACTAATAATTAGTATTCATATAAAAATCAAGAATATGTTTGAATTGAGTTTTAAAATTTGTTTTTTGATTTTTAAAATTTAACAAAGAAAATTTGATTCATTAAAAATTTTAGAAAACTAAAAACTCTTTTTAAAAAAGAGGTTTCAAACGGGTTCTAAATATTTTGCCTTTTAATTAATAGTTTTCTTATAAATGTTAAAATTAGTTTTTCCTCTGGATTTATATAAAAATGTACATATTAGTTTCTCAATTTAGAATTCTACTTCCATCTTATTTTCTTGTGATTGAAATTGAAATGAATTTCACTATATTATGTGAGTCTCAAATAAGTTTGGTGAGACTCGTGATTTTCAACCAACAGAAGATAATATATTAGAAATTGGTGTTTGGATTCTCCATCACTAAAAACAAGTGCAAAAGGAGAATTATTTATTGGAAAGTTACCGACTCGAGACATCCTGATCAATAGGAGAATTGTCACGGCTTCTCATAGTTTTTGTTGTCCTTGTGCTTTCTTTTTGATGAATCTGTTAATCATCCATTTTTTTGGTGCAGTAAATTTTTGCTTGTTTGGGCTGATATTCAAAGGTGGTTGGGCATTTCAGTGAAGCGCGTACGGTTTAGGGGCGGTCTCTAAGAAGGCTCACAAGGTCAAGTATTTAGTGTCGATGGCAACACTTGGTGTATTTGGTTACATAGAAATGTTGCTTTGTTTAAAAGGAAGGTGTTTGACACAAAGGCGATGTCTTGGGAGTGATTTATTAGTCGCATGGGTTATAATCTTCCTTATGTAATTTCTGATTGGTGGGTTAACCCAAACAATTGCCTCTTGAGGTTCTAATTGACTTTTGCGTTTGATGGGTTGGAGTACCCCTAGTGCTCCAATTTAATCCAATATTTGCTTATTAAAAAAGTGTAATAAAAAATTATTAAGACTAAAATTGCCATATTTGAAATTTAAAAGGTTTGGAAACTATTTCCATCAAATTGAAAAACCTTGGCAACGAAAAATGCAATTTATTTTTTGTCAAAACAAAAAACAATTTATTTAAGGTGAAAAATAAAAATCCAACGACGCACTACGGGGTTTTCAGCTTCGAAGTCAGCATAGTTAGGGTTTTCTGTTTCAATCTGAACTTTCGCCGCTGCGTTCTCCGTCTCAACTCCTCACCGTGCAGCCCACTGCGCTCCGCCATCTACGATTGATCATCCATAAGAAGTAATTAATTAGGTGATGGGTGGTGCATTTTGGGGGACGCGGGTTTTGGAAGTTGTAAAGAAACATGATTCCGGCGGACTCCTTTGGAAGAGAATAAAGCTCACCACCACCCGTAAAGCCAATGCCAAGAAGCGTCTTCGCCGAGTTTGGCAGGTATTTTCATATTTAATTTTACGTTTAAATATAATATCCCCTGCTTTGATTCGTTGGAATGTAAAATGATTGTGATAATTTATCGTTCGTTTTTGTTTTTTCTTTCTGGAAGAATGAAGCTGTTCTCAAGGCATGTTCTCAACCTACCCCTTCAGAAAGTTCTTCTGTTAGTGCCAACAAAGCTCATGACAATGTTACAGAGTAGTTAAGCTGAATAATCGAAGGGTATCCATTTGAAGTTTGTTTTGTTTCATTGGTATTTAGGGTTCCTTATTCTATACTGGTTTTTGCAATCAAAATCACTGAAATTACGATGTGGTTCCTAATTCTAGGCATGTTTATGTTCCTAGTTGAACCCTGATTTGATGTCTTGAGCATCCAGATAAATTGCTTGCATTGCAGCATTAACTTGGGTTTCTGGTTTTCCCTTGGTTTTGAACATTATTTATGTCTTACTTGCTGTAATATCATAATCCCTGTTTATTGAAGATGCTGGTGTTTGATTAATAGTCTGTTCGTTTAAGATTTTTTGAACTGTAGGTGTTGTACATTCAGGATGTAGATTAGTATATAATGACAGTGAGGTCCTCTAGTCTTGGTATCTAAGAAGGGAAGTGGATTCTGTTTTTGGACTTAAAGGTAGGATGATGATGGTGATGATTCGGTTCAAAAGGAGAATAACCGAACTGAATCGAATGAAACAGTTCACTCAAACTGAACAAAATTGTGTGATGTTTGCTCAACCTGGACTGAACTGATTATTTGGTTCAGTATGGGTGGTTGGGTTCTACTTTGAAATCATATCAGTTCTAAAAAATAAACTGTACCAAACTGTGAATTGTGTTATCAGATATATTGTGCCCAAACTGAACCAAGTTGTTCAACAAATTATCCAAATTAAAATCTGATTGGGCGTTGAACGGGTGGATGCATCGTTTAATTAACTGTTTAGGGTTTAAAGTTTTGACTAAAGATGTGATGTGGAGATCTCTTAGAAGATTGCAAGAGTACTCTTAATACGTGAATAGTAAATACATTATATTGCCTCTTTTGTACAAGAGTAATATCGGTTATTTGGGCGGTTTGTTTATCCATCCTTTTACGGTTAAAAGGGTTTAAAGTAAATGAGGTTTGCCTATCCATCCTTTACGGTTAAACCGGTTTAATGTAAATGAACTATGACCTAGGAGTTCCTTTGGTTTGATGTTTGGTTTGATTTTAAAAACACTGTTTGATATGATTTAAAGTCTTATGATTATTGAAGTTCTTTATGCATAGTTAGCATAAATTTATTTCATTAGCTTAATCATGTGAATGACAAAGAACTAACATTGTTGGCCTCGCATAAGCTACTTGGGATAACGGGTTCGACTTGGTGCATAAGCTTAATCATGTGACAAATTTAGTGTTGACAAAGAACTAACATTGTTGGCCTCGCATAAGCTACTTGGGATAACGGGTTCAACTTGGTGCATAAGCTTAATCATGTGACAAATTTAGTGTTGGCTTGTGCGAAAATTGCTTCTAAGCATGAGCGGAAAATAGTATTTTATTAAAAGCATTGGAATACTTTATGAGTAGCAAGCAATGGTGCAAAACCAAAAAAAAATATGAATGACAAAGAAATAGGAAAACGAACAGTCTTGTATTGAAAGCATCATATGTAAACTATTTATATTTATTTTCGAGTAATCAATTAATTTTGGAATTGGTTAATGGTATGGTTTGATACATACTTTTTATAGCCAATTGTTTTTGGGGAAAAAACAAAAAAAAAAAGAGTATGTGATTGACCTAATAAGGGTATTCATAGGTTTTTGTTAGGCACTTTGGTAAAAGAAAAGATTTTGTTAGGCACAATCATCATGGTGACTCAACCTAACTCTAGCATGATGTTTGGTATCAAGGAAAAAGAATGGAAAGGAAACTAAAGAATACACATTTCCAATAATTGTTCCCTCATTTGGTGGAGGAGAAAAAGTGGGAAGGAAGAAAAAATCACACGAGGCCCACAAAAATGAATACAACAAAAAAACTCTCTTTTTCCAATTTTATCCCAAACCTTTGAGTAGGAAGGCACCCTCAAATAATACGCCGCAATAGAATCTTCAGCTTATATGGCACTTTGAGAAACCAAATAGAGCTCCAATTCCGAGCAACTCGCATATGAGATGAATCTACAAGGTTCTCCATAGTGTGATAATAAGAAGACTTGACAAAATAATTACTAGTGCGACTGAATTTTCATACCATATGGTCTTCTTCAAGAGCTATACTGCGAGGCATGTTGATGATCTCCGTTGCATCAGTAGTAGTGAAGGTTGCATTAATAAGAGCAATGTTCCAAGCATTTGTTGTATTATCCACTAAATCTGAGACAAAGCCTAAATGAGTACCGACCGACTTAGGAGACGTGACATAAGCATTATGTTTATTGCAAAACCAAGGGTCTTCCTATATTCTAATGTTAGAGCCATCACCAACTCTCAATAGCAAACCTTCTTTGTCCAAAACTCGTGAAGCGTGGTTGCTACGCCAAACATAACTTGGGTTAGCCTATAGAAGCCCACAAAAAGTTCCCTCATGGGAAATATTTAGCTTTGTAGACTCGTGATATGATAGCATCTTGGTTGGTGATAATTTTCCAATCTTGCTTCCCTAGCATTGTCAATTTGAAGATGTGAAAATGGCGAAACCCCATATCTCCATACTCTTTTCACATAGATAGCTTATCCCAACTCAGCCAATCAATACCACTCCATTGGCTCCTATTCGAACCCCACCAAAAAGAATTAATCATACGCTCCATTTCCTCCCTAAGTGAAGTAGAGATAAGGAACGTGCTCATACAATAAGTATGAATGGCTTGGGCACAGATTTTACCGACTTCCCTGCTAGCTTTGGAGAGATGCTTGCCTGTCCACCTTTGGATTTTGCTCCAAACTCTATCCCGGAGATAGTTAAAAATTGTTTTTTGGTTTCTACCCACCATGGAAGGCAGGCCTAAATATTTTCTAGTCACCAAACTCTATGTAGCACCCAACAAATTTGATACCAACTCTCTCATATTAGGGGATGTATTCTTACTAAAATAGATTTTAGACTTCTGGAGATTGATAGCTTTACAAGACACCAACTCATAAGTGGTAAAGAATATTTTTCATGACTCGACTTTCCTTTTTAGTGGCTCTGAAAAACAAAAAAAATCATCACCAAATAAATGTGTGTAAAGACTAGGGCTCCCCTACACAATTTAATGAATTTCATGTAACTCTCCTCTTCCCTCAGAAATTAACTATTAATCAATCATTAATTAAACTGAAGAATACTTCGCAACTCTTATATAAAAATATAGTTAAGAGATACTCCCTCCGTCTCATATTAAGTGTCCTGTTTGCCATTTTTCTTTGTTTCAAATTATCTGTCACTTTAGAATCCTAATACAACATTTATTATTACTTTCCAACAATACCCTTACTTTAGAATATCAATAACCGTGCATTTGCACAAACCAAGAAAAATGTAAAGGTGTTTTAGTCTTGCCACATTTTTTTACCATAAATTTAGAATATCCAATCATTTTCTTAATACCCGCGCATAACCTTAAACGACACTTAATATGAGACAGAGAGTAATTAATAATCAATATTACTAGTTAATACTAGAGCTGTCAAAATGAGCCCAACCCGACGGGCCGGCCCAACCCGCCCGACAAAATAAGTGTTTGGGCCCGCCCGAAAAGGAGTTATAAAAAATTTGGCCCGCCTCGGTCCCGCCCGAAAATTTATCGACCCGTCATGGGCCAGCCCGTTGGCCCAACAATTTTTAAAAAAGAGTAATTACATTTTTTTAAAAAAATCTGACCCAATTTGAGTCCAAAAAAAAAAAGATCCAATTTGGGTCTAAAAAATAAAATCTGACCCAGTGTATTTTTTAGGCCCAGTTTCACATGCCTAGCCCAACTAATAGTTTTGTTGCTGAGAAGAGAACAAACAAGAAAGAAAGTAAAACGAGAAAGTTGCCGTGAAAGTTGAAAGAAACCACCGTTGCAGCTTCACTCTTTCTGCTTCGCCGTGAAACCGCCATTGCAGCAGCTGCCAATGTCACGTCCTCCACGTTCTCCTTCTCCACGTCCTCCGCGTTCTCCACTTCTTCTGTCGCATCCTCCATCTGGGTCCTCTTTTAGCATTGGAGGTCGCATTTTGAACAAGTATAGAAACTCTCTACTTTCAACAAATTTGGAAGCTCTCATTTGCACTCGCAATTGGTTACTTGGGTTCTCACAAGATGGTAAGTTCATACTTAGACTTTTATTTAATGTTATTCTTTTTATACTCTTACAATTATGTGCTATCTATTTGACAATTGTTATTGTTAAATGTTTATTTTAATGTGTTAGGAGAATTTGATTCTATTGATGTTGCTATTGATGGTGCGAATGAAAGGACAGCCCAAGTTGATGAAGACAAGAATCATCCAAATATCATCATTTTGGATGAGCAAGAATGATGTGGTGACTAATCTTATTTTGAGAAGGAACTTGTTTTTGTAATTGAACCATTTTGGTTAATGGACATTGAACATTGCAATTGCTGGACAATGAATGTAGTGGCATTGTGTATCTTTTGGACCTTGTGTACTAGTGGCCATGTTGCTTATTTTGGACCTTGTGTACTAGTGGCCTTGTTGCCTATTTTGAAGTAATTATGCTAATTGTTAAAGTTTAAGAGATGTTCAAACTGATTATGAGTAACTAACTATTTTTGAGTATTTAACTAAGAATAGATATATACATTTGTTAACTAGTTTCAAATGATTAAGTTAAAGTTTGAAATTCTAACAGGGGAATATATTGATTTGTCTAACAAGATATATTATGAGTATTTAACTAAGAATTTCAAATTGATAAATCCGTTTTTAACTAAAAAAATTGAATTAAAGAGTCAATGGGCCAGCCCGATTGGCCGCATGGGCTAGTTATTTATGAGCTCGAAATAAATTTGGCCCAACCCGTCCGAGCCCGAAATTGACGTTGGCGGAATGGGCCCGGCCCGCCCGAATTGACAGCTCTAATTAATACTACTAGTATGCAATTTGGATTTTATTTTTTTTTTTTTGGTACAACAACTTGGATTTTAAAACATGCGTATAAAATGACGTGATGCAAGAAGGGTATATAGTGCTACAAAAACTTTATCCGCTAAATATCGACAGAAGAAGCAAGTTAAATGCTAGTCTAGTAGTGAGGAAGGTGGTGGAGTGATTATTTTCCAAAGCAATGCAACTCCTCCAAAACTCTTATCTCTTTACTTTCCCTAAACCCCTAAACCCTCCTTCTCACTCTCACCACTTCCACAATCACCGTCCTCATTCTCCCCTGCTCCTCCGCAACCCTCCACTCTCCGCCAATCATCTTATCACCAAAGCCTTAAGCTCCGATGAATTCCCCGTCGACGAGACCTTCATCCAAACCTTCGGCCCCAAAAGCAAGGAAACCGAAGATGAATCCCGAAGGCGCAACTGGATTGAGCGTGGTTGGGCTCCTTGGGAAGAAATCTTCACACCGGAGGCCGATTTCGCGCGCAAGAGTCTCAACGAAGGCGAAGAGGTTGAACTCCGTTCACCTGAAGCCATTGAAGCTTTCAAGATGTTGAACCCTAGGTACCGCAAGAAGAAGATAGAGGAAATGGGATTGACGGAGGAGGAGTACTTGGCTAAGCAATTCGAGATCAAGGGAGAGATTCCTGAACCGTTGGTGACCACGTGGGCGGGGCCCTTGGTGGTGCGGCTTGTGCCGCCGCGGGATTGGCCGCCACGAGGGTGGGAAGTGGATCGGGAGGAACTTGCGTTTATTCGAGAAGCGCATAAGTTGCAGGCGAAGAGGGTGAGGTTGGAAGATATTGAAAATGGTGTGAGAACTGAAACTGATGATGTGTGTTTGGATAGGTATAAGGTGTTTTTGAAGCAGTATAAGGAGTGGGTGGAGGCTAACAAGGATAGATTGGAAGAGGAGTCTTATCAGGTTTCAATTTCTTTTACACTTGTGCAATATGCAATGTACTTTCCCTTAAATTTTTGCTATGGCTTGTTTGGATTGCTAATTGTAATTTGAATGTGACAGATAGACCAAGATTATCACCCTGGTAGGAGGAAAAGAGGCAAGGACTACAAGGAGGGCATGGTAAGATGAATTCGTGATTCTTCTTTCTTGTTAGTAAGTGTTTGGAATATAAGAACTCAAAGCTATTCTAGTGCTAACGTTTTTCTTTTTAATGTTTTATGCAGTACGAGCTTCCATTTTATTATCCTGGCCAAGTAAGCTTATTGAGTTTTTCTCATCTTTTATTCATTATGGACAATAGTGTACTGTTGTTGATTAAGTAGATGCTTTACTTTGTGTTGGTATCCCATTGCCTACGGGTATTAGTATGTTTGCAGTCCAATTTGGTTGTTATGAATTCTTATGGTTGTCTTAGGTGCATGTTGCATAGCATTCTATGCCGCTTGGAAGAAACGGATTTCATATCCATTCTTCAGTATGCCTGCATAGTGATCATTCAACTACGGCAGCATGAAAGTTGCATTTTTCAATTGCTGACTGTTAGTAATTTGTTAAAAAAAATTATTTACCCTTTGATGCCAGCATCATATCTTCACAATTTTTTTGCCCAGATATGATAACTATAGTTGGACAACTGTGTTTAAAGTCCAATAGATAATCCTATGTTTGTTCGCTTTATTTCATCTTCGTATACATATAATTCAAAACATTTTTTGGGTTTCATAAATTCATAATATATATGTAGAATGGAGATTCAAGTCAATACCTATAAGATAGTTTCATGTGGTATCATTAATTATTTGGGAAATTTTCCGTTGCAGATTTGTGTGGGGAAGGTGACAACTTTGCATCTCTATCAAGGGGCATTTGTTGACATTGGCGGGGTGTATGATGGGTAGCTACCAATCCTTATGTTGGTCTTTTTAGTGTTCCCTAAATTTTTTCTGTGTGGGGTGTTCATTTCTCATCGTTTTCTATGCTGGAGTAATACTTAGTTTATACTGAGCTGGTTCCACTGTGATATTCTTGCTAAGTGAAAAACTACATTTTTAGAATATGCAAGGTTATTTAATGCATGCATAAACAATACCATGGGGGACAAAATTAACAAGTAGATGAATTTCTAAAATGGAAAAGCAACGATACAAGCATCTGTAGTAATAGCACCATGCTCAAGCCTGAAACGTCAACAAAACAAGTATCAAGAGACACATATTTGAGACTGGTTGAAGTGTTGGACTTTGGACCCATTCTTTTGGTAGGAAAAAAAGTATTGGTTGTTTATATATATATATATATACACACACACACTACTCCTAGAACTAGAGGGAAACAATACTGTCTATTTTTTTTATCATTTGGCAGCTCAAGTTACTGAAAACGCTCTCTTTTTTTATCTTTGACGGGGAGATAATGTTTTCTCTGTATATGCATCTATGAATTATTGCATATTTTCTTTTGCTTCTTTAAGCTGTGTAACCAGCACTTCATGCTGTTATCACAAGTAACTTAGAGGATTTACTCCTGTCTCCTGTAGCATTTTTATCTTGTTCAGCGTCAATGTGCTTTACCTTTTATTTTAAATTAATGCAAGTGTTCTTCCGGAGGATTCATCTACTGTGATGTGTTGTAGGTGGGTTCCTATAAAGAACAATGATTGGTATTGGATTCGCCATCATATAAAAGTGGGCATGGACGTCATTGTTGAAATTACAGTGAGTGTTTCAGTCACTAGTTGAGATTTGACGGTTTCCCGTACTAGTTGTCACTAAATATTTACCTTATATTACTTTATAACAGAGATGAAGCTTTTGGCTTATACTGCCACTCGCCAAGTGTAGTCTATCTCAACCCCATAGGAAACTTGTTATGCTGCATTTTTTGTTCATGTTATGCTCGTGTGTTGAAATAGGGACTCTAGCTGAAAATGTATTTTACAAGGTGAATTATCTCTCACTTTCACTCTCTTGGGTGCCACTTGCTACCTTACTCTTTTCTTTGGGGGGGTAAAAGCAATTTTAGGGTGGTGGCCTAAACAGATGGGGCAATCCCCCATCTATCCATCGGAAGCCTTGTTCCCAGTTTTCAAGCACAACAGGTGACTGGGTTAACCCCATTCCAAGGGGAAGTGGGGGTATGTTTAACCCTACTGAGGACCCAATCTCAACTCTATTTATTAAAAGGATGATTTATGGGTCGAACCTTGACACCTCAGACCTTAGTGGTTGCTGGCTCTTTCTTTGATTTGTCTATTTTTGGTACCAAGCTCAACCCTCTTTTTCAATTTTGAACTTCAATACACCATTTAACAATGCCATTGGTCGCATGTGACCGGATTTATTTCTCGTGTATCCGTATTTTCAATTTTTTTGCATCTGTATATAGTCTGTGTAGGTAGGACGTAAGGCTATATGACTGATTTTGTAAGCTATACACTGCTTCCTGACCAATTCTGCATATCAAATGAAGTTTAATTGCTTTAATGTTTGTTTCCATGATGTCCGTGTTTAGTAATAAATGGACTTCTTTCACCAAATGTTTACTCTACTTATTGACTTATTAACGTTTTTACTTTGTAGGCAAAGCGAGATCCTTACCGCTTCCGGTTCCCGATCGAACTTCGTTTTGTCGATCCAAATATAGATCATCTAATGTATGGTTGTTTTTGTGATGTTCAACCTTTTATAACACTTCATAATACATAGGTTAAACTTTATTAATTTGATTAGAATTTATGTAGTAATTGACATTTTTCATTTTCATACTTCAGCTTTAACAGATTTGACTCACCACCAATATTTCACCGCGATGAAGATACTAACCCAGATGAATTAAGGGTTTGCACCTTTCCCTAACTTCAATCTGGTTGCAGATGAAAAAAATAATTCGCATTTACAGAAGCTCTTTGTATTGTAACTTTGCTATGATACAATTCATGCATTCTTTTACAAAGGGTACAAGTTCAAATGTTTATCTATTCTCTAAGGATTCGTGAGTATAAATTTATTTATTTCAAGATAATATCTTAAGCTTTGTTTTGGGCAAAGTATATGTTTCCACAAACTACCACACCGATCAGATGCTATTAGTTAGATTATATTTTTTTACAGAGTATTGATTCTGTGTAACTTCTGATTATAACTCGACAGATTAGGGGCATATTGATCTGTTGAACTTGTTGATATTTTTGAAAGAACTGGTAACAAAGGCGATAATAATAAATAAATAAATAAGAATTGGTAACAATGGTTCAACCCCCCCCCCCCCCCCCCCCCCACACACCCCCCGGGTGCATTTTTGTATTTTAAACCTGTCAAATGTGTATTTTGCTCTCAAAATTAATGTGTCATTGTGATACTATTCTTTTTATTTGGATTTTAAAATTTGCAGCGTGACTGCGGAAGACCTCCCATTCCTAGAAAAGATCCAGGAGACAAGCCAGAGGAAGAACCTCTATTGTCTAATCACCCATATGTTGAAAAGGTATTTTCTGATAAACAACTCATTTCTTTGTAGTTGTAGCAAGGAACAATTGCGGTGGTCTGTGTAGCTCATGTACATGATACTCCCGACTTCAAATTTTATTCCATCTAATAGTGATCAATACACATCAATAATGACTCTAGGTTATAACACCTATTATGGAATTCTTATCTAGCACATAGTGGTTCAAAAGCCCTTGCGTGTGCATGCTCTGGGTTTGAATTGACAACCTGTTTCCTCTCCCATTCTTAGTGTGGTCATGGAACCTATCAAAGATCCAATTCAGACCTGCATAAACATGAAGCCTTATAAGAACTTTCTAAATGGTTCTTAAGTACCTGCTTGGGTTGATGTTCAGTTGGATATCTCATAATAATGAGAGTTACAAATAACTTCGTGTGCATTAGTTGCAATATTCACATACTAGCCCACAATGCAAGTTATGATCTGAAGGTTGATGGCACTTGCTATGAGTGCTATTCGGGGATTTTTTTTCTTTCATACTGGAAACATGTATACAAGATACATCCATTCTTTCAAAAACATACAAGTAAATATTTTCAATATATACAAGAAAATAACATCACTTACTACTTCACTTCATAAGGGCAGCGAAGCTTCTTGCTACTCTGATATCTTCATTATTTTCTACACTTTCCTGCTTCTCTTTTGAAATCCTAGTTCAATGCTAGTAAATTTCAGTTCCTATAGAATAGGCATCTCTTGAATTCTTTTTGGTTTGATGATCTTTACATGCCCATCACTTACTACTTCATTTATTTTGCAGTTGTGGCAGATTAATGTAGCTGAGCAAATGATTGTAAATGATATGGAGATAAATCCCGATAAATATAAAGGGAAAAAGATTTCTGACTTGGAGGATGAAGATGATTTTAATGAAGAAAATGCTGTTCAGCATACAAAAGTTCCTTATAAGAATGCAATGTTGCCAAAAGTTACACTGGTAAGTACCAGTCTTATTGTAATTTTTGGACAAGAGGCTGTAATCGTCTTCTTGTCTGTGTCATGTCAAGTCATACATGGGTAGAATATAAAGCCAGAGTAATTTAGGGAATATTAACAAATCTACTACAACTTGGGGAAGAAAAATATAGAAAAGAAAGTTAACAGATAAAACAATGAAATCTAAATCATATCTGAAGTGGCCCATAGCAGCATGACACATAACAAGTAGCTCCTATATTGGAATTATCAAAATATGATCAGTAGTAGTTTAGTTTATATATACACAAATAAATGCTCAAAAGTAATAAAAAATACTCCAAACTAGAAAATATGTCTATAATTAACAATTAGGGATGCATTTGAATAAACTTAATTTAGAACTAATTCAATAAGTTGTACTAGGGAGCTTGATTAAGCACTTATTCAGAAGCTATGTTGGAGAGATTGAAATATGTTGAAAAAACAGTTTACAAACATGTGCATTTTATCTTTACATGTACACCCAAATTCCAAACACTAATACAAGTCCTAATCGTTTAAGCAATCCTAATTCTGTCGTTCTGTTTGATGTTCTAAAACATTAAAATACTCCCATATCGAATAAAAAACAGTTGTTTTTTGCATAGCATGCTGTATGAGGAAGGTGCTGATTGGCTGCTCCCATCAGGTGTGGTAGAGATTGTTGAGGGGTCCTTGGTCAGGCAGAGTTGGTTAGAAAATATTAAACAATTTGCTGCTACTTAGGAAAGAAAAATACACACAAAAAAGAGATTAACAGTCAGATAACTTGGATAATTCAGATCTTTGTCTAATCAAAACCGATTTAGTCTCTTCCGAATAAACTTTTACAGTCTGAACTTTCGTTCATTTGGTTGCTCATTTGTTACCTGTTGTTCTTAATATTTTGACAGAAAACAAGTATCAAAGAGCTTGACTTAGAGGCTGCACTTGCTGAGCGTGAGGTCAGTTTCCTTTTGTGATGAATAAATAGATTTCCTTAATTGTTGGCAGTGCCTATTAACAGCTGGTTAGAGAGACACCTCGTGCGACGCCTTTGAATTATGATCATAAAAAAGGCACGAAAAAACTTATTATTATTCACGGCATACCTGCATTTACATATGGGTTTTCACCTTTTTTTTCCTAAGTCTAATGTCAGATCCACTTTTAATGCTTTCGAAATTTCTGTTTACCAAAATTTTAACTCTTAAGTGGTAATTTTCTTTTCCATTCAATCTTTTAAACACTAAGATCATAAAAGCTTAATCTGTCCTACCCTAGCAAACTGGCAATCCAATTTACCATGTGGACAGTTATATGACTTGGTATGTCACCACCAAAAAAATTGTTATAGATATTTTCTTGAATTGCACTAAATTTCGTGGACCTGCTATTTAATGCTTCAGCTTAATATGCATAGAATAGTTCTGTGATTTCTTTTTTGTCAAAAAAAAGTTGTGGTCTCTTTCATAATTGAGATAAACTTTGGGGATTCAGCTCCATAAGAAACTATGGAAGGAAGCAAAGGATAGAGGTGAGGAATACAAGATTACCAACTTGAAGCGCAATGATGAGATGGATGAATATGACTTCATGCACTGGCGCAGATCATTTGAGGAGAGAGAAGCATTGATTAGAGACATCAGCAGGTATTGTTGTGTTAATATTTATTGTCCTTCTTTCCAGTTATGATGCATTGAATTTTACCGCTCTTCTTTTTTGCAGTCGCAAAGCTCTTGGTCTGCCTGTGGAAGAGCCAGGTAGGTATGTGGATGCTAGTTTTTTTGGTAAAGACCAGTATGACCCTGATAGTCCTCTGTATCGTTATGACTACTGGGGGGAACCCAAGAATTCGGAGAAGAGCAGGAAAGAGAGGATGACAGATACCCATAACAAATCAATTGTGGGCAAGGGAACCGTTTGGTGTGAGATGCCGTATGAAGATTCCATCACGGAAAAAATGAAACACGAATCCCAGTCTAAGGGGCCACTGGGAAAAGAAGTTGTCGATGAGGAGGATGAGGAAGAGGAGGATGAAGACGATGAAGACGACGACTTTGACTTCAGTATTCTGAGCAGTCTTGGTAATAATCTCTCAGAACAAGTTCATGTTAATGGGACCGAGTCTTCTAGGATGTCAGATGAGGGCGTGTTTGAGGATTGATGCTATAATGCATTGGCTAAAGTAAATGTGTACAACTAGGCTGAGAATTGTGCATAAATTTTGACAATGTAGAACACTGCGGCAATTAGTTTATCCTTGGTGTTTAAGAAAATTCACGTATTTTGACCAAAAAAAAAGAAAGTTCACGTACTAAATCTTCGCGGAAAAAGAAATCCCAATTGATACGTGTATAACATCAACAGTCTTTCATCAAAATCAAGAAAAGGCATTATGTAAAAGATGCGAATCCATGCAATTTTACCCACTCTACGGTTTGAACAATATTAAATTATGCTTCCTATTTAGCGTCGATCAACAGACATACCGGAGAATTCCCTAAAAAAATACCTTATTGGTATCCGTAAGACCTAGCTCAACTGGCAAATATCGAAATTGTTAGGTTGGATATCATGTCTCGGATTTGAACTCGGGACCTCACAGTTGTGTGCGTGAGTTTCTTGTGGTATTTGCCACTTCATCTACAAACCCAAAAAAAAAGACATTACCGGTAAATGATTTAGGACTTCTTTGATTTTGAGTTCTAGTACTATAGGACATTACGGAATGAGTAGTTTTTAAGAAAGGAATGGAACATGCCCTTGATTGAACTCACGTTTTTTGAATAAATGCAATATTTATTCCCCTAAATTTAATGGTGTGTAACCTCAAATTTGCAACTCCAAAGCCTCCCCCTGCCCGCATCGTTTGAGAAAGTTTAACTCGTGGTACATGTTAGAAAATAACAAATTAAAGGAATCTTCATATACCATCAGACTTGGAAGGCATTTCAAAGAAAAAATAATTAGAAAGAATTGATTCTACCTCGGATCTACAATATTTTACAATGAGGGAAGTTAACTACTCAAGGTCAGTCAGGCATAGAACTCGTCGCAAAGGAGTTCATTTCATAGGTAAAACTGGACATGTCCTATTGGATACAAACTTTCCCATCCAGATTCTAAAGGACCTTCAATGAATGGTGACTACGCTAGCTACTCCACATTTTTAACCATTTCCAAGATGAAACCGAACTTATCAGTAAGCAAAACCAAATCTAACCCCACGTCTTAATTTTTGTAATCAAGCCAACATCAGCCATATCAGATGTCGATTAAACTCTACGCTCCGTAACTGCAGCATCACAAAATCCAGCAACGTCTCCTCAGAACCTACGTTTCTATATTTGTTCAAACGCAACAATCAAGGGGATAAAATCAATCAATTTCTCCTTCTTCTACATCTTTTGATGGCCCAGCAGCAGTCTCTGGCATTTCTTCCTCCTCATCCTCATCATCAACCTTCATGTACAATCCCAGCTGCTCTAAGGGATTTCCCTGCAGCTTGATCCCACCGAATCCATTTTGGAGAGGATCTGGACTCGTCTCCTCTTTGAGACTTGGTGTAATTTCATCATGTACAGCACTTAGCATCTCTAGATCTTCCAAAAATTGACAGCTCTCATTGATTTCGACAGTTTTCTCCATCTGCAGACAGAGCTATTCAGTGAAACATACAAGGAAGCTGAAGTTGCATTCTAACATAAACCTTTCCAATTTACCTTTTGCAAAGCCTGACGAGCTGCTTCTCTCTCTTGTTCCCTTTTCCTTTTGGCTTCAGCTGCAGCTTCTGCTTCAGCTTTCTTCCGGGCCTCTTCTGCAGCCTTTGCCTCTGCCTGCAGTCGAGCTTTCTCTAAAGTAAAAAAACAAAATTATCAATCAGACATCTCTTGAAAAACTGAAGCACTATTCTATAACAGATCAACATTTGACCTCAGAAAGAACACATTTTGTAAGGTTTAAATTAAAACACAACCTTCCTTCTGCCTCCTTTCAAGATCCTCTCGCTCTATCCTAAGCTTTTCAGGGTCACGCTTTTCATCCTGAGATCAAGTTGGAAATAAAAGACCAACTTTCAAATAAAACTTGCAATTACGATAGCAAAGTTTTTATGAAAGGCGGTAATGATGGTAAACAATTCAAACCATGATGTTTTTCAGATGTCCGTGTTTTTCAAGCTTTCGATGTTTTACTTACCCATTAGATATGTTCTATTAATGCAAGAAATTAAAACCTCAACTACCATAATAACCCCATTAACAAACCTTTTCAAGGGCTTTCTCTTGAGCTTTCAGGATGGTGTCAGCAAACCGGCTCCTTAATAAAGCTGCACGATAGAGCTTTTCAGGAGAGACTTGCCTCTTAGGTGCAGCACTCTCCCCTAAAAGGATACATCATGAATGGTGAGATCATGCCCCAAAACTAACAGCAGACAGATTGCTTCATGTTTCAAGCTTACCATCTTGATGGCTTTCTGACTCAATAGTAACTGGCTTAGCCTGGGAACTCTGCTCAACCTGGCTATCCAGGTTAGTCGAATCTATACAGGAAAGAGATAATGAGCAAGAAAGCAATAAAGGAGGACAGATCCTCATCAAAAGTATCCCAACAAATTATAATATGCACAAGGTTTGCAAAACACCATAGACTTTGGGACCCACCCTTTCCAGTTTCTGGATTACTAGGATCCCCCCTGTTTTGATCATAAGTCAAGCCAGGTCCTACATTTTCCTGCAATGCATTGTGTATTTTAACGGAGACATTGGTCAAAGCAGAAGAAAGTTGCATTTTATCAAATATTAATAAACCATAACATCTGATACAGTATATAGCCCAATCACCTTTGTAATACTAAGAGGTTCGGATGCTTTAGCAGTATCTAACTCACTACCAGATGAACCACTTGAATCTGAATCTGTTGTGTCACGATTTCAAGTGTCAGACAAAAATAACATTCCAGCATGCAGAAAATAGTTATTTCCGGTAACTAATGTTGCCAGCATCATAAGCCAACAAGCAGAAAATTGTGAGTATCTAATGAGTTAACAAGAGAAATATAGTGAAAGAAACTGTCATCTTTTTTCCGACTTCACAACCCTTCGCATTAGTGCCTAAGAATTCCTAACTTTGTTTAGTAGAGCAATATCACAAGCCAAACGAAATTCACATTGAAATGTAATAGAAGAAACAGTCAGATAATCCATATATGATAGAATGAATTATACCCAGATCATGAGTGCGAGATGAAAAAAAATGCAAGAGTTTAAAAGCTTCAAAAATTCACAGAAATTTGGTTTGTGTAACAACATGGGAATCCATATCTAAACGAAATAAGAATAAAAGGAGAGTTCTAGCTATACACGCTACAATCAGAGGACTAAAAACATCCTGAAATAGGAAAGATGCCAAAAGGATGCACTAACACGAACCACTAGATGATGAGCCAGATTCACTACTAGAGCTGCTTGAACTACTGCCTTTACTGTTTCTGTTGTTTCCATCTTTCTCAATCTCTAATGGAGGGTAATTTGAAATAGGGGGATCATTCCCACCAACAATATCCACATCCTCCTCATCTAGTTCATTGCCTGCATTTGCATTGAAATAAAAGATCATGATTAGTGTAAAGCATTATCTGACAATTGTACCATAAGGATACCAAAAAACAGACAAAACAGAAGAACAAAATATACCTTTAGATGGTTGCATCGATGAATTGCTAAACCCTGATTCATTAAGAATCTGCAAAAAAAAAAATTATGCAAACTAAAATAGTCAGTCAAATGAGGATACAGACAAATGATAATTTACAGACATGCAAATAACAGTAGCTTAGTGCATGTAAACATAAATATATAAGTGAAGATGTTCCTACACTGAGTGCGACTCTACCATACTCTATGGGAAAAAAATTAAATGTCAACTTTTAACAATTAAACTGCTAAATTGAAAGATATCTATCATAAGGCAGATTAATATCATAGTATCGTCTATTTTAAAAATTAATTGAACTAATTTACAGTTACATTGATGTATCACGATCTTTCAACATACACGTCTACTACTCAATTAGATACTTCATACTTACAAATGAATGTCTAGCTTATCTTAAATTTTACATACATGGTCAATGGTCATCAATATTATCACATGATTTGACCACACACGCGCGCGCTTACACACACACACACACACAGAGAGAGAGAGAGAGAGAGAGAGAGACCTCCATTTCACACTGCCCGGCCTTTTCCTGGAATCTTTGCTTTTCCAGTATATAGTCATCAAGAAGTTTCCGCAGTTTGAACAAGGTATGATCACCAAGAGCATCAATATCAATCTCAATTTCATCATCGTTGGTTTGCCCGGCACCATGACTTTGCTCTTTCAAGAAATCGATAATGGTTTCAGGCAGCTCTCCAAGCATCGCCTCCAGCTCTAGACTCAGTTTATGCTTCTCCTCGTCAGTCATTATTCTTTCGACAGGTTCTGGCTTGGCATTAGTGTCATTTGGTGTTATCTTTTTCTTTTTTGTAAGAGGAATTGGGTGAAAAATTTCAGTTTCTACACAAGTAGGTTTTGAAGGCTCGGATGGAACACAATCATTGGCAGGAATTTTCTTCTCTATAGGTTTCCATTTCGCTTCAAAAACTTTTTTAAGGGTCTCTGCCATGAGGTGTACATCATTACCTGGTGGATTATAAGTCATTGCATTCGAGAAAGTCAGCCTCACATCAGCAGCAAATTCCATAGGACTTGAATATTTACCAGATGTTAGTCTACTCTTCACAGTACCCAAATCCATTGGATGTTTGATGACGTTGAAATAATCTGGAATGTTCAATTTAACAACATCAACCGGTACATTGAAAACCCAACCAAAGTGATGAGACATCAAACGGTTGAGTAACGTATCGCACTGTTTCATCAAAGTAGCATATGAAGCCATTGGTGTGGCAGATTTCAAATATTCAGAACGCCCTGGCATACTTTTTTTTGTCTTGGGGCCACTACGTCCATGCAAGGGCCTTTTCTTACCATGTGGTACTGATGCTTGTGGCGTGATGAGTTGGTTCTCCAGCTGAGACCTTTTCAGTCCTTCACTGTAGCTCCTTATGTCACTAGAAGGAGATAATCCAACAATCTTTGTATCCATCCTGTCAACTTGCTTCTGAAGTTCCCTAACTTGTTCAAGTTCCCAAGTTAACCTTGATTTCAAATCCTTTCTCTCAAAAGCCGACATTGCAGATAATGAGAATAGTTGAGATGGTACATCAAAACTACCATAACCAACACCATTCAAACCAAGGCACTTCCTCTTTGGTGCACAAGAACCTGCTGATACCGCCAGCTCTGTTTCAACCCTTCCCGAGCTACCCAAACCTTCAGATTCACCCATAGTCTCTACAACATGACGGAAATCGGGAACAAAGCCAGCAGCATAACCTTTGGAGTATTTTCGAGATTTCCCCATGATTTGTGAATGAGAGTACTTTCTGGATTCCTTTTGTCCAGCAAACTCTATAGGTACAGTTGGTGCCATAAGATGAAATTCCAACAACTGCACATATCAACTCCGGCTACTAGTCCTGCTCCGACACAGGAATCTCTGAACAAAACCTAAATTCCCAGACACACAAAGCAAGTCTTATCCTCCAAATTTTTATACAAAATATCATAAAATCCAGTGATGGGTGCACTTCTCTCATACCCTATTGAACTTATTTCAGTTTTATCGTTGACAATTTGCTCTCTAAACGAAAATGGTAAAACATTAGGCGATTAATAACAGTCTTCTTATCTTCTTCCCTGGGGTAATAATAATCACCACTCAATGCCCGAGAGAATGCCCTAATACTTTTTACTATCAAATAGAACAAACGCATGAATCCTCTGACTTCTTATTGTCAGCACCGTTGTTATTGCAAATCCACCACACAAAAAATAGAAAATTTAAAGAGAGGGTTTTCGGAATCACCGTAAACAAAATGAGAAATGGGCGCGGAAATCACGATAAAAGTGAGATCATTGGAGGTATAAACCCTAGATCGAGCAAAAATGCAAGATTGAAGCAAACGAAAAATGTGCGAAACCCTAAAGAATAATCCGATTGAAAACCTGGATATCAAGCAGGATCCCGCAAACGCAATGCGCCTCAAACCCTAACGAGAACAGACGAACACCACCACCACCCTTCTCCTCTGTGACAAAGAGCAAATCTACAGAGCCTGAGATCGAGAGAGAGAGAGAGAGAACACGATCGTTTTGCTGCGTCTACTATTTCCCCCCTTTTCATATCAAACGGTCCATACGACAACGCGTTTTTGTGATTCCATTATAATCGCACGGTCACTTATGCTCTTCCACTCGCTCTATGTGAAACCAAGTGAACGGAACGGAATCACAAATACTTTTTTTTTTTGGTAAGGTGGATTCACAATACTAGAAAGTAGAAACACACTTGTTTTGTGTCAAAAAAAAAAAACACACATACACTTGTTTAACAGAATTTTTAAACACGTTTTTTTACAAAAATAATTAAACACGTTTTGCTCCGTTAATTAAATCACGATTTCACAAAATTTACAAGCTCTACATGATTTAATAGAACTTATATAAATTCAGACATAAAGTGAATTGGGTAGCAAATATAAGAGAGTGCTTTGTTAGTATTTTTTTATTTGAGATTTTCTATATTCGAGAAACAAAAATATTTTTAATCTAATTTAACAAAAATATTGATCCATGCCTCGTGAAAAACACATTCAAGTCATAAAACATATGTAAATATGTAAGTATTGTGTAGGTATTTTGAGGGTGAGTTCAAACTAGTGATGCTCTTTTTCTCTATCCCATATGTACTAGACCTAAAAAATGTAATAAAGTTATATTTTATTTAATATGAGGGAGGATATTGAAAGTGATTAGGTTAGTGAAATTAAGAGTGGTTAATATAGGGGTACTTTTGGGCTAAACTCAAATTCATAAAAGTATTAACTTTTATAGAAGTATTAATTGAGGTCAGTATTCCAATGTATTTTATTGAAGTGATATTTACCAAGTTGTTCTTGCAATCCTTTTTTTTTTGGTAAACTAAGGAATTTCTTGCACATAACTATTTAGAGATTAATCCTCGAGATCCATTTAATAGGTATGCCTCTTCCGCCAGATGTTTTTCGTACACACTAGCTAGATATCAAATCTTTAATTACTAGATAGTTAAGGAGTCTAAGTATCTATCATTTGTACTACACTATATTTGTTAAATTATTTATTTGTACCAGATATGTCATTTAAAAAAAATTTCCACAAATGTCCTTTAAGTCCCATTATGGCATTACCCTTTTTAAGAAGTTCTGATACAAAAAAAAAGACATGTACCCATTATGTTAATATGTGTCCATGTCATCTTCATATCCTTTTGTCCTATTTGTTTCTTCCTCTTTGGATCCCAAATTGAGGAGGGAGGGAGGGAGGGAGAGAGAGAGAGAGAGAATAAATAACCTAGATCTAGAAAATACACTTTTTTAAGATTTAACATTGATATGTCAGACAATCAGGGTAGAAAATACTTATAACATCGATTATTATAAAAACTAGTGATAAAAGATAGACATTATATCAAAAGTTGTTAAACTAATTGTAAAATTTCCATCGTGCACTAGTGCCTAGCTAACATATTAACGTCTTCAAATTTGGAGTATGAACCAACACAATTTTATGGGACGTACTTACTATAAAATGGAAACTATATAACACAACCATCGAGAATAGTTGGCATCTTTTCTTTGAGTGTCGTCAAGCCAGTGTTCAAAGTTGGAAGGAGCTAAATCTTTGAGATGTGATGCAGCCATTGTTCGCACAAACTAATGATTTTCTGGATTATTTTTTCCCATTGTTATAGACTCTGGATGTGTCTCAGTGTCCTTCTTTTTCTATGACCATGTGGAGCATATGGACGTGCCAAAATTGGCAACTTTGGAATAATATTCGCTCAGCACCCTCATCTATTATACACTGTGGTATGGACCTTTTCTAGAAATGGGAGCATGCTCTCGTCAATGGCGGACCTACCTTGTATCCAGGGGGTCAGTTAGGCCCCCTAGAAAAAATGTTAGTGCTATTACCCTTATATAAAATTATTTTAAACCCTTTGAAATTTTAATTTTGCATTAGTATCTTTAAAAATGCATCCAATTTGCACTCAAATTATAATAAATCTGTCTGATTAATCTTTGTAAGAGACTATTTATTACCCCAATTTTACCGACATCACACATTTTTACTAGGCATGGCAATAAAACCCATACCCGCGGGGACCGACCCAAACCCGCCCCGATTTGACGGGTTTTCCCCGCTTTGACTGGGTTTGGGTTTGGGTTTGGGTTTGGGTTTTCCCCGAAATTAAAATTCGGGTATGGGACGGGTAATGGGGATATAGGTCCCGTCCCCGAACCCGCCCCGAATGTAGTAAATTACAATAGTACCCTCTAAAATTAGAAACCCTCATAGATTAAACCCTAAAAAACCAGGTTGTCAAAACCGGACCGGCCGGTTCAACCGGTTGAACCGGGAACCGGACCCCCATCCGGTCCAAATGAACCCCAGAACCGCCTGGGGTGAAAACCGGGAATTGAACCGGATAACCGGCTGAAAACCGGGAACCGGACAGGAAACCGGCCAAAAATCGGGGAACCGTGCAGAAAACCGGATTTGGTTTATTTTCCTTAAAAAATGGTATACCAAGTTGATTTTTGGGAAAAAAATGATAAATGATGTTGATTTTTGGTATATGAGATATTTTTTTATCATTTTTTATAATTAAATTGATGTAATAAATAAATAAATAATTAAAAAACAAATGTGTACACTAATATTACTATGGAGTATTTACATTATAGTATCTAATTATCTATGATTGTTGAATATTATAGTTTTATTATGTCATATTATGATTCTTTTTTGTTTTTTATCCTTTATATATTGTAAAAAATATATTAAATAATCTATTTAATTAATTCCGGTTGAACCCCCGATTCAACCGGTTGAACCCAAGAACCCCTGAACCGCTACCTCTTCCGGTTCAATGTCCGGTCCGGTTTTGATTACCTTGCTAAAAAACATAACACGTTCTCTCAGTGACTTCTCTCACTTTTCAGCGCCTCCCTCCCTCTCTCAGTGACTTCTCACAGTGCCTCCCTCCCTCTCTTCTCCACCGATCAATCCATTTTTCTGAGGTATGAAAGTCTCTCTCCCTCATTTTCGTTTCTCTCTTCTCTCTAGCTCTACCTCTATTTCTCTCTCACTCACTGTGTATTTCGTTTCTCTCTCTCTGTCTTTGCGCTAAATTTCTGCCCTATATTTCAGGTTCCATCCATAAACTCTGAACTAAATTTCTGGGTTCCCTTTCTATGCTAAATTTCTAAGGTAAGAACGTCTCTTCTCCCTCACTATTCTGAATGTGATATTTCTGTGCTATTTTGTTTTTTTGTATTTAGATTTGAATAGGTCCGAATGATTAGTTGGCATTACAACTAAAAGAGACTTCCAATGGATAGAAATTACTTGTATTTCTTAGATGTAATTTGATTTGTAAATCTATTATAATTGATTTTATTTGATTTCGAAATCTGAATGTGATATTTGATTCAGTTTATGCAATTATAGTCTTGCTATATACGTCCATAAACAGGTATTGGATTAACATCATATTGGTTGCAATTATAGACTTGCTATATAGGAATCACATAAACAGGTATTGAATATTTGTTCTATGAAAGTATGAATTGCATGTTGTTCTATGCAATTATAGACTTGCTATATAGGAATCACATTAACATGATTTTTACTGATTTGTTATTTTCCTTAAACCACTGATTTAGTCAGCTTCCATCATTTGAATAACTTAACAGGAAATTGACATGGACAAAGTTGGTAATTCTAAACCACTCATTTCACAAGAAAGTGCACACCAACTAGCTCCTGGTTTTGAAGGAAGTTCCAACCCTTCACCTAATGGTCTCAATATATCACCAAATGAAACAGTTGAAACACCTAATCCGGATGAGACACCTAATGATGAGACAGCTGATAATACAGAAGCATTGACACAAATAGGTAAAGGTAGACTTAGGAGTAAGGTATGGAATCATTTTACAAAGGTTCAAGTTAATGGAGAGGATAAGGCTCAATGTCACTATTGCAAGAAATACCTTGGTGGAAAATCATGCAATGGAACAAAACATTTGCATGATCATCTAACTAAATGTAATGCTAAATTGCTTCTCGATCACAAGGCAAAAAAGGGCAAACATTTCTCATGCCAAAGAGCTTGCAAGGAAAGCAATAATTAGGAGTTGGAACTTATAATGCTGAAAACTCAAGGAAAGAGCTTGCTTGTGCAATAATCATGCATGAATATCCACTTTCAATTGTTGATCATGTTGGTTTTAGGCGATTTGCGGCTTCTCTACAACCATTGTTTCAAGTACCTTGTAGAAACACTATCAAGAAGGAGATATTCAAAGTGTATGAGTCTGAGAGGTCAATAACTACAAAATTGTTTGATAATCTTCAATCAAGAGTGGCCATTACATCAGACATGTGGACTTCGGGTAATCAAAAAAAGGGGTATATGGCTGTTACTGCACATTATATTGATGGATCTTGGAATTTACAGAGCCGCATTTTGAGGTAATAACATATTATTATAATACTTTTTATCATAGTACTTTTTTTAGTAATACTTTTTGAGTTACTGCACATTAATTCTACTTATATGATATAGTTATTAAATATGAATCTTGTTACATGTTAGGTTCATTTATGTCCCTGCTCCTCCTTCAAGTGAAAGACTTTGTGCCGCTTTATTTAACTGTTTACTTGAATGGAACCTCGATACAAAATTGTCAACTATCACCTTAGATAGTTGTAGCACAAATGATTCTATGATTGACAAAATTAAGGAGAAGTGTGAGACAAGTACTTTGTTGAGGGATGGATCTTTACTTCATATGCGTTGTTGCGCGCATATATTAAATTTGATAGTAAAGGATGGTTTAGAAGTAGTGAAAGATGGGATAGAAAGGATTCGGGATAGTGTAGCTTATTGGACTGCAACTCCTAAAAGAAAGGAAAGGTTTGAGGAGACAGCTAAACAATTGAGAATTTCTTGCACTAAAAATTTATGTTTAGATTGTCCAACAAGATGGAACTCCACATATAAGATGCTTAGCATTGCTATTTTGTATGAGGATGTATTTAGTAGGCTAAGGCTGAAAGACACTCAATACACTAGTGTTCCAACTACTTCACAATGGAAATTTGCAAAGAATGTTTGTGAAAGATTGGAAAAGTTCAATAAAATCACTGAACTCATTTCTAGCACTAAGTATCCTACTGCCAATTTATTTTTTCCTGAGATTTGTAAGATCAAATTGGCAATATCTACTTAGATGGTCTCCTCTGATACATTGATTAAAGAAATGGCTAACAAGATGATGCAAAAATTTGAAAAATGTTGGAGTGTCACCCAGGATATAATGGGAATTGCTACTATTTTGGATCCTAGATACAAAATGGATTTACTTGAATACTATTTTGAAAAATTGTATGCACGTGACTCTGTTGAGCAGGTTAATAGGATCCAACAATTGTGCTATGATTTAATTGCTGATTATCAAATGAAGTTCCATCAAGAGACTTGTGGTAACTCGTCAATGTCGGAAGGTGGTTGTGTGACTAATGATGGTTTACAAGATTTTGATGATTTTGTTCAAAGGAGAAAAAGAGCTAGAACATCATTTTATAAAACAGAGTTGGATCATTATTTGGGAGAGGATGTTTTACCTCGAAGTCCTGATTTTGATATTCTGTTGTGGTGGAAGTTGAATGGGGTCAAATATCCAACACTTCAAGCAATTGCAAAAGATATATTAGCAATTCCTATTTCTACGGTAGCTTCTGAATCAGCATTCAGCACTAGTGGAAATATCTTAAGCCCGCATCGTAGCCGACTTCATTGGACAACCTTAGAGGCTTTGATGTGTGCTAGAAGTTGGTTATGGAGTATGGAAAACAGTGGTATGGTTTTAAATTATTTTTTCAATTTACATATCTTAATAAATGACAAATAATTATGTATATGTTAACTAATTACTATTTATATTGTATTGAATTTCATATTTATATAGGCGGTATGAGTTCTCAATTGAATAATGACTTTGATACTTTACTTAATGAAATAGACCTCGATGATGAAGGTGAGATCTATGATCCATTTATTTATCACCACCTTCCAATTTTATCAACTTTAGTTTTTATATTTAACTTGTATTTTTTATTTTGTAGGTGAAATATTGACTAGTGGTGTTACTTCCCACTTTGAAGAGTGAAGATGTCAATAGCATTTTGAGAAAGAGTGAAGATGTGGCTACTTGTTTTACAAATTTTAAAATTTCAATGAACAATTATGTTATTATGTAATTTGTACTTGGTAATGTTGTTTTGATAATTTGGATAATTGATATTTTGGATATATGTTGTAATAGCATTGGTTATTTGGTTTTATGTTACGGTGTTAAATTTCGGGTTTGGGGTGGGTTCGGGTGTGGGATACATTTTGGGTTTGGGGGCAGGTTCGGGTTTGGGACAGGTAAAAGCTGTTTCTTTAAAAAAAATTAATTCCATTGCGGGGAACGGGGATGGGGATCAATTTTTTATCCCCGTTGGGTTTGGGTAGGGGAACGGGGATGAATGTGGGATTCGGGGATGGGGATGGGGATGGGGAATGTTAAACCCGTCCCCGCCCCGCCCCATTGCCATGCCTAATTTTTACGAACTATACTTCTTATTTTCTTATAGTGTAAGACTCAAATGGGTAATGACAGATAAACCTAAAGACTAATTTGGCGATTTTCTTTGGAGTAAGATAACTTGGTTACTTAATTTTAGTAAATTAAGTGAGGATATTTGAACAAAAATTAAATAATTCAATGAACTAACATTTTTATAGTGATTTTTTTTGCACCCCCGACCTAGGGTCTTGGGTCCACCACTGAGTCTCGTTCTAAGGCTCCAGTTCAGGTTTGTAGATGAACCAAGGTGGAATGCACCTCCAATTTACCAGATCAAGTGCAACTTAGCTGCAACTGTTTTTCCTAGATCAGAACAAAATTGGTGGGGGTTGGTGCCTTCGGAACCATACCCTTGAGAGTTCAAATTGGTGATCGACAATTCTATCGCCTCTTGAAGTTGAACCTCAGACCCTTCTTAAATCTCTTACTTGAGCTGCAAATCAAAATCTTCGTGCCATAACCTTTGAGATGGACTGCGAGAAAGCAGTAGATGATGAACCCAGATCGATCTGAATATAGTTCATTAGTTACTAAGTGTATATCCATTCTCAGTTTAAACAACGATTGCAATGTTGTGTTGGTGAAGCGATCAACGAATGATACTACTCATACCTTGGCATGGGCTTCTTTATCCTATGCTCTGTATAGTTCCTTTAGCTATATTCCTGGTTGTATTTTGAACTCTATTCTAAATGAAATGCATTGATCTGGCTGATGTCAAAAAAACTGACACAATCTTATATGCGTACAAAATTTTAAATAGACCCATTTTTCTACACCTACTCAACACTTCAATTTCTTTTTATCTCTCTATTTTTATCAGAGTAATGTTATTCAGCCAAAGTTTCCAGCCAAAAAAGAAGGGTTAGGAGTTAATTTGTTAACATTATAGATATATATCACGAATTATATTCATTTTCATGAAAGCAATTGCAAAACTAATTGATAAGTAATTAATTACGAATAGAGAAAAAAATGACAAAATCCCGTGGACAAAACTCAAAATAGTTTGTTTGGTTTAAATTAGTAGTACTACTAAACTTTAGAAACTTAAGATAAGATATAGATATATATAGATAAATCTGTAAGCCAATGAGGAGTGAGGAACGCAGTCAATGAGCGTTTGGTTGAACTTAACAAAAATTTGATAAAAGCACTGAACAGGCGAAACAACTTTCTGCTTCTTTTGGATTGGACTTTGGGTAAAGTATATGCTATTGGCTTACCAATAATAGTATTAGTATAAGGTGACACTCATCACTATGAATGACTATGCAGCAGCACCATGAAAGCGAAGTCCTATACCAATAATACTAACAAGGGAAAAGCTATAAGTTAAAGTATGCATGCTCTAGTCATATGCAGCTACGTGGTGCAATCAACAACTTCCAGAGATGTTTAATTGTGAATGTGAATCTCAAGTAAATATATAAAGCTATATCTTTCACGACTAAGAACACTTCCGCAACAGTCTTACAGGTTCTCCTTTCATTCCACTTCTTCGCCACCACCTGTCCCACCCATTTCACCCTTAGCTATCTACACACGATTCCTCAACCAACCAACCAAATAGATCCATAGATATAATACAATACAACCCAATCAAATTAATTTGTTTATTTAAAAAATATATTAATTAATATATCCTCACATCAACGATATCTAATTTAATTTAGTTATACAAAATTGCGTTTAATTTCCATTCCCTGGGTGATATCTGTATTGGAAACAATTAGATTGAAGGTGATAACAAAGTATACAATCAGTTTTAAACAAAACAATTTTATAAAACTTAACAACTGCACCATATTTACATTCAGATTCCCAGAAAGGACACAAGCAGTAATTTACAGTTTACATAGAAGCAAGCAAACAAGCTAAGCTAGTAGTCCTTTTGGATTCGGTTTCTTTACAAAGCTAAGCTGAGAGTAAGAGCGGCGGCAACGTCTAATCTCCATGCAAAACCGCCACTGTCCATTCTCCACACATCACATGGAACAGTTCTCTCTTTCCCACACGCGTACTGCACCTTTACTCTGCACGTGAACCACTGATATGGATACCGAACCCTCACCTTCATTGCTAACCACACCCCACCTTCACCTACTATTTCCTTATACGCCCCATTCGTCCACGTCACCCTCCCGTAACCGTCTGATATAAACCCTGGACACGTGTCACCTTCCAACTTCAACTTCACTTCCTCCTCTTTTCTCCCCAACCACTCTCCCTCCCCTTCCCCCACCCCCTGCCACGTGTCCGTAACTGACTCAACCACCACCACTGATCCTCCCAACCCCACCGCCGCCGGGCACACCTTCGCTGGGGAAGCATGACCGCGTTCCTCGAAGCTAAGCCACACCGGTTCGTTCTTGATCTTCGCCTTTGGAGGTTCTTTCGGATCGGGAGTTTCTGGAAGCAGCGGAAGAGTCACCGCTGGTGGTGGAAGCACGGTTTTCTTCCGACGATTACACCGTGTGTTGCCGCTATTATCTTTTGCGTGTTTTCTTCTGGTTCCTCCAGATCTGGAGAAGACGTCGGCGGCGGCACTCTCCGATGAAGAACCGTCGGAGGCGGTGCCGGGTTTGGGGGCGATAGGGCGATATTTTAACATTATTCTGTCCACTGTGGACATCTCGTACGTACCACCAGCTGCATACCTAGCGATGCAACACCCTCCCCTACCTTCCATGAGTGTTTTTGTTATGAGGTGTGTGTTAGTGTAGAGATAAAAGGAACAAACAGTTATGGAAACGTGTTCCAGAAACACCGAAGGTGCAAGGTGGAAGAAAGGACGATGTTTACTTTATAGGAACCATGGATAGACACGTGAGATGGAAGGAGACACGTGCGAGAGGGGTACATGGCGGAAGGAAATATTAGGATAGGGATACACGGCTTGGGATAGTAAGGATTTCTTTAGTTTTTTATACTAAATTAGTATCAGGCATTAGATCTGTATTTTTTTAAATTAAATCTGATCCAAATGCTGTCAATTAAAGAGACTACCAATGTAATTTTACACATCCCAACCATCAATTAAAAAATTATATATATATATATATATATATATATATATATATATATATATATTAATATAAATATATATGTGGTGGTTGCAGGTGGTGGCCGGCGGCAGAGCTTTGGCGACCGGCGCTGTGATTGACGGCGGAGCTCCGGTGACCGACAGTGGTGCTCCGACGACCGACATCGGTTGGTGGCGGCAGCCATGGTGGTGCCATTAACCACAAATATGAAGTCTGTGGTTAGTGGCCATGGTGGTGCCACTAACCACACACTTCATATTTGTGGTTAATGACATCCAACTAGTGTTTGTGCATATATGTGGTTTGTGGCATATTTGCAAAACAATAACATAATAGCATTTTCAAAATTTATATTTAAGACTGAAACAAGAACATAATCAAACTAGAAACACTAATTGGATTCCACTAACCACAGACTTCATATTTGTGGTTACCGAATTTTTTTAATTATTGTGGAAATGACTCATATACCGATTTAGTATTTGTTACTAAGCTTTTGTCTTAGTATCCTAAATCAGACTCGGGATACACGTAGCATTGTATGTAGCAGTATACCCGTAGACTTCAATCCTCTCCTTCCCATTCACCCTAAATATCTTTCCATCTCCATATCTCTTTTATATTCACTCTCTCTCTCTCTCTCTCTCGTTATTATTTATAGTTTTTTAATCATGTTCTCTCTTCTCCCACCTTTATATTTTGTGGTGGAGAGGAAGAAGGAAATGAGGGGGATCAAAATACGTGTGCATGCACAGTGTTGTCGTGCTATTTTTAATAATAGATCTGGACATAATTTAATTAGTCTGAACATTACCCTGTGAAAATCAAGACTAACTTAAAGTAGATAGATAAAGAGTTTCAAATTGTAATTGGGTTAGTCCGAACATTACCACGTGAACATTTACCAGCAATATGTAATATTTCCTATACAGATTATAAAACAAAATTGTATTACAGTTTCAAATTTTGGAATTGTAATATTTTCCGTAGAGACTAAATAAATAAAACTTATTGATAGAGAAAAATGGAATATTAAAAATGAAGGAGACATATAGATGAAATTAAAGTAGATATATTGTGAAAAATAAAAAAAAAGGGATAGAGTTAGAGGAAGAAAGAGGAGGAGAAAGTGATTAAACGTGTGAGAAAGATTGAAAAAGTTTGAAAAAATATATGAGAGAGAGTGATAACTAATATTTCCCGTAGAGATTAGAAAACAATTGTACCAAAAAAAAAAGAAAACAATATTGCAGTAAAGGTTCAAATTTTACAAATTGTAATATTTTCCGTAGAAACTATTGATAGAGAAAAAATAGAATATTAAAAAATGAAGGAGACATGCAGATGAAATTAAAGTAGATATATTGTGAAGAATAGAAAAATAAGATAGAGATAGAGTAAGAGGAAGAAAGAGGAGGAGAGAGTGAAAAAACGTGTGAGAAAGATTGAAAAAGTTTGAAAAAATATGAGAGAGAGTGATAACTAATATTTAATGCAGAGAGTAGAAAACAAAACTGTATTAAAGTTTCAAATATTACAAATTGTAATATTTATCGTAGAGGCTAAATAAAACTTACTGGTAGAGGAAATTGAATATTAAAAATGAAGGAGACACGTAGATGAAACTAAAGTAGATATATTGTAAAAAATAGAAAACTGAGATGTAGTTAGAGTACGAAAGAGAAGGAGAGAGCGAAAAAACGTGTGAAAAAGATTAAAAAAGTTTGGAAAAATATATGAGAGAGAATGATAAGTAATATTTCCTGTAAAGATTAAAAAACAAAATTATAGTAAAGTTTCAAATTTTACAAATTGTAATATTAATTTCCTGTAGGGACTAAAATAAAACTTATTGATAGCGAAAATATTAACAAAATGAAGCAAACATGTAAATTAAATTAAAATAAATATACTGTGAAAAAATGAGATAGAGTTAGAGGAAGAAAGAGGAGAAGAGAGTGAAATGAAAAAGTTTGAAAAAAGTATGAGAGAGAAAGAGAATGAAAATGTTTGAAAAAGTATGTGAGAGAGAGTGAGAATGTGAAAAAGTTAAAATGTGAAATTACATAAATATCCTAAAATTATTTTGTTAGAAAAAGAGTAAGATTAATATTTTGATAGTACTTGTCAAAAAAAAAATATTTTGATAGTAGATTACTAATATAGATAGATAGTAGATGGCTCCTATAAAGCAAATAAGATTTCTAAAAAAGATATTATGAGTTGACTCAATATAGTAAATAAGATTTCTGCATAAATGTTTTATTCTATCAATAAATTATAAATTGATATACTATTTTTTTTTGACAAGAAATTGATATACTATTAAAAATATTATAAATTGAGTCAAAAAATACTATTAAAAATATTGAGTCAACTCATAATTATTTTATGAGAAATCATTTGTGGTACTTGAACCAAATTATTAAGTGGTTGGGGTTCATCATCTTTTAACTAAGTGTCGAGGGTTCGATCTTCGCATTGGGTATGAAACAGCTTTAAATTCCTAGGTCAGCTATCCCACCCTTTGAGGTGCCTTCAATCCAGCGAGGGGATTAGTCACGTCGTTCGGCGGTAGATACTATGGTCTCGACCAAAAAAAATACTTGCATCCATTAGTGCATACTATGAATTATTATTGGGTGTAAGTGTAAAAAGTTTATACCAACTATGCATAGCAATTATATCTAAATAATAATAAAATGTGACATTAGTTATCCTAATGTGTAATTGTTTCACGGAATAAAATTACATACATTTTTTTTTTGGTCAAAGAATAAAATTACATGAGAATACTATTTTATAGAATATTCCAACTATATTTGGTAAGCATTTATAATTCTTAAGATTGTTTTTATAATAATTTATGAGCAGTGCTATTTCTCCCGAAAGCCACTCTCTCGAAAGCCAACTATATTTGGTCTCAAAGTTTTTTGAGCACTTACAGAGATACTTACAAAAAGTTAAAAAATGAGCAAACTCCTTAAGAACTGAGCTAATCCTCATTTGCGTTTCCAAGATAATTTGACTATCTTAGTATTCCACCTAGAAATGTTAGTTACTTTCTTTGAGCAAGCAAAGCAAATGTGTCGCACGCCTTTCTTTCACTCAAAAAATCGTAACCCATTCCAAAACTGTCCACCAATCACCATTTCCCATTTCCCCCCTCCCATGTGTGGATGTCTGAAGACGGTAGCTTAGCTACAAAGATGAAAATGGAAAGCAATAAAGCAAATGTCTTCTATTTACCCCTCAAATAGTTAGGTACAGGATTCTCTTGTCGTCCGATACACCAATCCAATAGGAGAACTCCAACTCATGATCCTTATTTATACTCTTTTAAAGCAACCCATTGTCTTCTAGAATGTTGCCATGTACTACTATTATCTTATTTATTTTATTTTATTTTATAAGTACTTTTTTACACCAATAAAGTGTCACATTTTTTGGAATGAACAAAGGAAGTGAGGTGTGACTAATCTTTTTGAAACTGGATCATAGATCAAACCGGGCGAAATCTCTGTACTTTAGTTTAATTGATTCATTTCGCTTCAATCATGATTGAGCTAGATGATTAATAGATAAATAACAAAAAGTATTGAATTTTAAAACAAAGTAAAAAAAAAAAATCATTTCGAACATTTCAATCCGATTCAATTGACGGTTCAACTAAATCAATCCGATTTAACCCAATTCTTGGAAACTTGATTGCGGTCCAATTGGGATTGAACTAATCGTTAGACTGGTCGGTTCTCAATCAAACCAATCGATTCGATCTGGTTCTCAAACAGCACTAGGCGTGACTCACAAATCAAAAGATAGTTCGGTCTTTTCTCTTCTTTTGGGCCTTTGCTTTGTTTGAGCTTAACATCTTTTAGTGGATTATCTTTATTTGTCCATTTCAATGGTGCCGAACTTCGACCAAAAAAAAAAATGGTGCCGAACTAGTTAAAAACAAAAACACACGACAACGAAGCGCACCTCAGTTAGTAAAACGCTTCACCTACACCCAAAGGTCGTGGGTTCGAGTCAGAGAGAGGAAGTGGAGAACATTATTGATCTCCTCTTGAAAGAGAAAAGAAAAAACAGAAACACACGTTCAAAAGAAAGAATTAGAATCGAGAGAAAAAAATTGGTGAGAAAATTGAAGAGTGAGGGATCAAGAGTTTGAGAGAAATATTGAGATCAGATTGAAAGGCTTGAGTTCTTGTTGTGTGTTCATGTTGAACATTGAGAAGGGTTCTCAATTTTTTGTAATCTTGACTCGAATTTTTCAAAGATAGTGAAAAGGAGGGGCTGCTTCCTCCTGGAGATGTGGATCATCATAGGATCAAACTCTGTGATCAAATCTTGCGTTTTGTTTTCCTACCAAACTCTCTGATCAAATCTTGCGTTTGTTTTCCTTTTCTATTCCTTTTATTTTTCTACATTTTTAATTTCTGCACAATTTTAATTCATTATTTCTGCGTTAGTTTTAGCTTCACTGTTGCTGCTGCATTTTTTCCGTCGTGATATTTTTCTGCATAATTCTGCACTGCCTGGTTTAAAATTTTGCTTTAATTTTTGTTGTTGTTACTGTCTGTTAAATTCTGCATTACTGCACTGCATTTTTGCTGAGATTAGAATTCTGCTGCTGCGGAACCTGTCGCTTCAAAATTCTGCATAATACAGTGCTGTCTAATAAAGTAAATAATATGAGTTGCAAAAGATGAGTAATCTTCGTTTAAATGGATATAAGGTTAAGGAAATTATTTCTATGCAGTTGAACAATACTTGAAAAATATGTGTAAAACAAATGAAGGAACAGAGAGTGAAAGTTAAAAACCAAATGGTCAATCCAGATACCACCTTATGCCTTTCTGCCATGTTAGTTGCTTTGGTAAGGTAGAACCAGACTTTCAATGACTGCCATCAAATAAATGTTGCCATACTCTTTCAAATGTTCTGTTAAACTGACTTTTTAAAAACAATGAATAAAAGACACGATAAAATTATGTGCAGCTAATGTTTTTCTGTATACATCACTCAAGTTTGTCAAAAAAAAAAAGTATACACCACTCAAGTTCTATAAGTTGTAACGTAATCAAGAATTTGACTTTTCAAAAATGAAAAAGAAAAACGCTTTAAAGGAAGGCAAATAGTCTCAATGTTCGTCGATTATAAGAAATAAAAATAAGTAGATTTCAATAAAATTTCAATTTTTTGTTATAAATGAAAATTATTTTAACCGTCAAACTTATATATTTGCAAATTTATAAATGGAAATCCAATGGCCCCTGAACTGGATGAATTCTCCTGAAGTTTGAAGCTAGATATTTCTCATCTGAATAGGAGGTTGCCAATAGAAGCATGGATATGGACTATTCAAATGTTATTCAAGATTTTATCATTATAACGTCAGAGTAAATATTGTTTCCCTTGTTTCTCTTTTCTTCCAACAAAAAACAAACGTCACTAACTTACAAATCACGACCCCTTAAGCAAGGGCATCTAGAGCATGGATTGTTGGACAATTCCTTATGGAGATGTAAATCTATATGTCCACGACAATATTAGCATCAAGATGAGTGAATTCTTGGAAAAAGGCCTTGAAATGCTCATATGAATGCTTCACATCATCAACAGCACACATTTCTCGGATACTATGCATTGATAACTGCGGTGCACCAATATCGACAGTGCGAATACCTACGCCACTTGCAATGATAGGACCGATGGTTGAACCACAGGACATGTCGTTGCGCACCACAAAGTCCTACATCAACATAGCTCGTTATAGTTCTTATTTCATACTAGTGCTCACATAACTCCAGTCTTTCAGTGTTATTTTTTACAATTGAAAATGTGATAATTTTGCTCCTTGAAATACTATACATGATTGTATATTGTATATTCGTCTACAGACACAATCTGTTCCAATCAGAAAGAGGAAGGAAAGAGAAGGTTAATTTTTTCACTAAACTTACCTGAACGGGAAGGTTATGTTTTGATGCTATCTCCCTGAATATGAAGGATGTGACAGCATTGGTTGCATAGCGCTGATTTGCATTGTGCTTAATGACAAGTCCTCCATGTAGTTTAGGCTGATGATTTTCTTCATGCCTATCCTGCAACAAATCAGGTCTCGAATATCAATAAGAAGCAACAGTTTGAATTATTTTCAACAGTTAATCAAAGCACATGTCGAGTAGACGTACCATGTAATTGGGGTGTAGTGCATGTGCCATATCAGCAGATACAAGGAAGCTACTTCGTATTGCTTTCTCGAGAACCTAAAACAAAATCATCATGAAGAAAAATAACTAGATAACTGAAACCATAATTAGAGAGCAGTCATTCCACTGTCCACAGTTTAAATATCTTGAACACTAACTTGTGCAATGGTGCTGTAATAAACCAAGTGCTTAACCTCAATTTTTGTACACCAAGCCTCACATTCCTCCACTCATGTTTCAGAAACAACCCCTTTACCCCACTGAACCCCTTGAAGATTCAGAAAAACTGTTGATGCTTAGCTAAAACAAGAATGAAGAAAAGACCACTTGCTAATGGATATGATATTATTATTTGCCACAAAATAATATATAGCCTTTTTGGAATGCTTCATTTTAAACTGTTCAGTCAGAATTTATAGCATCATTCTTATTCTTCTTGTTTGTGCACAGAACTCACAACTTGCTCAAGTACTATGGGTTAGAACTTAGAATTCAAATTTAAATGCACCATGCTAATTTTCTGCAATTTTAGCGTGAAATTATCATTTCAGTTATGAATATATAATATTAGTTTTTGGGATAATTCATAAATGTAATTTGTAGGATTTCAACGATGCTGATATGGATAAAAACTCGAAAGAAGGTGCAATTTATCCTAACGTGTGATAAAAGGTATAGCCTACATGTGTTAATCCTCGGTGGAATGTAGACAACAATATAGCTGCTTAGCCACACTAAAGAGTCATTGATGAAAGCCTGTAGACACAAAAAAGGGGAGAAACAATAACAAGAAAATTATACCTTGGAATTTGGACTGAAGGAATTAGTAATTCTAGACAAAGCATCTAACATGACGGGAGAGCCAGCTCCTTGAGCAGAATTAGATCCGCATTCCTCATGGTCAAACAAAGCCACCATTCTAACACCAGTCTCTTCCTCAAGACTGCTGTCAGAGGATGTAGCATCTATTAATGCCTGAAACCGAAACCAGAATGTTAGCACAAGATAATAGAAAACTACCATAATACTTTAAGAAGTTTACACATTATACATGAAAACATTCTAATTTCAAGGTACGCAATCACATTATTCTTAGAGTAAGTTCCAAAATGCTAAAGGATTCCCGAGAGTAATACTAATGTTGGGCCAGATAGGGATGTGGAGCCAAAGGGTAACAAGCCCAGGGTGTGGAAAGTATGGGGGGGGGGGGGCGGTGGATGTTGCCTACCTGGCAGCAGTTAGTTAGAAGGGGAATGATGATATAGAGAGTGGGATCAGAATCACCCAAGTATTTCTGTTAGGATTGTGCAAGGGCAGAGAAACCTTTTCTCTTAGGTTCTGGGCTACAACTGCTGAGAGTTTTTTTCTCTCAACTTTCTAGATTTTCAGTATCGATGGAACACTCTATTCCCTCTCAATTTCTGTTTTGATTCCTCTGTTCTATACTTCTATCAACATATCATAGACATATAACATCTAGTGGCATCTGCCATCTGTAGCTGTGATATCAAAATTTCCCGAAAAGGGAAGAGAACTATTCAATCTGAAGTTGATTTGAATCTTCCCCACTGCAAGGGCAAGGAACAGTGGAACACCCAAGAAATTTGCTTAACTAGAACTAAATCTAAAACTAACAATTTAAAGTATAACAAAATATGACTAACCAAATATTAATGTGGAACAATAATGGAGAAGCCAGCCCAATAATTAGTTGTTGAGGGGGAAGAGGTAAAGAGCACAATGATGTACATACCCATACAAAGTTTCCCATAATACCAATATGGGAGAATGATGTATCATTGCATTCCAAAAACCCATGTGGATTGGATTTGTGGTTGGGGTCTAGTACCAAGAAACTACAATTTCAACATCACCACTGACACTGAAAACTTGTATCCGAGAGACATGGGGTAGGACTGTAAGTTTCAGTATCATTTGGCACAAGCTTGACAGAAACCACCCCAAAGGCACTTTCTGAAGGGAAGTACCCTACTCACAATCTAACACTAAGCGTCTCTATCAGAAACGTTGGACTCGATGGATCATATTAACTGAAATGATTTTTGTAGATCTGACATACTTAATGCTACAGCTGTACTCTTATAATATGGTGTACTATCTAGTTTATCTATTTATTTTTAGAAGTAGCAGTCTAGCTGCACTGCACAGTGCTACTAACACATTCACAAAAAAGTGTTCTCTCTCTAAAGATCCTTACATCTATAGCAAAAACCAAGTATGAATTAGGTCTGCAAACAAAATAATATCTAAATATAATATTATTTACACACACACAGAGAGAGAGAGAGAGAGAGAGAGAGACCAAGGAAGACACAAATGGTTGATCCAATTGCTAACACCAATGCTTTTATGTTCTGTAAAGCATATGACATGCCAGTGAAAGAATAAACAAAACCCCTGTAATTGCAACTATGAGTATAGAACTATTTTATAGCAAACCCTCAATTTCGACCACATTAGTGTCATCATATTAGTCTTCCAAGGATTTTTTTTCCCAAATTATTCCCTTAAAGATTAACATGTCACCACATCAGACCTCCATAGATTTCTTTTTTATTGAACCAGTCCCTTCAAAAATAGATAAATAGTCATCATATTCGCCTTTTGTATCATCACTTTAATCTATTGTAAGGACAAATAAAGATGGTGTTTAAAATCTTTTTGGGTGACTAACTTGATGACCAAAATCTTTGGAGAACAATTGTATTGTGGTGCACACTAATCTTTGGAGAACTAAATTACAAGTTTACTCTATTTTTAGGGAAGCTACCATCTGACCTCCGTGTTTGCACCAAAGTGGAATTTTTGCTATTATCCGCAGTTATACAGGAATAATTCCCAATATTTCTTGTCCAAAAACTTCAGGAGAAGTAATAAGCTAGGAAGCCACCTATTACTTAGGTGTATGATAGGAAGGGATTTAGGGGATCAGGGTCTCTAATGCACAAAGGATGATTGACGAACAAGACAATCGAGGAAATAAGGGAGGAGAATTATGTTAAAATTTGTAAGGATATGAAAGGGAAAATCAGAGGAGTGAGGACTGGAAAGTGTGTAGAAGAGATCTTTTCCATTGTAAATTCATTATTCATCATATGGGCACTCGTATCACATTGACATTGGTATCTAAATCTACGGTCATGAAAGATATATGGTCCAGTTTAACATAATCAAAAACATCACTAATCTCTCTTTCACCCCTAATACATGCAAATCATCAATAGATGCTACAACAAAGAGTTAGAGAGAATCATCTGGGTCTAATCGGAGATCCATCATTTCACAAGTTCATCATCAAGGGAAAGAAGATGGAATTAGGCCCAGAATTCGTTCGCTGTGATCGTTCAATAAAAGCATAAAATATTAAAACATTCCCCATCCCCTGCCTGTAAAGTAACTTAAGTCCATAATGCATCAAGAGTGGCACATTACAAGGTTGAGATTAAATTTCCAAGTTCATATCTATAGACATGCATTTGGATCTTGACAACAAGAAACGATCTCAATAAAACTCAAACCTTCAATGAGCAAAATGACATGCAGAGGTTATCAAGCCGTCCTGAAAATATGAACTCCTTGGCAGCTCCAGCAACTGTGCTTGGTTGTGTATCACAAGCTTGCAATTCAAAATCACAAATGTCATTTGGTTCACACCCAAGATTACTTGCAAGCAACTGGGGAAAAGAGGGAAGAAAACAATTCACAACAATGAGACTAATAATTGTCATAATATATACATGCCAAGATCCAAGTTAAGGAGTTAAAACTTACAAGTTATAACCACCTTAGAAAAAAGGAAAACTGAAATACTACAAAAGTATCGAGAAGGCATTGTGAGCTTAAAAGCTTGTTAACCTGTAAAAGTATAGGGTGGTGCTTCGTACTGCTAGAACCTGTCTTATCATTTTCTTTCTTTCCACTTTCAATTGAACCATTTTCAGAGGACACTTTATTAACCTCAGCCTGCACGACAAAGTTCAATGAACTTTTCAAAAGGTAAATCCAAATCATTAAAAAGGAATGCTTTGAATCTGAATAAGCACCATTTGTGAAAGCTTCACTTATTCCTTTTAATTTGCTGTGTAAACAGTCTCAATTTATATCCACCAAAAGGATTGCATCAAAGATTCGAAACACAAACAAGAAACTTACTAACTTGTAACATTGCATGCTACAGAAGTCTAAAAAGCACAAACCCCATTTGTAATGAAGAGACATTCTCATGCAGCAGAATGCATACTTAACCAAAATGCATATTAACAGCTCCCATAACAATAAAAATGAAAACTAAATAAGCATCTAATGCAGGACTTGAAGCAATAAGACCTGGACATCACAATCACAACAACAATCTCCACGGAAAATTCAGTAACCATCAAAGAGGTTCAAATCAAGGGGATATGCATAACTACCTTCACAGCTGTTGCCAGGATGGGAAGAAGATGAGTCTGCGTGTTAACTTTGAATCCATCATTAACACCCCTATACAAAGTCAACCAAAAGAAGACCATGATAAATTGATAACACATTTAAATTTAATCAAGCAAAACAAAGAGACAATGTGGATATGTGTATTAACAGCAATAAAACCTATCCAAGTGAATTGCCAAAGTCGGTATACGCATTATAGGTTCCTCAATTCTAACAAGGTGATGCGAATACGAAACAAAACCGGCGTTTTCTTGTCGTAAGATGACCCTCCCGGCCACCGTCAAATCCCGATCGAACCAAGTGTGCCACAAACCACCTCCATAGGTTTGAACACCAACCTCCAATATTCCACCCTTAACCACCTACCAAAACAAACCCAAACCTCACTAACTAATCAAACAACGGTTAAATGAATTGAAATTAATCCAAAATTAGTTACCTTCGACACCGGCTTCAGTTTCAGAGAAGGACTATCAGTGTGAGCTCCAATTATATGGAATCCATTTCCGGCAACGTATCTAATAAAAGAATTTAAAAAACGGTAAGTTGAAAAATGAAAAATGAAAAACGAAGGGTTATTAGAAGTTTCCGATTGGGAGTGAGTGAACCTTTTGCCGACGGCGAAGGCAACGATGGTGGAGTAGTTTCTAGTGAAAAAGTATTTGTGACCGGCTTTCAGTTCCCACTCTTCCTTCTCCGAGATGTGCTGGTAACCTGCGCTTTGCAACCGCTTCTTGGCTTCGTCTGAAAAAGAAACCGGTGAGTGAATGGGGATTAGCGATCTGGGAGAGAAGAGAGGAATTAGTTTTGGTTTTACCGACGGCGTGGAAAGCAGTAGGAGATGCGTTGAGGAAGTTGATGAAATCAGAAACGACGTCGTGGTTCCCTTCTTTCGCCATGGTATTTTCAGATTCTATAGTGTAGGAGAATCCCTCTCTGTTGCTTAGCTTTGCGTGCTGGTTCCGCAGCTCGTAGATGCAGCAGTGCTATTATTCTACGACCCAATCGAGTTATATTTTTCGTCAATGTCTATCGAGTTAGTTTTCGTCAATGTTTATAGATGGAGTACCACATCTGATGATACTGGTATAAAACTTAAAAGCAGCTGAGCTAATACTTCAAGTGTATCTTAAAAGCACCTCCAAACTTACTTTCAACCCTCACCAATATCAAAATTAATAAAATGCTCTTGTTCCGATGACACTTGTGGTCATTTATGTTTTTTAACTCATTTTGTCCCTCACCTCTCATTTCCATTTCATTTTTGTCCCTTTTAGTGTTTTTTGTTCATTATTTTAACTACTGATTTGGGATTTATTAAATGATGTAGCAAATAAATGACCAAATTGAAACTAAAAAAAATATAGGGTACCAAATTGACCAAATCAACAAATACACAAAAAACTCTAAAACCAAATTAGAAAATCTAGAAAAACACCTAAATCTTCATCTTCCTCATAATCGTATGAACCCAAAATCCCCAAAATTAGAACCAAACAGAAGGTGCCAAAAAAATTTTGGGCTTTTTTTTTGTACCCCTCCTTATCACCCATACCCCCATAAATTGTTTTTGGACCAAAATACCCCTAATTTTAAATAAATAAAAAACGTTTTTCTTAAATTTTTTGAATTTACACGTAAATTCGGAATGGGGGTATGAAAATTTCCGAATTTACGTGTAAATTCGGAATACATTTTTTAAAATTGTATTCCAAATTTATGTGGGAAATTCGGAAAAAATGTATTCCGAATTTAGGATAAATTCGGGGTCAATTACAGAATTTTCCTGATTTATAGGGTAAATTCGGAATTTTTTGGATTTATGGGGTAAATTCGGAATTTTTTAATTCCGAATTTAGGGTAAATTTCAGAATTTTCAGGATTCATGGGTAAATTCGGAATTAAAATTTAATTCCGAATTTACCCCATGAATCCCGAAAATTCCGAAATTTACCCCGAATTCGGAATACATTTTTTCTAAATTTACCACATAAATTCGGAAATTTTTAAATTTAACATTCCGAATTTATATATAAATTCGGAAAAATGTAAAAAAATGTTTTTTTTTTAAAATTAGGGGCATTTTGGTCCAAATGGCAATTATGGGGGTATGGGTGATAAGGAGGAGGGTACCAAAAAAAAAGTCAATTTTTTTTGGATCTGCCACTATATATATATATAGACACTAGATGTCACAATTAGCGACTTGCATCAACTAATAACTTCATAAAGACAATGAAATTTATCAATCCAACTATTGAATAGCATCATATTATCATTGCGATCATTTATTTCAAATTTCAAAAAAATTGGATACTCATAGGTGTGTTATCTAACAAGTATTTGTTTATCTTTTAGATAACATATTAGCCATCGAAATAGAGTAGTTCGATGGATCGTCAAATAATTTCGGATTTTTAAGAGAATTGATATATATGATCTTAAGGATAATATCACGTTATTCAACAGTCGGATTGATAAGTTCCATTTTATACGCGAAGTTATTAGTTTGTGTAAGTCACTAAGTTTAAAACCTGGTGTCATATATATATATATATATATATATGTGTGTGTGTGTGTGTGTGTGCGCGCGCGCGCGTGTAGTGTAACAAGTAAGAACTAGTTCTTACCCTGAAAAATGATAACTCTTAATTATAACAGTTACATTAAAATTAGCGGTTTAAATTACGTTATTAATTACAAGATCTCCTATGATTGTTTCCTTATTAATTTATGATTACACAAAATCCTGTAATTAATGACATAACCTCAACTGTTGACTTGAATTTAATGATCATAATTAAGAGTTATCATTTTTCACAGTAAGAACTAATTCGCACTTGATACGCTCACTATATATATATATATTTATATATATATATATATATATATATATATATATATGAAATGGTATGCTAATGAGGTTAATGGAACTCGAGCAGCGGCAATTCTAATTTCAATGTTAATCTTGTACTGTTTACAATCAATTTCCGTATTTAGAACAGATAGTTAGAAGAGATGGGAATAGAAAGAAGGGTGAAAGACATAATAAGACTAGTGAAGTGATACCATGTCAGATTTGTTATAGAATAATGATATATATTAACCAATTGAACAATTGAACCATCTGATATTTTTTTCATCATCATATATTTCAAAATTTAGATAATTTGGATTGGTAGTCATCTTATAAGGTAGGAGTATACTTTAAAGTACTACAACTGTACTGTCCAATATTATCCTGATCACAATTTGGATGAGCTCCTGGATAGAGCATGGTCAACCAATTCTCTTCTCAAAATTTTGCCTGCTGGAGATTTTGGGATAGAGTTAATAAAAGAAACACGTCGTATCTTCTTGTATGGTGCAACCTGCAACAATAAGCATACATAAAGCAACAACACAAGAGGAAAAAAACAAACACTCTATTCAACTACAGTACAAAGCAATAATGAGTAAAGCAATTAAAAATTTACAATGCAAGATTGAAAGCATAGTTCATTCACCAAATATTAACATTTTGGAAAACAAGGTTTTAGCAGCATACCTGCTTTGCCACATACTCCATGACCTGAGCTGCAGTGATGTTGCTTCCTGGTTTCCTTACCACAAAAGCCATTGGAATCTGCCCTGCATCTTCATCAGGATACCTGTTTCCAAAATATTAGTTAGCAGACTTGTTTAACCTTCCCACATGATCTAGAATTTGGAAAAAGTTAACAATTCCAAAACATAGAATTGAATCGAAAACAACTTTGAACAGGGGCCGGAAGATTAAAGCGCTAGATACATACGGAACTACTGCAGCATCAGCAATTTCAGGATTGGAATGAAGTATGTGTTCCAATTCAGCGGGGGGAACCTGCATTAATTTTGTTTGAAAAACAGTAAGGAAAACGTAAAGGAAGTAAATAAAATCAACAAAAGAATGTTCATGGTGGAAAATTGGAAATGACACATTACCTGATAACCTTTATATTTGATCAATTCCTTCAGCCTATCTACAATGAATAGGTAACCATCAGAGTCAAAATAACAAAGATCACCAGTCTTCAGCCATCCTTCTGAATCCAGTGTCTCAGCAGTAGCTTTGTCATCTCCTACATAACCTGCACTGCCACCATAACCACAACACCATTCATGAAATATGTTACACATTTGATTTTGGTCAAACACATCATCCATCTTTTATGGCTTAACCAAAAATTGGTATCTTGTATGCACATCTTCACTGTCAAATACTAAATGCAAATATGCAGCCAATAAATGAAGCCTTCCAAGACACTTCCAAAAATTTATTTGGATTATTTAATAGATTAGTGTTGCTAAGCTGATGGTGTTATTAATCACCTTTCATGATTGTTGGTCCTCGTAACCACAGCTCCCCTCTTTGGCCAGGAGATAATGCCTGTCCAGTTACAGGGTCCACTATCTTGGCCACCATTTTTTCTGCGAGTCGACCCACTGAACCATGGCGCTTAGCCTCATCAACACCAATCATTCTTGCTGCCCCTCCTCCACTTTCAGTCAGACCATAGCCCTATCATTAAAATCATAATAAAAATAAATCAAAATCAGAATGAAACAAAAAAAAAGATTAGGAAAAAGGCAGTTAAACTAATATGGTATTAGTTTTGACTTGAGTGCAAGACAGCAGGTTCAGCAATATGCATTATATAGATATAAAAATAGCACTGAAAACCTTATTTGGAATCTCATTTTAAAAACAAAACATTAAAATGTTTATAAAGTATGTTAATTTAATTCACTGTATTCCTGTTGAGTTTTGTTTCCAGGTTTGGTCCAAAGTACCAGCTCAGGTGGTTAAGAGCTAAAGGCACATCCAAGTTAGGCAGGGTTTGATCCTAATTGCCTCAAGTGTCCCCTTCCCTTATATAATGCTTAAATATTTCTCCTCTGGACCAAAAAAATAGTATATTTAGGAATATAATTATTATCTTTCAAAGATACTCTTATATGCGTTGTTTATATACTAATAAGTATTAATAAATTTTCAATGTAGACTTTGTCCATCCATTCCTTGGATCTGTTGGTTGATGCAAAACCAGAGTATTTTTTATTCACAAGCAAAAGTAACGGTGAATATTTTACTACTTCCAGACACGCATATCCTCCAACTCCAAGCAAAGTGCATTGTGGTTTGGGGATTCTCTTGTACTTGATAAACAATTTTTATCACTTGGATGAGAATGAGAAAAAATTTCCCACTTACCATCCAAAGTCAACATAAGTTTAAGCATTTTAAAATGCAAAAGAAATGTTTTTATTTCGCTTAGGCTTTGGGGATGCCAACTCTGATATTCAAACATGTTTATTTGCCTTTTCCTCTAAACTAACTAAAAAACTTCACATCTTCGTTAAGCAAAACTCTTTTTTTTAAAAAAAAAAAAAAAAAAAAAAATTAGGTGAGTTGGGCAGCGGGGACTCACCAGGGTCAAAGCAGGCCTCACAGCGCTTACAGAGGTACTTATAATCACCCACTAAAGAGATCCTCACATCGGCAGTAGGAGTTGAACCCACTTCATTGCGGGGAATGAGCCAACTCCTTACCTTTCATTAAGCAAAACTTTAACATCACGTGTTCTTTTTCTAAATTAAACAAACAAAAAATGGAAATTAGGTATCCCTTTATGTCACGCCTACTAAATACCAAGGCGAGGAGGAATATTTGGTAACAAATGACAAACAGGGTATTTGCCTATTTGGAATCAGGGTGCCTGGATCCAATATATAATTTCATACATGTTCAGTATATGAAAATAATTAGTCTATGAAGTTTGTAAAATTTATCAAATTAATGCTTAAAATCAAGTAAGTAGAGTGTAAATTTCTGGTAAGGGTCTCTAACCTGCACAATTTCCACGTTAGGGAATTTCGCTTTGAAGTTCTCCGCCACTTCTTTACCAAGCGGCGCGCCACCAGACCCCAGCAACTGAAGCGAGCTAAGATCGTACTTATTAACCAACTCCGACTTAACCATCGCAGTCACCAACGGCGGTGACACCGGAATATAAGTAATCCTATACCTCTCTACAGCCTTCAACATCCCTTCAAAATCAAATCTCTGCATCAACACCAAGGTCTCCCCCATAGCCATAGCCCTCACCAACATAAAGAATCCAAACACATGAAAAAGCGGTAACGGAAACAGCGACACCGGGTGTGGTTCATCTTCATCTTTATCAAAGTGCTTCAAGTGAACAAATCCGCCAATTAAAGCGATGAGATTCCCGTGTGTTAACAACGCGCCTTTTACCCTCCCTGTTGTCCCCGAAGAGAATAGAATCGCTGCTGAGTCTGATTGACTCGTTTCAACTCGGCGAGTCGGAGTCTCTGCATCTTCATCGAGCATGGAAAGGAAGGAAGGAGAGTCGAGGAGGATGGTTGGGAGGTCGCCGGGAAGTTTAGATGCGGTGGCGGAGGTGGCGAAGGCGACGGCGGGTTTAGTGAGTTGAACTTGGTGAGTTACCTCGGAAAGGGAACTGAGTGGGTTAGCGGGTGCGATAGTGACACCGAGAGAAAGAAGAGAGAAATAGAGTACGGGGACGTGTAGGGAAGCAGGGGTGAGGATGAATGCCACGTGGCCTTTTGAGAGAGTGGTTTGGGATTGGAGTGAAAAGGTGAGGGACTTAACTTGACGGAGGAAGAGGGAGTAAGAGAGGTGACGGTCGGTGGCGGAGTCTATGAGGGCGGAAGTGTTGGTGGAGATTGCGGTGGTGGGGATGAGAGAGAAGACGTAGTCGGTTAGGGAGAGAGGTTGAGAAGGTGGAGGGAGAGGGACGTTTGGACGGAGGCTGTGGAAGGTTCTAGATTGAGAACAGAAACCGCTGTTTGGATCGATTGTGTTCATTTCTTGTGTTGGGGTTTGGTAGGTGATGGCCATTAGTGGACAGAAGAAGTGCTTGAATTCTTCGTTCTTCTGGCTCAACCTGAACGATATAGTACACGCACGCACTGATGTTATTTATTGGATTATATTTTGCCTGAATTATGATGCTCAGTTGCTGACCGTAAAAGTCTTTTTTTATTTATTTATTTATATTTTTTATATTATAAACTGACTCATTCAAAATAGTTAATTCTTATTTTATTATAGTATTCATAATAATCAAAAGTTTCTGAAGAAATTATTTTACTGTATTAGATTTGACTGTCTTTGAGACTTGAGAATTATTGTTATTATTTCTTGAATATAATAATTCAAAATGAAATTTAATTCTTTGCATTGAAAATAAAAAATTGGAAAGAAGATAAAAAGGTGAGAAAAATCGATGTATTTTTACATATATAAATTCTTTGAATTGAATACATGCTTAACATTTGGAATTCATGACAAATTGCTTAATGCGTGGCAGTTCAATTTATAAACAAATTAACATGCCAAACACACACTTGTGTTAATATTGAAATCCAGTTGTTTTGAACTACTTATTTTTATATTGAGTTCAATTGAAGATGTCCCTTTAGACGTAACCAATTTGGTTCATGTTTTATTTGTTTGTGTTTAGCTTTAATAACTCGTGTAAAGTGTCGTCTTTGAAAGAAACACGGTACTAACAATGACTAACAACTATGCACACATAGAGAGGGAGAGAGACTAGCTAAATTCTTCTCAAATTTTGGATATGGATTCACTTGATTGAATTGCATACAAATAGTACTCTGGAAATAGAAATAGTACAAAGATAACTATGAAATGGAAATCCTAGATGTGACTCAGCGCAATCTAGAATGGAAATCCTAAGACCTAGAACATTCCTTTTGGCAGCATGTGTTCAATGTACAAGTCACATAGTTTCAAACTCATTAACTTGGATCATGACATCCCTTTCCCCTTCCACAAACACCTTGTCCTGAAGGTGTAAAACTCAATGTATGTTTTCAGCATCTCATCAAATGGTTCCCAAGTAGCATCCTTCGAGTACAAGCCAACCCATTGCACTAGAATTCTCTTAGGCTTGCCTTCGAATTTCTTCCGATCAAGAACGACTATGAGAAATGTACTAGGTAGATTTCCCATTTCTTTCTCAATAACAACAGTTGTGACAGCAACAACATCTTGACACAGTTTCAGTTGAGCCACATGAAATATGAGATGGGATTAATCTTATTAGATATTCCAACTCGAAAGCTACTTCCCCAATCTGTCTCAGTAATTTAAATGGACTGAAATACCTTTTCGCAGTTTAACAAAAACAAGGTCACTTGAAAGGGATGTTGCACTCTTCTCTTGTTAGCATATTCTTTCATGGTTTTCTGGGCTTTTAGAAGTTTCCTTCTAATGTTGTCAAACATCTCTTCTCGATTAATAAGTGGAGTCTATTGCTTCAATTTGACCGATTCCATTGACATAATGTGGTAATGATGGTGGTGGCATTCCATATACTATTTGCCATTCAGCCCAATGTAAAAAATATTCTCGCGCATGGCTGCTCATGAGCAAAACACATTGCTCTAGAACTTTGTTGATTATCTTAGTCTGTCTGACACTTTGAGAATGATAAGCTGATGACATCTTTAGCTTAGTGCCATTCAAATTGAAGAGTTCTTTCGTGAATTTGCTCAGGAATATGGGGTCACAGTCTAATACAATGCTTTTAGGCATCCTATGATCCTCACAAACCATCTGTGCAAATAATTCAACAACCTTAGCTGTTGTAACCAGTTGCTAACATGCCAAAATCAGCAGCCTTCGAAAATCTGTCAATTATCACCAAGATTATTGTGTAATTATGGAAAGAAGGGAGCTCTACAATGAAATCTAGCTAATGAGATGTCTTCCCACACCCCATGGAGAACCGATAATGGTTGTAGCAAACCATATTGAAGATGGGTAGGGTGTTTGGATTGTTGGCAAATAAGGCAAGCAATCACAAAATTGGTGACATCTTTATTCATATTTTGCCAATATACATTCTCCCTAAGTCTGCCATAGGTCTTAGAAGTACCACAAACACAGTGACCTTCACCAAGAGTGGAATGAAATTCTCCTAGTAGGGAAATTTTGAAGGGAGAAGTATCAGGTATATACAATTTGTTTTTGTAAAAAGGAAGGTTTTATTGTACTTGAAGTTTGAGATAATCATTAGGCAGTTGATGTTCCTTTTGGAACATATCCTTAGAGACATGGTCTTACCGGACATCAACTCCCAATTGTTCAAGAAATTCCTAGTGAGTAGCTATAATGCCAAAATAATTGACAAGGGGTTCAGGGATACAATATAAGTCATCAGCAACACAGTTTGGGCGTCTAGTGTGTAGACAATTTCATAAGTGTACCCCAATAATAATTTAGAGAGGTACAACTGTTGCTTTGGGATTTTGGTCACTTGCGTCATAAACTCTCTTAAGCTTCGTTGATTCGTATGTATGATAAACTTTCTGTCCAAGAAATAAGTGCTCGCCAAGAGCACTGGAGAAGAGAATGCATTGTGACTAGGTTAAATAATACCCTGACTAAGCATGTCTTGTATCTGAGCCCCAATCTCTTGTTTATGAAGTGTGGGTAGCGATAGGTTCAGACATGAATTGGATTGGCGTCTTCTGGTACGTCGTCAATGGCTCTAAATGGGGGTGAGACAGTGGGTGTGGCAAATAGGTCATGGAAGCGATGGATGATAACAAAGTTTCTATAATTACCAATGATATTGAATATTTTGATAACATAAACTTAGCAGCAGAGATGAAGACGTTGATAATTAAGTAGCATTCCCAGCTAAAACAACATTTAAAAGGATTAAATTGATAACCGAGTGTAAGGGGATGACAAAATTACTAAATCTAACTTGATTCTTGCAATACCAAATTGCCCATAAGATATTAACAATAGCAGCAGAGACAATATCTTGCAATTGAGGGCTCCAACCATGAGAAGTCAATGCTAAAATGTTCTGAAAAGAAGTCTCTGAAGCATTTCTACATAAGCAACACATATAAACAATTGTGCATTATCTAAGCCAAAGTTGATCATCTGTTGGCATCTTATTATGAAGAGTCTTCCTCATAGTAAAGGATTTAGAAGGCCGTATAAAAGGCTTCCAAATAGTCTTAGTCCAAGGAACCACTTGTCCTGGAAGGTTATGGAAGAGAAAAGACTCCTTAAAGTCAAGTCTCTAGAAACAGAATGATTCCAAATCAACTGATCCTCAGTCCAAACCAAATGAATAACTATCTCTTGAATTTCAGTGTGAAGTTGGGAAAAATGAGAAATAAGGTCCGCAAGGATGGACCATTTAACGTTAACTATAAAATCACTTAGGCTCGCTTTAAAATCCTTGTGTAAATTAGAAGGTATACCAATAATATTCACTATAGGACTAGAAAGCCAAGTATCTGTCCAAAAGCTTATGTTAACACCATTCCCATGTTTTCAAGTCGAATGCTTAATAATATCCAAAAGATGAGATTTAAACCCAAGCCAAATAGAAGAAACATGATAATTCACCGACTTATTATTCTTAAAGACTCTAGTTTTCAAAAGAAGAACCCGATGCAAAGTAGTAGAAATGAAGTTCCACCCAAGCTTAAGCATAACAACATTATTAATAGCTTTGATAGACTGCAGACCCAAACCACCTTCCTGAAGAGGCTTGCACACCTTACTCCAAGCTACAGTAACAATTTTTCTAGTATCAATGTCACTTGACTACACAAAACTTCTAATCCAAGTATCCACAGTATTGAGAAGAATATCAGGCCAAGCATAAGAGGGAAGTTGTAGACCATCATGCTTTGAAAAGTTGTAAGAGGCTTTTGTTTTGCCTATTACCAAAGGCCTATACTTCGTCCAACCCTCTAGCTACTCACTGGATTCATTAATTACATTTTGGTCTTTTCACGCGTGTTGGAGGTGTCTACTGAGTAGCTAGGGGGTTGGACGAAGTATGGGCCATTACCAAATCAATTTAAGGTCCATTAACCAAGAGCTTTAAAGCCCCTTAATTTAGAGATTTTTTGCCTTGCTTTTTGACAAGCATAGAGATTTTGTATTTCTTTTTGATAAAGAGTTCCAAGACCATGTTCTGCCTTTCTTACCAAATTACGGTATTTTTAATTAAATCTAAAGGCTTAAATATATGTTTCGTCCCTGCAAATATACAAATAATCCACTTTCCATCCAAAAAACTAACGGTTGCCACGTCATCAACCCATGTCATGTGCCACGTCAGCATTATTGTTACTAAAAAACTTAGCATTTTGGCATGTATGGGAATCGAACCCACAACCCTTTGGCTACTAAGCACCCTCTTTAACCACTTCACCACTTATTCTTGTTGGAAATATTCTTACAACTGTGATATATATTACATAACTACTAAAACCCATTTGTTACTATTCATCATCTTCAACCTCAGGAAAATCCCCAATTCCCTTGATTGTCTTCTTCAAACCCAAATCCCTAACCAGAAACACAAAACGAATACCATAAACGAATTCATCCAGATTTGATTTTCGTTTTCCTTAAACATCCATAAACGAATTCATCCAGATTTTATTTTCGTTTTCCAAATCTGATTTAAATCATGAAGAACAAATCTTATTTTCGTCTTCCTTTCTTAATTTAATTTCTTCATTTTCTTTTACAACAGAATATCATTTTCCATCCATTGGCCTTAAAGTTGTCACTTGTGATGATATACATATTGATAATCAGGTATGGCTCTTCAACATATGAAAGATCAAAGATAAAACCTTCCCACCACATCCTTATTAATTAGTATCTGATGCCCATATACCATGTCGTTTGAAGAATTCGATTTCTTTATTTTCGTTTTGGAACAAGTCAAGATTTTCGTTTTGGAACATTTCAAGATTTTCGTTTTGAGAACGTGAAAGTGAAATTGGAAAGATGAAATTTCTGGGTTTTGTTGAAAATAGTGCAGACTTGAAGAAGAAGATGAAATTTCTGGGTTCTGTTATATATTTATTGTTGGTTTGGTACACCAAAGTCATCAAGTGGTTTAGTGGTAATGTTGAATGTGTGCTACATTCAGGTCTCAAGTTCAATACCCATGATTGCCATAAACAAATTTTTTTAGTAACAACAGCTGTCCCATTTTGCCATGTTGGCAGTGCCACGTCACCAACTATTAACGCTGTTAGTTTAAATCTAACGGTAGGGACTAAAGTTGAAGCGTTTGGTAATTGCAATGTATTTTTTGAAGGTTTTCTTTTTGCAGGGACGAAAGTTGATTAAATAACTAATTTATGGTAAACATTGATTGAAACTTTTTGTACTATAACTAATTATAAAAATGTGTACTGTAAACTAGCTAATTTACAATATGTAGTTGTTATCATTTGTATATCTTAAATAAGAATACTTCCATAAATGCCTACCATTAAAAATTAAGTTTGAAAAAAAAAACCACAAATGAAGCTTAACTTTTTTTGTTATATACAATATACAGTCATAAAAAAATTAGTTATTTACGCTATAGATTTGTAAAAGAAACTGTGTACCATAAATTAGCTATTTGCTGTATACAATTTTAAAACATGCATACTACAAGTAGCTAATTTACAGAATAAACAAAAAAATACAGATAGTAATTGGAGGCCTATATCCCTTTGTAATGTTATGTACAAACTTATCTCTAAGTTACTGGTTAATAGACTTAAATTAATTCTTCCTAAATGTATCTCTATTGAACAATCTGCTTTTGTGGCTGAGCGCTCTATCTTAGATAATGTAATGATCGCTTTTGAAATTATTCATTATTTGAAGAATAAGCGTAAGGGGAAGAAAGGGGAGGTTGCTTTGAAAATTGACATGAGTAAGGCTTATGATAGGATTGACTGGAATTACTTGTTATTAGTTTTAAAGAAACTTGGCTTTCATGATACTTGGATTGGCTGGATGAAGATGTGTATTGAATCTGTTTCTTATTCTGTTATTGTCAACCAGGAGCCTGTGGGACCAATTGTTCCGGGGAGGGGTCTCCGTCAAGGGGGTCCTCTTCCCCCTATTTATTTATCTTGTGCTCTGAGGGTCTTACTGCTCTTATTCATCAGGCAGAAGCTAGAGGAGATATTCATGGAGTTAGTATTTGCAGGGGTGCGCCTATCATTTCTCATCTGTTGTTTGCAGACGACTGTTTTCTTTTTTTTTCAAGGCCTCCTTGAGAGAAATGAATAATATGAAGACAATCCTGGATGTTTATGAACATGCTTCCGGTCAACAAATCAACTTCCAAAAGTCTGAGATTTTTTATAGCTAGAATGTGCCTCCGGGGGATAGAGATAGCATTTCCAATGGACTTGGTGTCAACGAATGTTTAGGAACGGGTCGCTACCAGGGCCTTCCTTCTATGATTGGGAGGAGCAAGAAATCTTTATTCAAGTTCATTAAGGATAGAGTTTGGAAGAAGATTAACTCTTGGGGTGGACGGTCATTGTCAAAAGCGGGTAAGGAGGTTATGATTAAGTCAGTTCTCCAATCTATCCCGACTTATTTCATGAGCCTTTTTCTTATTCCCTCCACTCTTTGTGATGAGATTCAGAGTTTGATCAGTGGTTTTTGGTGGGGAGGGAGTTCATCATCTTCTCGTGGGATTCATTGGCTTTCTTGGGACAAGTTGTGCATTGATAAGGATCATGGCGGTTTGGGCTTTCGTAATCTTAACGTCTTCAATATTGCTTTATTAGGAAAGCAAGGCTGGAGGTTGATGAATCAACCTGATTCTTTGGTGGCTAGGCTCTATAAAGCTAAGTACTACCCTAGGCGTGATTTCATGAATGCGCCTAAGGGAAGTAATTCTAGTTTTGTGTGGCGGAGTATTCATGAAGCTAGGTTGGTGCTTAAGGAGGGTTGTCGGTGGATGATTGGGGATGGTCGGGATGTAAATGTTTTTGAAGAACGGTGGTTGGCTAATCGTGTGGTGTTAGATGACACTTCCACTCCTCATTATAATCCCTTTCTCCGTGTGGCTGATCTTGTTATTGCAGGTACTAAGGTGTGGAATGTCAACTTGATCAACCATTTATTCCCTCTTGAAGTCGCAGGGCATATTATGAGCATGCCTCTTTTCACCACGGTCCCAGTTGATATGCGCATGTGGTGGCCGGAGACGTCGGGGGTGTATTCGGTTCGTAGTGCTTATAGGTTCATCACGAACCAAATTTTGGACACTGATCACTTAATTGTTGTTGCTGATTGGCGTCACTTGTGGAAGTTAAAGATTCCACCAAAAGTTAAACATTTCTTGTGGCGCTTGTGTAGAGATGTCCTCCCAACGAGATCTAATTTACGCCAGCGGCGTATGGATGTGGAGAATACTTGTCCTTGGTGCTCTCTTGCGCCTGAATCTGCTTTTCATTTATTTATATATTGTCCTAAGGCCCATGCTTGATGGAGTACTCTTGGAATCCTAGACACTATTCTGGATTGTGCTCTGAATGCTGCGGATTTCTGTGCAGTATTTTTTCTGTATTTACAGCTTTGCAGGGGTCCCTTAGGGAGGCGTGGTGTATGACTCTCTGGAGCTTATGGCAGAGTCGCAATTATCGAATTTGGGAAGACAAACAGGTGGATGCCGTGACTATTATCCGGAGGGGTAATCGTTTGTTGTCAGATTGGCAGGTGGCGCGTTTGCCTTTAGCAACGACGCAGAGAAGTCCCCAACCCCCTCCTGCTGTTGTTTCTTGGCATCGACCGAGAGCATGGGTTATTAAGTGCAACGTGGATGCAGCATTCTCTTTGGTTGCTAACCGTGTTGGCATTGGAATTTGTCTACGTGATGAACATGGACACTTTCTCAAGGCTAGAACGTTTAGTTTCTCCCCTATTCTTGACGTTCCCTTGGGGGAAGCTTTGGGTCTTCATGGTGCAATTACTTGGGTTAGAGAGCTAGGTTACACAGATGTTATTTTTGAGCTTGATGCTAAGTTTGTTGTAGATGCCTTCAATTCCGGTCGTGTTACTATTTCGGAATTTGGCTCAATTTTAAGCTCTTGTAGAAGTTTATTTTCTTCTTTTTCCTGTAACTCTCATGTTGAGTTTGCTAGGAGGGAAGCTAACAAAGTTGCTCATACCTTAGCTGGGGTGGCCTTGTTGTCAGCTGATCCTCATGACTATTCTATTGTTTCATCATGTATTTCATCTTTGATTATCAATGGAACGCACTGAGTGCTTCTTGTCAAAAAAAAAGCTTAGTTAGATGCGGGGAATTAACAAAACTTGTAAATTTTGAGGGTATTTTGGGGTTTCGTTTTTTGGAGTTGTCTCTCTCAAATATGAAGGGGTGTCTTTAATAATAGCCCAATAAAAATACATAGGCCCAATACAAGAAATAAAACCAGCACAAGATCGTGTAAGAGGCAAAACACCACATATACAAATCTCTTTTTGAAGAAATCTGAAGCAATTGCATCATATATGAGTTGGGACACCTACTCATTTCTGTAACTAGAACTAGTTGAACTGGGATCATCAGTATGCTTTCTCTTCTTCCATTGACATGTTCATTAGTTTACTTGTCCAAAAATCCCAAATTTTACCCCTCTTCAAGCTCTTAGGCCCTATTTGGAAGTTAGAAGAGGAGGGGAGGGGAGGGGAGGGCTTTAGGGGGAGTGCAATAGAGAGAAAATTATAGAAATATTTTACCTCGATTGAGAGAGTTATTTTGTAGATAAATGATAAGAGAATGCTTAGGATTAATATATTTTTAATTCTAAAATTATCTTTTTTGAGTTACCATGTTATTGATGTAGAGTAAAAATTGCTTTTGTCGGTGGGAAATCTACGCCGAGGAACCTGGCTAGCCACGTGTATACCCGACTTTGCCCGTTCGTGTGAGATTCCCCTCCCAAGAGAGTTTTCGCCACATTCAAAGCTGATCGAGACCTTAGATTGGGATCCGAATCCAGTTATCATTCAGACCAACCCTTGTTGGTGTACTATTAGCGATTTTGATTTCTTGAGTTTTCTAAATTAATTAAATTTCATGGTTTTGCTTTTATGTCCCCCCATTTATTCTTCAGTATGTTTTTCCTTTAATTTGTTGAATAATTTTTTTTAAGTGCTGTAAATAATTAACAGTCTGTTTTTTTTGACAAGATAATTAATTAGTATATTATATAATTAACAGTCTTACAGTGCCAACTTAGTTAGTATATTATATTTATAATTAAAGTGGTACTAATGAATATTTTATGACCGTCTTTAGAGGGATTTGAACTTAACAGCTTAAGAATACAATCACTGGCGGATCTTCTCAAGGACCGGGAAGGGCCACGGCCCTCCCCCGAAATCCATGTGAAATTACCACAATACCCCCACTATAAATCAACTACTAAATAAATACATCTTTTGCGCAATAATAATCATACTAATGTGTAGCTCAGTTGGTAAAATGTTGTCCCTTTAACAGAAGATTCTTGGTTCTATTCCCAACTAAGCCATTTCTTTTATTCTGCAACTTTTTTTTAAGCTTGCAAAAAATAACATCTAATGAGAGAATACAAGGCCTTCCCACAAAGCACGATTTACCATTTAGCTGTTGTTGTCATTAATTATGCACCATTAATATATATACAATAAATAAGAAAAATATATTGTTTTTTACTCAATGTATATATGTAACAATATATATTTATATTATTTGGAGTATAAATTTTATTCATATTTTTAATACTATCGTATCCCTTATATTAAATTTAGATATTATGAATAGATGGATGATAGTTTTTGAAAAAATATATTCAAAATTTTAATATTAGAATCAAATAAATTTAAAATATCTTTTTATAAACAACTTCAGTTGAGTCTCTGAAATAAAAATTACATTTTTAGTCTCTTAATTTTTTTGGTTACCGTGTTATTGGTGCATTATCCACCAGCTTTGCCAATGGCTAAGTTATATTGGGGAATTGGCTAGCCACATATACTCGGCAGTCAGTCATTTAATTTTTTATAAGTAATTTTAATTTATATTAATCTATTTTAATTGTATTTATGTTTCGGCTTCTCTCTTCATGCGTTTCTGAATTTCCATATCTTTTCTATTAGCGGCCCTCGCTCACTTTTTAGTGAAGATCCGCCACTGAATAGAATACTAAACTCTTACCACTGAGTTAACACTTAAGTGTAAGAAGAGTATATTAGTTCATCTAAACCATAAATATATTATTTATCTTATGAAAAGTTGATTACACATGAATAAACGGACCCAGTTGCATCCGTCCCTCACTGCAAATGGATCTTTCATATTGAAATTTCACGTGATCTTGTCATACTAAGGGTGCGTTTGATTCGCTAAATTTTGAGGGACTGGACTGGACAAAAATACTTGTCCAGTGTTTGGTTTAATAAAAGAGTGTGGGACTGGACAAAATAATAAGTGAGGGATTGGACAACTACCCAAAAAGTTGTACCTCATTAAACCCCAGTACAGACTTTTGTACGCTGGACAAGGAAACGGAATTTCCAACTTTATCCTTGTCTTTTCGCTAATTTCTGACTTTCCAGTTTTCTCATATTTCACTCTTTCGTCTCTCTCTTCACACAAGTTACTCTCCTCTCTGCGCACACCTCTCTGCAAACTCTGCAACCAAGTAAGTTTTTTTTTATCTTTTATAAATTGTCCTTTTCATGCTTGCTTTTTATACTTGCTTTTTATCCTTGGTTTTTTTCTTAATTGTCGCTTTCATGTTGCCATGTACCAGAATACTATTCATGATTTTACCTTCTTTTTTTTTCCTTTCAATTTCATGTGCATCTCTCCTTTTACGTTTGTTCCTCTGTTCATCATTCATCATAAAAAACAAATCAATATTTACTGAGGGATGTGCAGATGGTGTGGAAAATGTAACAGGTGAGAACCAAGTTGATGATGATGAGTTGCTACAGTGTGATAATTCGCCCACTTCTATTGGAAATACTTTTGTGGAACCACCTTCTAAACGACCACGCCTTGCTCAATTGGCTACTAGCTTTATTGAAAGTTTTAATAGTAAAATGGATGTTGTGACAACTGATTTTGCAAATATTGTAGCCAAACTTCCAGATCCTTCGAAGCCAGACCCTTCAAAATCAGACTTGGTTGAAGAAGTTAAGAAATTGGGATTAACTGAAGAAGAAGAAATTGACTTAACTATAAAGTTTTCGCACAATCAACAATATGAGAAGTTCTTTTGGGAGTTCGAAGGACCACAAAGAATGTCTTTTGTGAGAAGGATTATGAGAATGTAATCATGGTTGGTAAATTGAAGATGATGTTTAGATGGATCATTTGGCAAGATACATTTATGATTTTTATGTTAGTTTGGAGGATATGTTGAATGTTATCAACATGAGACTACCGTTTATTTCTTTGTCGAACTTATATTTTGGATGTTATTAATAATATACTCTTTTTTAATTTGTGTTTGTGTATTTATCATCCGTTTATTAAAAGTCTCAAAAATTTATTCGATGTATTTTTTATAGTGAAAATCAATGCTAAACAGTGCAAAGGGTATTACAGTCATTTTCACATTATATTGTCCAGTACGTAAGTGTATCAAACAAAGTACAGCACAAAATAGTCTGTCCAGTGCATCGACCACCAAACAGTGTACAGTACAGACAGTTGTCCAGTACTGTCCAGTCCTGTCTAATCCTGTCCTGTCCAGTACTGTCAGTTTTGCGAATCAAACGCACCCTAATTATTTTTATATGATTTCTGTTCGTTTCAAATATTGTTTCCTTCTTGCTCTCTCCATATCTTTGGAGTGAAATGTTCGTCAATGCACTTATATATTTTGTATGATTTAAAGTTATGTAACGACTTTATTTTATTTTATAAATAACTTCAAAGCATAGTTATTTCAAAAGAATTAGCATTAATTTGTTCGAATTTTGCAGGTTTTGGCATAGAAGCATGCGCTTGGTGGATCATAGAAAAATGTATGTGATCTTTTAAGCACAAAATCAAAAGAGACAAATAGTTATGTTACTATGCATTTATATCCATGACCCACTGTAGTTACCACTTCGTGCAATCACTCCGGTCACTTAATCATGAGTCATTGGATGCATTTAAGTGAGTTTGAGTTAGAGTATCAAGGAGTTCCTCGGTAGTTGTTACTAAATAGTCATTTTTCCAGCAATGAAAAAATTCAGTAACCACACAAATAATAAATCATGGTTAGTACTAACCACTATTTTCATTTACCCACTCACTCCCACACGGCACAAATACTAAATTGTGATTAGTATATACTAATAATTGAATTATTGTATAATAATCACCGAAAAATTTAATAATTATTACTAAAGAATTCATTAAGTTGAGTCTTTGCCAATTTAACTTTCTATCATGGCCTTTTTTGTCTTAAAAAAGTAAAAATATTCAGAGAGAAGAGAGATAGAAATAAACAACAGGGGATTATTAGCATCCACTTTTAACAGTCATTTGTTGGCAAAAAACAGAAAAGTAGGCGTTTTACAGGTTTTGATGGAGAAGCATGTACTTGTTGGATCATTGAAAAATCAACGTTCGAAATCTTCTGACCACAAAACCAAAAGAGAATATAGGGACAAATCTATAGCTATGGAGGGGGCAGTTGCCCCCACTCTTTTATTATTTTATTTGTTGTTAAATTTTGAAAATTTTCGTTGTTATATCTCATACCTCCCCATTTGACCAAATGGACGATATTATCCCTGTTTAATTTTTTTCCTGAAAATACGTCAAAAAATGTTAATTTCGAAACACAATTTTATAGAAATTTGGGAATTAACCTAAAATGAGATAAATCCGGAAACAAGATAATTGAGAAGCAGGTTAATTCCAGAAACATGGTAAATTCGGAACACATTTAACCTTCCAGAAACAAGGTAATTCCAGAAACAGGATAATTCTGGAATCAGGCTAATTTCGGAAACAGGGTAATTCTAGAACACATTTAACCTTCCGGAAACAAGGTAGTTCCGGAAACAGGATAATTCTGGAATCAGGTTAACTTCGGAAATAGGGTAATTCCGGAACACATTTTACCTTCCAAAAACAGGGTAATTCCAGAATTACCCTATTTCCGAAAGTTGGAAAAAAATTTCGAAATTACGTAAATTTTGATGTTTCTGGAAGCCAAATTGCTGTTCCAGAATTACCTTAAAATAAGATAATTCCGGGAAGCTCAAATTTTTTTCAAGTTTGATAAGATTTTGGTAAAAAATAGAGAGGTATTTTTGGATTAAATTGAATGATGGGTGTATGGGGTTTAAGGAGGGAAAAAAAAACCTTTTGAAATTTGCCCCACTTAAATAATTTGTTACCCCACCAAATGGAAATTTAGGCTGTGAAATAAGTTTTTTCCTATGAATTTTGAATTTTTGTAAATAATTAAATGGACATTTGTATGAAAAATGAATTCTAGAATAATTGTCTAGTTTTATGCTTAGGGGACAATTTCTAGTGTTAAAAATAAAAATAATCTTAGTACACTTTCAAAATAAGAAGAGATATAAAGAAGAATAACGACTCATAGATATTAAAATGTCTTCGGTTTTTTAGTATAAAATAGTACTATCTCTGAACTCATATATAAGCAATAAACAACTTTTTAGATTCATTGAAAAAGTCACTTTTTCAATGAATCTAAAAAGTTGCTTGTTGCTTATATATGAATCCGGAGGCAGTATAGTTTTTGAAATCTCTCGTTTTTGTTTACCGATAACAATATCAGTATTTTATCGCTGATAAATTAATGATGCTTAAAAAAGATATTTAAAACTTTACCTTACTAGTTATGAATTAAATTAGGGACCAAAATGTGTCACTAATCAACTTCTGTACTTCTCTCATAGTTAGAAACAAGAATTAAAAAAGGTCAACAAATAAGAATCAAGAAAGGTCACCTTCTAAAATAATCCAAGGCCAAGTGAAGGACTGTACACAGAAAACAAAGATCTGGTAACATGAAGTTTTCATTAGCCAAAAAAACAATGAAGTCTAACTGCATTTAGTTCGCAAGTAATGGAAAAATGAGCAAGTGAAAAATTAATTAAGGATAGATGTAGACATTCTTCTACAATGATTGTGGGGTCCCCCATATGGCACCTCAAAAGTTTAATAGATTTATATACCAGAAATTTATTTATATCAACATGTCATGGCCCCATCACTTCATGTTTTATTATTGGATTAAATATTTGATTCTCTACAAATATCTCAATTTTTCATTTACTAAAAAATAAGTTTTAAAATCAATCTTGCAAATAATAATTGTTTCTAATTAACTTTCTTGGTAACTGTAAACTTTTTATATTTTATAGGGGTTAATCGTACATGGTTTATACCCATTATACACTACATAATCTAAGAGGGGTGACCAAAAATTATTTATATTGTAGGGGTAAATGGAAAGTGGGTATATTTGCGAGTGCATCAGATATTTAAACTTTTATTATTTTGTCTTCTATGCTTCACAATTTATATTTGTTTGGAATTGTTACCCAAAAAAAGCAACCAAAGGAAGGAAAAATAGATATTTTTTATAAGTTGGTAATTAATTGGTTCTTCTCATCTTAGCTGTTAAATTCCCTCCTAGTTTTCTTTTCTTTCAGAGGAAGCTGTCTGCTGTCCTGTTTTTCTCAGTTTCCTTTGGCTAGTGGGCAAAGAGCATACCCTTCATTATTGCTGTTTGCAGGAGAAAGAACATAGCAGGCAATAGCACCATGTGGAAGCAGTAAATGCATATTAACTTAGGTACCCCACACACCTTGATCTTTTCTTTTGTTTATTGATTTAGTCATATATAGCCACAATAGCAGAGAGTATTCCACAGCTAGTATTAATGTTTACTTTGTTCACAACCCAATACTCATCTTGCTAGAGTCATCTCAGCATTCTGTTCATTAATGTTTACTTTGTTCATAGCCCAATACTCATCTTGCTTGAGCCATCTCTGCATTCTTTGTTTTTTTGTTACCGTAGTATTACTGGCTTTGCTGGTAACTAATCTATGTCAGAGAACTCGACACTTTGCTGATTGTCGTTCTCTCTTTCCAATAGAGATTTTGCCACACCCAAAAGTCGAAGTTGAAACCTTGAGAAGAGATCCGAACCCAGTTACCACTAGAACCGACCTTTATTGACAGTGATCTATGCATTCTATGCATTAATGTTTGAACAACTACCCCTGGTGAAGTCAAATTTAGTGTCTATGCAAGTCATCCTCATACTATTATTATTTTTTGGGTTGGTCTCAGTTTCTAGTTTACAAGTATTTTAATTGCACCTCTTTTTTATGATTTAGGACAGTTTTCTACTCTCTAGCTGCTCCTCTTTGAAGCACTGCCAATAGAGGTACAGAATTTTCTCATGGGGTGTCATGAATTTGTTTTGCTATTCTGTCTCTTTTACTATGTGAGTAGTTCCAATGCTCAGTTGCAATCTTCTCAGACACAAGTTCTTCTTCAGTTAAAAAAACACTTGGAATATCCAACACAATTAGAAAAATGGAAAGATCGTTGGTCAGAACTTTGTTTTATCTCTTCTCCACAAGTGAAACTCATATGCAAGGACAATTTTGTCACAGAACTCACAATCTTAGGTGATAAGCCAAACAAGGGTGTAGATTTTGATGGATTTGCTATACCAAATAAAACACTATCATTGAGCTTCTCAATGGACTCTTTTGTTGCTACTCTTACAAGGTTAACTAGCTTGAGAGTTCTTAGTCTTGTTTCTTTGGGGATTTGGGGACCATTACCTGATAGAATTCATAGATTAGCTTCACTTGAACACTTGGATTTGAGTTCAAATTATCTTTTTGGATCAATACCTCCAAAGATTTCCACAATGGTGAATCTTCAAAGTCTTAGATTAGGTGATAACTTCTTCAATGGTAGTATCCCTAGTTTGTTCAATTCAACAAGTAATCTCACAGTTCTTAGTTTGAAGAACAATAGGTTAAAGGGTCCATTTCCATCTTCAATACTTAGTATCACTACCCTCACTGACATTGACATTTCAACCAATCAAATAGACTCTTCATTACCTTCAATGCCTAAAGGGTTAATAAGACTTTTCCTCGGCAAGAACTCATTCTCAGGTCAAATTCCAAAACAATATGGTCAACTAAATAAGCTTCAGCAGCTTGATATTTCATTCAATTCACTCACAGGAACTGCTATTGATATTGCTGAACTTTTTTCTTTGCCTAATATTAGTTACTTGAATTTGGCATCTAATATGTTGAATGGACAACTTCAAAATCAGATGAAATGTGGCAGCCAGCTTAAGTTTGTTGACATATCAAACAATAGGTTAGTGGGGGAATTGCCTTATTCTCTTAGCAATGTGTCAGGAAATAGAGTTGTTAAGAGTGATGGAAACTGTTTATCTGGGAGTTTGAAGCATCAGCATGCAGTATCTTATTGCACAGAAGCTCATGGGAAAGTGAAAGTTGGAATTTTGATTGGTTTCATTGTGGGAATTCTTGTGATTACTGTCCTTTTGGGTTTGTGCATTGTTTTTAGTTGTAAAAGGTATTGTGCTAGAGGGATGTCAGAGCAGCACCTATTGCGTAAAACAGTTCAAGATAGCTACTCAGCTGGCCTCTCCTCTGAGCTTGTTACAAATGCAAGTAGGTTTTCTGTTCATGATTTTTTTTAAAATATGAGTACCCTCAGGGTTTTAAATAAAGATATGTCACCACAATATGGGCTGCGACATCACGGTTTTTGATGTGTTCGCAATCACATTGTGAATGTGATTAAGGTCGTATCAGATGTACTTGACTGTGAATCTCTATAATATCAAGGATCGCGATGTGACTGCTATCAAAACCGCAACTGTGATTTAAAACCTTAAGGGTACTCTATTAGGCATGTGTGATAAATTGAAGGACATGAACATTGACTGCATTTTTTTATTTGTTTTCTTTTGTTATTACAAATTTCAGGATATGTTTCTGAAGCAGCAAAGTTAGGCAAAGAAGACATTCCGTCGTGTAGGTCATTTTCCTTGGAAGAGCTAAAGGAAGCTACAAATAACTTTGACAGCTCTACTTTTATTGGTGAAAATGTATATGGGAAGGTAATATCCAAATTTAAACCAAAGCATCCTTTTCTTAAAGCACAAGTAACAAGTGTAGTTTACTCTTACAAGTGTAGGAAAAGAAGGAAAAACTTAAAACTGCAAATTTTTCTTATAAATAGGAGGACCGGAGGGAGTATAAGATAAGATGTTGATGAGAATTTTGTGATTGATATTGCAGCTTTACAAAGGGAAACTAGAGGGTGGGATGGCTGTAGTAATAAGGTGCCTACCTTTGTCAAAAAAGTATTCAATTAGGAATTTTAAACTAAGGTTGGATTTGCTTGCAAAGCTTCGTCATCCACATTTGGTATCACTCTTAGGGCATTGCATTGATGGTATTATTATAGGAGAACGTAATGACTCCAAAGTCTATCTCATTTATGAATCTGTTTCAAATGGAACCTTCCAAACTCATCTCTCAGGTACATTAGTTAATATATATAATGTTTCTTTCACTTCTTCACAAGCTTCATATCAAATATATTACATATAACAAATTATAACATTAAAATGTTGATTGCTCACTCAGGAGATAGTGGTGACAAGGTTTTTAATTGGTCAGAGAGATTGTCTGTTCTAATCAGCATTGCTAAGGCTGTGCACTTTCTACACACTGGAATGATACCTGGTTTCTTCAAAAATAGACTTAAGAGTAACAATATTTTGCTTAATGAGAATTGGATGCCAAAGTTGAGTGACTATGGATTGTCAATTATCTCAGAAGAAACTGATGCAAGTGGGGTATGTATGGTTTTTTCCTGATTAATTCATCACTGATTAAATACTTATGAGGGTGCTTTTTGGTTTGTAGGTAAAAGGAGAAAACCCGAATTCATGGTAAGGAATTTTATAGATCCAATGTCATTTAGCTCAACATGCATGCTTGGTACACAAGAAAACATGATAAATTCTAACAAATTTAGCAATTAGCAGAATTTCATCACTTGTTAAACAAATTTATTGGATCCTTCCTTAAGATTCTGAATATATGTGTAATTTCATTTCAGGCAAATGAAAAAGTTAGAGGATGATATTTACAGCTTTGGATTCATATTACTAGAGGCACTGGTTGGACCTTTAATATCTGATAAAAGAGAAGCAAATGTGCTAAATGCAATGGTATGCATATTACATAATAATATACACACAGTCTTCAAAATCCCTCGTAATTTGTAGTGGCTAAGATATTTAATTTAGTATACTTACTTAAATTTACAGGCAACATTCAATAGTCAGGATGAATGGATACAAATGGTGGACTCAGTTGTGCAAAGTAGTAGCTGTAAAGAATCTCTATGTATCGTGATTTCCATAACAAATAAGTGTATTTCTCAAGAGTCTTGGAGTCGACCATCCATTGAGGATGTCCTTTGGAACTTGCAGTATGCTTCTCAAGTTCAGACAACTGCTGATGGGGATCATAGAATTTGATGCTTATCAACTCAAGTTACTTTCACTTCTGATTTTTGCTTCTATCTATCGACTATTTTGATTTGTATAGTAATATTAATTATTAATACTATTACTATTATAGTGTTACTTACAGTATGAAATCTATACGTTGTGAACAAATTTAGCTTGGTTAGAGAAAGTAATTCAATTCATTCTTTAGAGTTCAAATATCTATCTTACCAAAAAACTCATTCATAAACAATAAATTCTCCTAATCATTCATATTAAAACAGACTAGCATTTTTTTAGAGTACCAATGTCAACTGTAAAAATTGCAATTGAACTATCTGTACAATCTCCTTCTGAATGACGGGTCCTGCAGTTACAATTCCTTAACCCTATCCATGTTTGATTTCTGGATGCGTTGCTTTCTATGCCAACTCACAATTTCTTGGGATGTTACGATTTTGGACATCCATAATACGATTGCTTTTAGTTTTCGTCTATTGCCTGGCCCGAGACTCATGAACATCACAAGAGTTTCTAATTCAACACTTTTAAATTATAAATTATTAAAATCTAAAATATACATTGTCTGTGTCGATATAATGGATATTATTGTATTTCAGATCTCTTGTCGAAACCCAAAAAATGCGATCAAATTTTCGAAGTTTACTCTTCCCGCCAATGCCATGTCCAATAAGCTTTGAGTAAGTTGTAGTTAGGTCAAATTTTTGTGAGAGTGAGAATTCTCAAGGTCCCCGAAAATTGCTAGGTGTGTTATGGTGGCGGTGGCGGCCGGATCTTCTTAGGAGGGGAGGGGTGCCACGGTACCCACAGTTTTTAAAAAATTTACTATATATACACATATATTTTCTACAGAAAAATAGGTTATACAAAATTAAACAAACACAAATCAATAAACAGCTTCACAACGTAGTGTTTGATTTGGTTTAGTGGGAAGTTCTTATACTTAAAACTTACCACTAGACCAAATGAAACAATTTGAAACATATGGTAAAAACTATTTTATATATTGGTTATTGACGTGGCATTGATAATCTACTTTCTTCTATTATTTCACATTCCCCAATTTATCAATGCTATTATTGTTAAATGCTATAATATTATGCGAAATAATTTGTTAGTGAATATTTATATAGTAACATTAATCAGTTTTATTCAATCTTATTTTATTTATATATATCATAAAAAAAATGAATTTAAATATTTATGTACATAATTCAATATACGAGAATATATATTTTTGAAATTTATCTTTAAAATTAGCTATTTATTATTGTTATTCAAAAATAAATTATTCTCAATAAAATAAAATAAACATTTCATATACCTAGAATACAAAGTGACACAATAATTTTAATATAAAATGAAAGATGTGAGAATAGAAGGAAGAGAGACACTAAGCAAGTTAACAAGGGAAAAGTTGTGAATGAATAATTATATTTTATAGGCTAAATTGCACTTTTGGCCCTTTATCTTTGGGGATGGTGTCACTTTTGCCCTTTATCTTCTTTTTTTTCTCGTTTTAGCCCCTCATGTTTTTTTGTGTGTCATTTTGGCCTCTGCCGTTAGTTTTTTCTAACGGATGCCACGCTGACAGTTAATTGCTGACGTGACGTCCTAATTGTTCAATCTGACGTGTCTTCATTAAATGACGTGGCCAATGAGAGACCAAATTGAAACACATAAAAAACATAGGGGACCAAATTGACACAATCACAAAACATAATCAATCATTCTCCATTTTCTTCCTCCATCTTCATCTTCTCCGGCGAGCCACCACCACCTCCGGCGAGCCACCGCCACCATCTCCGGTTAGCCACCCTAAATCCCAATATCAATCCTAAATCCCCAAATCCCCAAATCCTAAATCACCAAATCTCCAAATCCTAAATCCCCAAATCTCTAATTTCAACAAAAATTGAAGATCCACTGTCAATTCTATCCATCGTACTGCCACGTACTGGAACAGAAATGCTGATTGGTTTGAAGAAGGAGATCAAAGCAAACTCTTTATCTTGTCTCAGCAAACTCTTTATCTTGTCTCAGCAAACTCATAGTTTTCATTTCATGCAATGCTTTATAGAAACTGAAAAAATTACAAAAAAAAAAAAGGTTTCACAGTTTTTAGACCATTAACCAACTTGTCTTTTCACAGTTTTCTATGTCATTGACTAAAAACTTGGTTAATTAGTTACTTGGTTAGTGGCCTAAAAAACTTGGTTAATTGGTATTGGCTAAATAACATTGCTCAAAAATATATAATGAAATATTTTTGCAATATTTTTCACTTACAAAAATTTAGATTTCTTAAAAGTTATCTTCTCATGTAAGTTGAAAAAAGTGGGTGTAGCATATACATTTGTTTCCAACACTACTTCTTTGAAATTTTGTTCATAGTTCAGAAAAATTCATGATCAGCGTGTCGTTTGGTTTAGTAATGGGTGGAAATCAAGATAGTGGAAAAAAAAGTAATTCATAGGAAATTTTCTCCCACAAATATGATCGACTTGACTCCCAAGTCAACTCAAGAAATGCTCTTCAATAGCATTTGTACTAGTAAACTAGTTGGTGTTTTCTTATTTAAACACCCACCCACCGAAAACCTATTGTATTACAAAACGTAAAGAAGAAGATGAAGACTAGTATAGGAGCGTTTTTGTTGGTTTTGATTTTATTGGAAGGAATATGTAGTGAAGGGTGTTGGAAGGAAGAGAGAGATGCTCTTCTTGTTCTGAAATCCCATATTGGTGACATGATGATGAGCTTGAGGTCTTGGGAAGATGACACTGATTGTTGTCTTTGGGAAAGAGTTAAGTGCAACACCACCACTAGGAGAGTGGCTGAACTCCACCTTTCCCATAGGGATGGCACAAGTGGAATACCTTGGCATCTTAACTTTTCGGATTTTATAGTCTTCAAAGATTTGAAGACTCTCCACTTGCAATCTAATGAAATACTCGTTTGTGCAGAAACCCATCATGGTTACTTCTCTAATGATTTCTACATTGATTACTACTACTGTATAGTATGAGTGAATCATTTTCAATATATATATATATATATACACATATTTTGCAGGGTTAGAAAATTTGGAAGACCTTGACTTGAGTGCCAATAAATTTCCTAATGCTACAAGCATGCTATCTTGTTTGGATATATGGACTTTCATCTCTTAAGTCTCTATCGTTATCTCAATCTTTATCGTTATCTTTCAACTCGGTCCATGGTAAGGCCACACACATATAGCTTTCTTTTCCAAAAAAAGCCACAATAATTTTTATATATCTTCTTCAACAACATACCACTAACACATTAATTATTATTTTGCCTCGTTCAGTTATAAATACAGTTTTTGAGACGTTGCCATCAAAGTTGATGCATCTAGAGATCCTTGACTTAGGTGGAAATGACTTGAATGAGAGTTTCTTATGGACTCCAGGTGTGTACTGATATGGTTTCATTAATGCATATTCAAGAGATTCGATAACCGCATGTTGATCTCAATTATTTTCTAATCAGAGAATGATGGATTTGCATGGCCAACCAGTTTGCAGGTCCTTGGGCTGGGCTCAAACAGTTTCGGTAACAGTATTCTTTCAAGTGTTAACAAAATTCCAGGTCTCAAATCTCTCGATTTAAGTTACAACCAACTAAATGGATCACTACATATCAGTGGTGAGTACTTCATTGAATAGTCTTATAATACAGCAAACGTAATTAATAACATAACTCCCCTCATACTTAAGAAGCTAGAAGAGTTGGACCTATCCGTCAATAAATTTGCTGGGCCGCTCCCCTCATCCTTTATAGACATGACGTCTCTTCGAACGTTAAAACTTGCTTACAATCACTTTACTGGTAATATTGGTCTTAACCTTGCAAGTCTTACTTCACTTGAATATCTTAGTTTTGAAGGAAATCAATTTGAATTCCCCATTTCGTTCACACCATTTGTCAATAATTCAAACCTCAAGTTCATCTATGGCAATGATAACAAAGTCATCCTAGACTCACACACAACTTTGGAAAAATGGGTTCCCAAATTCCAAATTCAAGAACTTCAATTGTCTTCAACAACTGATTCCAAATCCATTCCCCTTCCAAACTTTCTTCTTTACCAATACAATTTGACTAATCTGGACTTCACTAGTTTAAAATTCCAAATTGGTTACTGGAAAACAACACAAATATGAAAGAGTTTGCTCTTGTAAATTGTTCCTTTAATGGGGAATTCAAGTTCAATAAAAGGTCAATTGTTGATGAAAAATATCAGTTCAATATTTCCAAGTTTGCAGTTTCTATACATGTATGGAAATGCAATCTATGGTTCAATTCCTTATGAACTAAGCCAACTGAATTCTTTACAAGATTTGGATCTTTCTGATAATCAATTGTCTGGAGAAATACCGTACATGTATTTCAAGTCATGTAAAAAACTGGTCAAGTTTAGGGAAACTTGACCTTTCCAATAATCATTTTAAGGGATCTATCCCCTCAGAGTTGGTGGAACTTGAACTTCTTGATCTTTCGCAACATCATTTGACTGGTTGTGTTCCTTCTTTTGCAAAGTCTACTGTGGGCTTTATCCATTTAGGTGACAATAATTTAAGTGGTTTGTCCAAAAATATGTTCCTCACAAACTCTTCCCCAGTATTGCTAGACCTTAGCTACAATGAAATAATCAATGGAATTCAAGATCTGATGCAGGACCTTAGCTATACAGAGTTGAGAATTCTCCTTATGAGTGGTAATCAACTTACGGGGAATATACCAAAGCAACTATGCCAGCTAAAATATTTAAATATATTAGACCTTTCGTCTAACAACTTTTCCGAGGAAATACCCAATTGCTTGGATAAAATTCATTTTGAGATTGAGTCAAACTTGGATTTCCATGATATACAAGCACGCATGATACCAAGATCATATCAATATAATGATGCATCACCGTTTGATCAAGAGAAAGCAAACTTCACTTCAAAGAGAAGAACTGAAACTTATACCGGGATTTATATGTCTGGAATTGACTTGTCTTGTAACAAATTAAATGGGAGTATTCCTTCCACGCTTGGAAACTTGACAAAAAGTTATAGCATTGAACTTGTCCCATAATTACTTGACAGGGAAAATTCCATCTACATTCTCAAATTTGTTACAGGTTGAGAGTTTGGATCTTTCCTTTAACAAGTTGAATGGCCAAATTCCTCCTCAAATATGTGGGCTGACCAACCTTGAAGTATTCAGTGTGGCGTACAATAACTTATCTGGCGCAACGCCTGAATGGAAAGAACAATTTGCCACATTTAATGAAAGCAGCTATGAGGGTAATCAACTTCTTTGTGGACCTCCATTGCCAAAAATTTGTAATGCTAATGGACAAGCCCCTGCTACATTACCAAATGTCTCAGACGAGGATGGAGACCATGACGATTGGATGGACATGTATGTTTTCCGGGTGAGCTTTGTTGTAGCATATCCATCAGTATTGTTGGTAATTGCGACAGTTCTGTACATCAATCCTTATTGGAGACAAGCGTGGTTTTACTATGTAGAATTAGTGCGCATTAACTGCTACTACTTCATCGAGGACCATTTGTTCAAGTTTTTTTGATATTGAAAGTATGTAGCATGTGATATTGTATGTCTTGAGTATCTATTTCGTGTGTTGTACTTGCAATTCAATAAAAGAAGTTAGTTATTTGTGTAAACTTATGATGCCATTAGCATTTCGTCTGTTGTATTTGCAATTCAATAAAAGAAGTTAATTAAACTTATTTTCTATTTTTAGTTGGTGAAAAATTTGAATGGCAAAGCATCCCCTTATATTTAGTCTCTAACTGTAGATTGTTTTGTCAATTTCAACGACAAGGAGATGTTAACTCCTGAGTTCAAACCCGAGTGCGTGCGCTTGATAGTGTGTGGTGTTTAATTGCCATTCAGTTTAAGCCGAAAATAACTAATCCCCTTATATTTAATTAAAACCAGTTTGTCCATAAACGAAAAATAGCTTCAATGGAATACAATTTTCAAAGCCACTTATTTCTGCTAACACAATAGCAAATGTTCCACAAACATTATTATCAAGTAGTACTAATTTAAATACCCTGTTCCATCATTGCTCTGATCTTCATAGGAAGACCATAAAGCTTGATAAATCCAACAGCATCAGCATGATCATAAATCTCCCCACTTTCAAAAGAAGCTATGTCTTCCCTATAGAGACTATAAGGACTCTTCCGACCTGTCACAATAACATTACCTTTGTAGAGTTTCAAAGTCACTGAACCTGTTGTGGTCTCTGAGATTTTCTCCATGAACGCATCCATGGACTCACGAAGTGGATCAAACCACCTTCCAGCATACACTAACTCTGCGTATTTGAGTGCCAACGAATCCTTCAGCTGAAGTGTTTCTCGATCGAGTGTTATAGTCTCTAAATCTCGTGCTGCTGTGAAGAGAATTGTTCCACCTGGTGTTTCATAAACTCCGCGACTCTTCAAGCCTACAATGCGGTCTTCAACTAGGTCTACTCGACCAATTCCATGCCTTCCTCCAATCTCATTCAGCTCAGCAACCAAATTTCCCGGTGAAAGCCTCTTACCGTTCACTGATACTGGAATGCCAGACTCCATCCCAATTTCTACGTATCTGCAACATATAACATAAGTAATTAAATGTGGGTTTTTTTAATGTTGTGTTGTGTCGTGTCTTTAGTGAGATATGTAGCACTGCTGACACTTAAGGTTGAAGGCGTGTGTTGTGTACAACATCAACACGTGTGGTTATTCAATCACTTTCATTTTCTCAAATTATTATTGGTGTCTACTTGTCAAGTGTCGTGTCTGTTAACAAGATGCTTTGCTTACTCTGGTTGATTTGGAGCATCCTGTGGGTCAACAGTGAGCATGTACATATCCTTTTTAGGTTCATTTGCTGGGTCTTCCAAAACATCACCCTTCAATATTTTCACAAATTGGAAAAACATTAGAGAGAAACTTCACTATGCCATATGACCATTTTTTGTTCATAAATGATATACATAGATCAAACTAGAGATTTGCACTTGTAACATATATAGGAATGAGTCAGTTACCTCGTGGGTTATGTGCCAAAGGTTTCTGTCCCTGCTATATATGGATTTCTTAGTTACAGGAACAGGTACATTATGCTTCTTAGCATACTCAATAGCATCTTCTCTCCCTGTAATATCCCATTCTCTCCAAGGAGCCACAACATTTAACTTGGGATTCAGAGCAAAGAAAGAGAGTTCAAACCGAACCTGAATAATTAAACATAGAACAAACATGTCAAAACACAAGAAAATAATTGACATAATCAAGTGTTCTGAACCTTAATAGTAATAATTATAATACATGCCTGATCATTTCCTTTCCCTGTACAGCCATGGGAGACAGCATCAGCTCCAACTTCTTTAGCAATATCGACCATTGCCTATCAAGTCAGTAGGTAACAAAAAAAAACATGTTTATATAATATGCTCAATATATTAAAGGTGATGTACTAAAAGCTAACAGAAGTGTACCTTTGCAATTACAGGGCGGGCTATGGCAGTTCCAAGCAAATACTTCCTTTCATAAACTGCACCGGCACGCAAGCAAGGAAACACATAATCTCCAACAAATTCCTCCTTCAAATCCTTCACCACTAACTGAGAAGCTCCACTGGCTTTGGCCTTCTGTTCTAAACCTTCCAATTCTTGTGCACCCTGTTGAATTTAGCATTTTGTTACTACTGCACATGCAACACATAAAAATGGTGATTGCTAAAAGTGGAGTGTTCAGATTATAGCATACTTGTCCTAGATCAGCAGTGAAGCAAACAACATCACATCCATAGTTCTCTCTGCAAAGCCAAAATCATCAAATAAGTGATATATACTAAGGACAAACTAGTATGTAAACTTTGTTATAATTTATAAGTAGAAATTTCAAAAGATAAAAGTGTGTAAAATATTTCAACAAGAAAACAGAACAGAGGTAAGTTGACAGGGTTATTTACTGATCATCATCACATATATCATCAGATCATGTATTCCTTAAAAATTAAGAATTGTTTTTTTTTCTGCCATACATAACTGAAAACTTCAACTTCAACCTTTTTACCAGTGACATTTTCGGTTGAAGACGTGTCTGATGTCCAACACGTATCGTGTCGGACATCGACACTAACATGTACTAATACTTCAATTACTTGTATTTTTCAAATGAAATTTAGTGTCTGCATGTCGATGTCGTGTTCGATATCCGTGTTTGTGTTTGTGTTTGTGTCGGTGCTTCATAGACTTCAACAGATCCGCTATAAAATTTGAACGTTTCTGATCTATATGCTTTAAAGAGAGAGAAAAAGCAATAATAGAAAAATCCAATAGTATTTTAGAAATCTAATTGTGAGAATTGAAAAGGAAGAAAAGAAGATACAAACCTTAGCCAGGGGACAACAACAGATGTGTCTAAGCCACCACTGTAAGCCAGCACAACCTTATTTAATTTACCTCTTAGCCCTTCAGCCTTCTTTATTTCAGGAACTACTACATCTTGCAACACTGCTTTTATAACTACATATTATCAAAAGAACTTCAATCAGAGCTTATATATGTCAATGATGAAGAAGAAAAAAATTGAGTTTACACTTGATCAATCATCAAGTGGTTTAGCTAAACAATCTCACTCGCCTTGAGGTTTACTAGCACCAATTCCTCTTGTCCTCGGACCCAACTACAAGCAGAAATCAGAACACAAATCAAAACACATGGATATCAAAATAAGAAGGAAAAAAAAGACTCTAATTGAAACAATAGATCTTTATGTATCCATGTAAATTTTTAAGGAGTTAGTATAAAACAACCTCTTTGATTGTCAAAGGCTTTGTCTTACTGAACTGGTGATGCAGTATTTGATCTGCAAACATAAATCAGAACAAACAGTTAGGAGGTTGCAGAGATCAAATAGCACTCAAAATATCAACTTTTTATAAATGATCAATGTTAAAAGATATGGGTTTTTTAAAAAGATGAAATATTATAACGCAAGAATAGAATGAAAAATGCACCTCTTGCATGTTGATATCGGGTAGCAGCAATGGCAGGGGATGAGTATGTGAGAACTGCATTCAATTGTGCCATGTTGAATTTGCTATGTTAGCAGAGCAACTACTACTTCACTTCACTCACTCAGACACACACCTTTATTTGGTTGAAACCAGGTGCTTGTTCTGTTAGTTTTTGTCAGTTTGCAATTATGTAATGATCTTATGTAACCGTCCCTTTCATTATTGTCACTCTTTTCCCGACGCTTTGAATGAAATATTAATCTCCACTCGTCTTTAAAATCAAATTTCGCACTCTATAATATCAAATTTGTCAATCGAATTCAGGAGCACTGAATGAGCCCCCGTGTTCTAAGATAGATTATGTCACTAAACCAACGTTTTAGTTACTCTTGTATTATACTATTGATTAAAAAATGAAGAGATGGGTTTATTTCCACTCAATAAAAAAATTTCAATCAATAAAAATCTGATAAATGTTATATAGTATTGTCAAAAAAGATAATTTTATATAGTACTCCCTCCACTCATTTTTAGTATTTTTTTCTTTTATTTTTTATTCCAAAATAATAATACTTTTAAAAACTCAATATACAATTTACCAAATTTTTTCAAATATACCATTTATATTTATTGAGATTTTTAGAGACCCAAGACAACCTTTAATTCTTTTATTCTGATTTCAATTATCCCAAAACAACTAAAAGAGAATATTTTAGAATTTAGCTAATACAAATTAATTATACCTTAATTTGTGCATAACAAATCAAAAGTATCAAAGATTAGTAACTCGTGAAGTATATCTCATATTTATTGCTAGTACAGTACAATTAAAAAATCATTAATGATGATATTAAATTATTTAAGCTTTTTAAGTTGGAGATATTTAAGATAAGAAGCCATCAATGTATTTACTCATACTTCATATTAATTGGTCACTCTATATATCTATATATATAACATTTGATAATGATCTCTCATAAATGTTATTCCAAGTGTCATCTCATGGATTGCTTAGCATTAATGATGCTTTTTTAATTATTTTATTTTTTTCTTTATTTAATGTAATAAATATAAAGGATATTACAATAAGTATGCAATTTAAATTAGGAAAGTTATTAACATAAACATGAAATAGGAAATTTATGTACTTCTTTAATCCTAACTCAATAATTGTATTTGATATTCTCATATTCTCATTTCATGGGTATTATTATTGTTCATAAAAACATTTAATTTTACAACTCTCCTTCATTCTTATTGATTAAAATGTGAGCAATTCTCCCTAATATATACTTGGTAGCCAATAAGCAAAATGAATTATTTCAACTACCATGACATCTTAGGTTGTTTAGAAGCATTTTCCTCATAATTTTGAATTGAGTGTGATGATGATATCTTAGATTATTTGTCATTTCTCTTAGTCATACCGAGTTATTTATTTCGGGTTGCAAGGATTTCTTTCTAGGTGGAAGAATTATTTGTCTTTGCAAAAAAAAATATTTGTAAGTGCAAGCATACAAAATAAAATATGAGAGCGTCTTTTCATTTGTACCAAAAGGTAATAAATGCATCATGTTTGAAAATTTTAACTTATATTTAGCCTATGATTTTATAGTATCTATATTTGTTTTTTTTCACTTTAATTTTGAATAATTTAACTTTGTTTTTTCTTTTTCTAATTCTTCACAAATTTCGAATGTTCATTTTGAAATGACAAATGATATAAAACAATAATCTCATATTTAAATGAAAATAAATTCATAGTGAGAGTGATGGTTGCATCAACAAAGTTGCTATCTCTTGAGTGTCGGAAGACATGTATAATTAGTAATTGTACACTTCATATTTATTAAATTTTATTAGTTATTTTTGCTCTTAACTGACATGGTCCAGAGGCTCGAGAACTTGGAGGCAAAAGCTTATGGCAAAAAGTATAGAACTTAGTAATTTTCGTCTTTATTGTTTCCTGAGGCCGAAGATAAATTACAAGTAAGAACAACACTTTAAGTCGTATATTAGTGTCTTCAACCCATCAATCTAATTTTGTTCTTTTCATTTTCTATTTATTTACTTAGGCCGCTAGACCTATAACTATTCTATGTTTTCTTCTATCTTACATAAATTCTTTCGCTTATATTTATGGCCAGCGAGAGTATGGGCCTGTTTGTTACATATTAAAAAAACAAGTGATTTTGATGAGAAACTACTCAAAACATATTCTTATTTTAATCAATTTTTATATTCTTATTTTTTTAAAAAAAAAACAATAACAAACGGATAGAAAGTTTAAAAAGTGATTATCTTTAGAAAAATCTATAACAAAGGGCTCTATATCTGAAAGAGTTAGTGGTAGAAACCAAATATAAAATTTATTAATATATACTAATCATAAAAAAATGATTATCTTTAGAAAAAATGTATGGACGCTTTTATTTGTCTCCGCGTTAATCATTAGCTATTGGTTATTGCGCTATTATTTATATTTGGAAGCCCATTTTCTATATACTATAAATTACATCCTCTATTTTTTTCTTCGTATATATAGGTCTTCATTGTGTAACTGAACCATTCTTTTCTTTTATCCTTCAATGGGTGATGAACAAGATTGCAATTTGTCAAACAAGAATGGAAGCACTAAGAACTGGTAAACTAGAAGTACTGAGAGGAGGTAAGTGTAATTTCCCCTTATAATAAAATATTTTTCTTTCAACTCCTTTTGGTACATTCTACAAAATTAAGATTGTTTGACTAATTTTTTTTATTGTATTTTATTGAAGTCCTATTTAAATTGATTATATTTCTCTCTACAAAATTGTTTTTTTTATTTCTTAAAAAAGTATTTGAAATTTTTTTTATGTGAGTTTTTGATACATTTCTTATGAAATTTCTCATAATCATTCTTTTGTTATATTTTTAAGTATGCATCGTATGTATAATATTTTTTTATATTAAATGAAATTAACAAATATTGAATAAGTATACTATATATATATATATATATATATATATATATTATTTTCTAATTTTTATAGACACATTTACTCTAACACACAAATAAAAATAGAGATATCAGCGCGATGGGATGGGGACGGAGAATATTTTCTCACTTCCCGTCCCCATATCTTATATTACTCCACATCCTCGCTCTCCATATCAGAGAGTTTTCCTCCCCCCATCCCCACAGGACCCTATTGTTCATACAAAAGTAGTAAATATTAAACTTAAATTCAACATATTTTTGAAAATATATAAAAAATTAAAAAATATCATAAAGTTTAAAGTTATGGTAATAGGGGTTATGTAATATTTTTTGTTTCTTAGCAATATTAACTTGATGAAATAATATTATATATATTTGTTAGAGTTTCATAATAGTTTTATTGGAAATTGAGACCCCGCGGGCTAGGAGTATAAACTATATCCCCTTCCTACCATGCTTTCAGGGGAACTTAGTAATCTGTCCCCGTCCCCATAGGTTAATATCCATCTTTAGGCCTTTAAACTGGGTCATTTCCACGGGGATTTCCACGTATAAGGAGAAATTAGCACATCTAAGTATAACTACACCAGACATAAATAAACCCTATTGCATGAAAACATTAACATGCATCTAAACATAAATTAACAAATAAAATATAATTTTTTAAAACAATTTTCAATAGGATAAGTATACCCGTGCAAAGCACGGGTCAAGCACTCTAGTATACAGTATAATTAAGAATTCATCAATGTATTATAAGTAAGTACATTGATGATTAATAAATCATCTATGTGACTTCTAGGTTCAAATCTAACCTTGTGAGTGTCGCAGCTTTAAAACTCTTGAGTGGGAGTTTTGCTGCCCATTGTGATCCTACATAGTTCGAGAGATTAGGTTCTACTAATTTGTTTACTTAGGAATATTTAAGTTAGTAAGTCATAAATGTGTGTACTGATATTTTACATTCATTAATATACTACTCCTTTTTAAGAGTTTGAATTTTCACAATTACTTATTATGTCAAATAGGAGAGGGAGCGACGCATACAATAAAATAATAATAAATGTTGTTATCTTTTTGTGTGTATCACACTCTCTCTCAAGAAAAATATCGAAATTAATTAAATGATACCATTAAATATCATAATATTAACTATAAAATGTAAGATTGTAATATTTACCAATATAAAATTGTGGAGTCAATTTTTTTTGTTCAGATCATTTGGTGACTACTCACGGAGTGTCTCATTGATTTCAACGAATGACTAATCTATGCTCGTGTTTATGAGCACAAAGTCGACCACTATGTCTTAAGGTAGCTTATGGCATTGGACAAATGGTATTGATTATCTGTGGAGTTAGTTAATAACAATTCTAATTATCAATTATGAATAATAGAAAAAACTATAAATAATTTATACATTATATGTTTTACTAAATTTGAAGTATGATATATACGTCTCCTAAAAAAGTATAATGTATATATTTACTTTTCGGTGCTTCTAGGGTGAGGGATATTTCACGGTGGACCACTTAAATTGATTGTTAGACATAACATATAATGTTATGAGTGATAGATTTTATGTTGATTGAATACAATCTGAACCACTCATAGCATTTTATATTATATTTAACGGTAAATTTAAGTAGTACACAGGTGAGAGACTTGGTTCACTCCCTCACCCTAGAAGCACCCTTATAATTTATTATTTTAAAAAATATTTTAGATATTTAATGATACTTTAAATATATTATGTGATAGTTTTTTTATTAAAACTCTTTCTCAATATTAAGTTAAAAATATTAAATGAATAAATTGAACCATAAATGTTGTTAGCAACAAACTATCTAATCAAATTTCTTAACATAATTATGGGACCAAACAGACATTAAAAATAAAATAAGTGCAAAAAGGTATTTTAACTTTTGTAATCAAAAGTATTGTAGCCTTTTAATTTCATGGTGATATCCTCGTTGGAAAAGCATAATAAAAAGCATTGACCTCTACCAATTTTTTTTGGGTACATTTTGTAGTTTATATTTTATAAATAGTAATATGTAAAAGTTTTTCATTTCATAAATTTGACATGCTTTTTTAGGCAGTGGACCATTCAAATTCCACCAGCCCTATCATATAATTATATGGATTTTGTACCGATTTGGATAGGTTGCTATAAGGCAATCAGTTTGCTGCCGGTACGGTGGGACAAAACAGATTGTCGCATTTCTTCTTACTAGTATATATCAAAAGAATTATTTCTGTATTATGTGGTTTTTCGCGTCGTTTCTTAATCTTTTGTGTATGATAGAGAATAATATGTTAGGTGAGTGGTTTTTCTATCATTGCAGTCCAAATCTCCCAATAAACGTGTTCTGGATTGGGCCAGTCGTCAGGCCCAACCCAGTAGGTGGTCATCCAACCCAGCAAGGAGATGATCAGTCCAATTTGGCCTAATTCAGCAAGTGATCATCCAGCCCAATAACGGAGTGATCACTCCAACCGATACTTGGGCCCCCATTGCAAATGGGCTATCCGACTTCAACGATCCAAACTAACCATTATAAATAACGTCAGTCACCAAGTGTCAGGTACGCAATTCATTCGAATATTCACTAGATAGTAGTACTATAGCTCGATATAGCTGACTTGGGCGTCGGAGTGTTCCTGCAGGTACACCACCCCCCCCCCCCCCCCCCCCCCCCGGTGCGTTCAGGTCATCCTTAGGCTACAGTATCAGATGACCTGTCCCTTGACCGTCTCCGCAGACCATCTGTCTCCGCAGACCATCCCAAGGTACAGATCATTGGCGACCACAGTGGGAGAACTACTATCACACCGACATTTCAAATGCCTCCAAAGGCAACTCGAGGCAGACCACGGTCGACCGTGGCCGAGACACCAGTCTGTCCACCCCCAGCACTGGAAGGAACGATGACTAACGCTGAGGCCGTCGCCCCTGGTGCCCAGCCAGGCACGACCCAACAGGTTGACGTCACCCTTCCAACCAACTTGTTTCAAGAGCTCCGGGAACAACTTCGAAACCAAGACCGAAAGATCGCCCAGCAGAACGACCTCCTCACCCAGATGGAAGATCAGGTGACGTCTAGACGGGCGGACACTGCACCCGAACTTCATCGTTGGGGCAACCTGTCTAGGAGACACCGGTCGCCTCCTAGAAGACACCTGTTCCACAGATCTCCAGCCCGCAGAAGGGGACAAGGAGGAGGACCAACCCCGCCTAGGATCACTCCCTCCACTTCAGATTACACTTACTGGCCAGAGGAATCTTCACAGCAGGGATCCTCGTATGATTCATCTGGCTCACCCACTCGATCGCACAGCCTGTCTTACGAAACGCGCCCATGCCGCCATCGATCGCGCAGCCAGTCTTATGAAACGCGCCCATGCCGCCATCGATTGCGCAGTCGGTCTTACGAAATGCGTCCGCGCAACTATCCAAGAGATGATTCTGATGGAGAACGACCTGGTCATCGAGGTCGACGCTTCGAGGATCGACCACCTCGTAGGGGTAGAGTGAACACGAATTTGGGTCCTTTCACCAGAAAGATAGACGAGTTTCGTATCCCACGCTCGTTACAGAAACCCCCTTCCGGGCTGAAAATGTACAACGGCGTGCAAGATCCGGACGCCTATCTGAAGCACTTCGACATTATGATGAAGTATAGGGAGGCGCCCGTTGCCTTATAAGAACTGATTGTATGTCATGAATGAAAAGGCGGGCGGAACACTCTTTTTCCCACAGGGTTTTTTATCGAGGTCCGCCCGACCGTTAAATAAGACAAGACGTTTTCTTTTATATATGTGTTCATATGTCTCTTTAATTACGAACAGCCAATCGAGAACGAAGCTCAAAGGTTCGACCTGCCATGCGAGTAAAGTTCAAACCGCGTTCGATAAACTGCGCCGTCAGGATACAACGCTTAAACGAATTTAGGCACAATCGAAGCGACCTAAGATTGGTCACACCCCTGAGGACGAGTTAAATCCAAGTCGAACCTTGGTAAACTGTCCAAAGGCACTTAAACGAATTTAAGTACAAACGAAGCGACCTAAGATTGGTCGCACCCCCAAGGGCGAGTTCAATCCGGGTAGAAACCTGGTAAACTGTCCATGGGTGTTCACTATCCTACTCGAACGAAACGGGTGGAAAGAATAAAATAACAAGCAAAAATACCGAGCCAAGCGAATAAGGCAATAAGATAACGAGTGTTCCTCCTTCGGGGAGGATCGAGTGCCCCTCCTTCGGGGAGGATCGAGTGCCCCTCCTTCGGGGAGGATCGAGTGCTCCATCTTTGGGGAGGATCGAGTGCGCCTCCTTCGGGGAGGATCGAGTGCCCCTCCTTCGGGGAGGATCGAGATCTCCTCCTTTGGGAGGACCAACTCAAGTGGAGTGACCAGATCGTCAACGAACATGCACTTAAGCGAATATGTCAAGGGGTAGGGCCGAAACCCGACCAGTCAAAAATAAAGACGACCTCACTTACGCACGAAGCGGGAAAGAGGAATCTCGCCCTCACATTAGTCTGCAAGCCATAACGTTGGCTGTGGTTGTCCGATTGAGGCATGCGAGCATGCGTTGGAAAGTTGAGAAGTAGAGATACAATTCGTATGTTGAGCTCGAAATCCAATTCGAACGTCCTCAACCCCTTCTGGTCTCCCAAGATTGGGACGACCACTTCTTGGTCGCCCGCGTGCGACCTTGGAGGACGGTCTGGTCCGAGGTCCATAACTTCGTCCATATTTATTTGATAGGGGCGTGTGAGCATGCGTTGGAAAGTTAAGAAGCATGTCTACAACTTTCATGTTGTATGAAAAGTCTAATTCGAACCTCCTCGACCTCTGATGGTCGCCCAAGATTGGGATGACTACTTCTTGGTCGCCCTCATGCAACCTTGGAGGACGGTCTGGTCAGAAGACCATAAATTTGTTCATGTTTATCCGATGGGGACGTGTGAGCATGCGTTGGAAAGCTTAGAGACATAGATACAATTCTAATGTTGACCCCAAAATCCAATTCTGACGTCCTTGACCCCTTCTGGTCGCCCAAGATTGGGGCGACCACCTCTTGGTCGCCCGCGTGCAACATTGGATGCCTGTTCAGTATGGAGACCATAACTTCGTCCATGTTTGTCCGATGGGGGGTGTGTGAGGATGCGCTGAAAGCTTAGAAGCAAAGCTACGATTCTTATGTTGATCTCAAAGTCTTATTCGGACGTCTTCAACCCCTGCAGGTCGCCCAAGATTGGGGCGCCCACAGCACGAAAATGGGCAGTTGGCACCATGGAGGGCTATCTAGTCTGACAACCTTAGAGGCATGGGCAACCAAAAGATACTCAGCATCGATCGTGCAAGGATGAAAGAGCAAATGAACTTGAGCAAAGTAAATCTTGCAACAAAGTACCAAAGTATGAACGATCAAATTATGGGTTACAACAAATCAAATACAACGGTCGTCCAGGTGAGAGGATGGTCTGATCGCCGGACGAGAGGATGGTCTAATCGCCAAGTAAGAAAATGGTCTGATCGCCAAAGTGAGGTGGTCACCTAAGATCACAGAAACCAAATTACTAAGTTATCCAAGTCCTACCAAGCCCATCACGCAAAGAAATTGAACCAAGAATTGTAGGGAAATTACCTGGGTGACAGCGTACTTGTCCAAACCGAAAGAGGAGAGTGCCCGCCCAAAGCACAACCTGGTAAATCAAAACACCAAAGTGGTTGAATCCCATCAAGCTCAATACATTGAAATCAAATAGTGCGTAAAGAGGGAAAAAATGAACGAGAGCGATTGGGTCGTCCAACGATCAGGTTGTCCAAACAACGGGAGCGACCAGGTCGTCCGGACAGATCGTCCACGAGGAGCAATCGGGCCGTCCAACGACAAGGTCTATCAAAAAACGCAAGCGACCGAGTACCTCGAGTGTTCAATCTGCGCAGATATGTCAAGTGTTCAACGGGAGCGACCAGGTACCTCGAGAGCGATCGGGTCGTCCGTACAGATCGTCCGCAAGCTACCTCACCCACTTCACTACTCACTCGAAATCGTAGATCATCCCAAACCATGTAACAAAAATTAAAGGAAAATGGCAATACCGGGTCGTCCGTGAAGGAGCAGGTCGCCTGCAAGAGGGAAGAGCAGATCCCGTTGTTGCCCAAGGGACTGGTCGTCCGGGAAGAGCAGGAGCAAGTCGTCAGCGCGCGGAAAACCAGATCGTCCGTTGCGCAAGACGACTTCGTCCGTTGCGCGAGAAGAGTAGGTCCCCTTTCCGATCGTCCGCTACGAAGAAGAGGATCAGGTCACCCAAGCTCACGGATCGTCCACCTTCGAAAACGGCACAGGTTGCGCAGACGAGGAAATCAGGTCGCGCCGCGAAGATCAGGTCGTCCTCGATTACGGGTCGTCCTTGCGCCGTTGGGAAGAGAGAAGATGGCTCGTGAATGCTGGTCTTCCCACCACAAGCGATCGCTCAACTCACGGATAGCCCAAAACTCCCGTGCGCGAAGGTGTGGTCTCGCGAAGGATGGTGGATCGGGTCGTCCCGACGGATCGGGTCGTCCCTGCGAAGGATCGGTTCGTCCTCGAGGTGGTCGTCCGTTTGGACTGATCCTCCCATCTGGCTGGTCGCCCACTACGAGGGATGATCACTCCAGAGGGAATTTTTAGAGAAAAATTCTTCTTTTGGAGCTTATGTGAACCGAATGAAGGGAAAGAAAAGACCCCTCACACTCTTATATATAGGCCCAATAAAAGCCCAAGAAATATTAAAGAAAAAGAAAAATATATTCGAAATTTGCAACAAAGTCAAGACGACGGAAAAAGCGTCTATCAGTTATCGAATGATCCGTTACGATCTCAACCGCCGAAGATTCACAAGTCGTGAACTGGGGGCATGACCATCCGAACTACTGATCGAGCATGACCATCCGAACTACTGATCAAGCCTACGCTCGCTCGGTGATCGAACTTGGCTTGGGGGCAACTGTTCTGGACTGGGCCAGTCGTCAGGCCCAACCCAGTAGTGGTCATCCAACCCAGCAAGGGGAGGATCAGTCCAACTGGGCCTAATCCAGCAAGTGATCATCCAGCCCAATAGCGGAGTGATCACTCCAACCGATACTTGGGCCCCCATCGCAAATGGGCTATCCGACTTCAACGATCCAGACTAACTATTATAAATAACGTCAGTCACCAAGTGTCAGGTACGCAATTCATTCGAATATTCACCAGATAGTAGTACTGTAGCTCGATATAGCTGACTTGGGCGTCGGAGTGTTCCTACAGGTACACCCCCCCATGCGTTCAGGTCATCCTCGGGCTACAGTATCAGATTACCTGTCCCTTGACCGTCTTCGCAGACCATCCCAAGGTACAGATCAAAACGTAACCTTATTATAAAATCCAATTATTACAGACTTGACGAATGCGATGATGGGTGGGAGAAGACTGTGTAGCATACATAGCACAGTCACTTCCACTAGGAGAGAGATGATGGAGTATAACCAGTAATGCTAATGGCCGCTGAAAAATATAACCGGAAAACTTGTTTTTTTATAGATGTAGAAGTGATAAATATCATTAGTAAACTAAACTCAGACATAAAGTAGAGATCTCGAAATCAAATTTGGGTAACTATAAGGAAAATGTTCAACTTAGTAAGGTCGACTTTGTTAGTTGTGCTAGGCCTTATGAACACCGAAAACATTATTATAGTGGCCCATCGTTGCTCTCTAATCATGAAGACAATTCATTTTCTACTATTTAAATATGATATTTTTTTATTACTTAAAAAAACAGGTGATAATCTTTATGATAAGTTTGTCACTAACTTTTTAAGTTAACAGTACTTAAATTTGTCCAATAAAAAAGTGTATATAATTAATAATTTTATATAGGTTAGATTAAACATAATTTTGAGTTTTCGATTTGAAAATTAAATATACTTAGCTTACACAAAATGACTAAACATTATCTACTTTGAGCACTACACAGTGAAAACCTTTTTTTTTTTGATTGGATAGCGAAATCCAATTTTTAAACTTATGCATAAAAGGAAGGCTTAATAAATATTTGATCCCCTGCAAATATCTCATTTTTTCATTTACCCATGTAAAAAAAGGTTTTAAAATCAATATTGCAAATAATAAGTGTTTCTAGTTACGTAAACTTTTTATATTTTGCAGGAGGTAACCGTACATGATTTTTACCATTATACACTACATAATCTAACAGAAGGGTGACCGAAAATTGTTTATATTTGAAGGGGTAACCTTAATTTTTTTTTTACAAGAGAGTAAATGAAAAAATGAGATATTTGCATAGAATCAAATATATAAACCTAAAAGGAATCCTACAATCATTCAAATCCCACCCATATGAAAGGAGAGCAGATTTGACCCAAAAAAAAAAGAGAAGATAAGAACACGTGTTTTAATTTTTTAAAGGATGTCATGGTAATCACTTGTGGCCCATGAAACATAAAATAATTCAAATCCCACTTGCTGGATTCCACTAATTCACTTCATAATTGATAGCACAAATAATTATTGCATCTTTTTTGTTATAAAACATTTTTTTTTGCCTTTTTTGTTATAAAACATAAAATTTAATAAATTGGATTGCTAATACAATGTAATATTTAGTATTTGCCATATGATCATTATATATACCAAGTTTTAAATAAATTAAACATTCATAAATATGTATTCTTATCATTAAATTAAACCATATGTTTTCTCAAAAATTAATTTTGAAGAGGGATAAACCTATTTTCCCTTTCTTTCTATGCATATGAATAACAATCTCTTGGGCTATCAAAACATTGTCTATAGTTCCCCTAAGCCTCTAATCAAGATAAAACTACTTTGAAGAAGGTCAATCAGCATTTCTATGTAGGGTCTAATTCTTCAAACAAAGGTGGAAGGGTCTGATTCTTCAACCAACTTAATTTATATCACAATGTTACTGAGCTAAAGGCCAAATATATACTCTCGCACAATAGACTAGTAGGTTTTGAGGAATAAAAGTTAAAACTTAAAAGCCATCAAAAGTCTTGGAACTCTATAACACTCTCTAGAGAAAAGTAGACGTTTTAACCTCCTCTCTCAAAATACTTGTAATAGATTTAGCCCCTGTTTGAATTAGTTTATTTTTGAGCTTATGAGAAATAACTTATGGAGATAAATAAGTTTTTATGTTGATTCACAAGTTCTCACTAAAAAAAGTTATATCTCCATATGATGTTTTTCCATAAACCACCTTAACAAACTTATGAATAATACATAAAACCTTATTTATTTGCATAACTTGTTTTGCATAAGCTCAAAATAAGCTCTATCCAAACGGGTCCTTAATCACTTGAGAGATTCTAAACGGGCCCTTAATCTCATTATGCAAAATCCCTTCAGTAGTTCACCACACTCCATTGAAGCAGTCAACTTACCTATCATTCTTCTAATAACAGATTGAGTAACGTTCAAAGGTCACTATTGGTGTCATTAAGATCGATTAAATAATTAAATAAAAAAGCAAAACAATCAAAAAAAATTAAGGACTACAAAACACCATTTTATTGGGAAAAAGGTAACCTATGTTTTTTAAAATAAATAGATAACTAATCCTAAAAAATATAGACTATAAACGATGAAACCTACCGACTCAAAGCATGTATATTTTAGATTTTTCTTGAGTAGAAGCATCTAGTGCATTTGATTCATAATGACTGACATTTTACAATTGGGAGTATCAGAATAAAAGTGGGGACTAGTTGTACACAAGGCCACCCCTGCAGGGATGTGAACAACCTTTTTTTGGTATTAAACTGGGGGGGGTAAGCCCCAAAAGAACAAACCAAACTAGGAGACAACAAACCGAGGAGTAGAAACTCCAAGTCTATCAGCGAGCAATAAGTGATCCATCGAAATGAGACACTGCTCATAATACATCAATTGCTCATTTTGAGCACATCCCATATTAGTCAAGAAATCTGCACACTTGTTAGCCTCCCACGGTGGATGTGTGTAAATCAGACCTCCCACTAATGATGAGGCAAGTTTCTGATATCCGACACAAAGCTCCAATCGTTAACACAGATCCCACCTTGATCATTTAGGATTTGCACCACCACGACAGTCTCTAACTGAACAGCCACTGAAGTTTAGTTATTGGCCTTGCAAAGCTTTAGGCCCTCGAAAACCCGCCACAATCTCGCTATCAACGCCCTACAGTGACCAACATATTTGGGGAACCCCCCCCCCCCCCCCCCCCCCCAATCAATTTCCCTCATTATCCCGGATGAGACCACCAGACCTTGCACGCTTTGTATCAGATTTAAAAGCACCATACGTGTTCAAGCAAACCCACCCTTTGGTCGGAGGAAACCAACGCAACTCAACGCAAGCAGGTTTTCGATTGTGATCATTAATAGTCGCAGATATGGCCTGCTTATACTTGGTAGTAAGCCTTAAGACCAATTGTCAGGGATTCACTGGTTGCAAGAAATGTCTCTCATGAGCTTCTTTATTTTTCCAAGACCAAGTCAGATGACACGTTGTTGCCCAGATGTTATCCCTGGTGAGGTCACCAATAAACCAATCATATTGTTGAAGATTGAAATTAATCCAGTGTTATAAGTCACCCCCAAAGAAATCACTCCTCTTATCAACTTTAACCATGTCGATCCAAAGGGAAGAAGCTAGAGGACAGTCACGAAGTGCATGCAGCACACTTTCAGTAACATTCTCACAATGCGAACAAAAAGAATCCCCCAATCCCAACTTGAATTTCCTCAAATGTGTGACGAATCTATCATGAGATGTTAACCACAAGAAGCTACTCACTCTCTGGAGCCAGGATCTTCCAAATCTTCTTCCAAACCAAAGACTCAACAACATCCACACATAAGGCAGGGCCAACCCAAGGCCCAAACAACTAAAGTAAGGGCTTTACCATAATTTTTATTTATATCTGTATGTATGCCTGTGTAATAGAAAAACGGAAATGAATTAATTATTAACTAAGTAATAAAAGAGTAATGCTATATCACACGATGGGTAGTTTTCGTGGATTCCACGAGGAGTAGTTTTGTGTGTTATTATATAAATAAAAATAAATAAATAAATAAAAATCCACAAATCATGGAAAGTTAGCATGAAAATAGGAAGTTGAATAAACTAGGAAAAACTCACACAACATGGAGAGGTTAGTGGGTAAAGAGATTAGCATAAAAATAGGATTGACTAACCAATCACACTTCGTGGGGTATTCCACGAAAACTTCCTCGTGAGATTTAGCATTTTCTGTAATAAAATAACATCCCATTCATTACAGTTATGTTTGTTTTAAACGAGCTTCAATATTGATTTCGTGTTTGGTTAAAGTTCTCTCATCCAATAGAATTGTGTTTGAGCTTAACAATTTTTTTTACACAATTTAATTAATTTTTAATCAAGTCTTCAGTATCATGTTGGTTCTCTAATTTACGTCAAAAGAAAATGTTGGTTCTCTAATCTCTTGCTAAAAAATGTTTGTTCTCTCTAGAAAACAGAAAACATACAAGATCGTAGGTAATACTTGTCTTGTTGCATTTTATTTAACCCAACTTTAGATAAAAAAAGAATAAAAGACTTTAATTTATTTATTTATATGTAACTTAAATTATTTATTTATTTTTACCAACTTAAATTATTCATTCAATAAGCTATTCATATGGTATTTTTAATGAGGCATGGATTTTTCGTCGAAATGGGTTTGTTGCCATAACGATGCTCAACAAACTTTTCGTTTAAAAAAACAACTGTTTTTTTACAAAAATCTAGAAAATAGTGTTCAAATTATATTGAATCGGATACTAAGAATTTGCATCGTTTTTTATTTCATAGGCCTCACATCAATGTTCGCTTTAGGCCTCTTAAACTGTTGGGTCGGCCCTGACAGAAGGGATGTGAGCAACTTTGTTAGCATTTATCCTGACAACCTCAACATGCAAGTTGTTGAATTTTTGATTTTGTGTGTCTCAATTTGGATCACACTAGGTTATATTGATAATAGAATTGCAATAAGTACAAGAAATCATAACTGATTATTGTAATCCTAATTGATATGATAATAATCATATGCACACCTAATGATGATGTGTACATGACAAGGATTCTAACACGAGTTACAACTGAAATTAGAGTAAAAATCCTAGCAAGCCCAAATAACATATCCAAATTCAATATTTGGGATCACCAAAGAGTGAAAAACATCAACGACAAATATTCTAGCTCAAAAATTACATTAGAATAACCAAGGGTCTAACCCAAGAAATAGCAAAATAAAGTCCAAGAGTGTCACCTAAAACCACTTTAGTAATCGAGGAGAACCAGAGAGTCTGACTGGGCACAAATAAACACCCTTTTATAATCTCTTAGACACATCCCATTGGGCCTGGACATTGGGCGGGTTCGGGCCAAAATCACGGATCCATCCAAATCCGCGGTCTATAGACTGAGGCCCATTTCCGCCCAAAGTTTTGTTCGATCTACTCGGGTTCGGTTTAACGGGTTGACGGGTTGGGCGGGTGGTTTTATGTGGTTTAAAGCTTAAATGGAGTTTGTGAAGATAATGAGAATTATTGAGAAGAGAAGATGCAGTGTGTTAATGGAGTTTTGTGGAAAAACCAGATAAAGAAGAAGATAGAGGGAGAAGATGAGTGTAGAAGTGCCTAGTAAAAAGTGTACTATAATTTATATATTAAATGTTTTTTATTAATCTTTTTGACATTAATCATTAAAATTTACATTGATCAATGTGTATTGCAGTGGCACAGTGCTGCCTTCGGTGCCGTGTTGCAGTGTGTATATAGTACTTTATTTTACTTTATTATACTTTTTCTTTTTCAAGTCAAAATGTGTCTGACAAAAAGCAAAATAATTAATAAAACATTCTACTATATGCAATTATCTCAGTTACCTTCACGTTGCACAACCATGTTCGGTCGGGTTCGAGCCCAGATGGTTTCTGAACTGTACCTAGCAGTGTTGTGCGGACTGCGTAGGTGGTCTCTTGCGGTATGGCTTGATATCAAAGAGCGCCCGGGAGGGGGACCTGCGAAGCCACTCCGACGCCCAAGTTAGTATTGAGAGTAGGTGAGTGATTTAGCAAGGAATGAGAGTGTACCTAATTATGGCAATATGAGTTGGTATTTATAGGGAAGCGTGCCCATTGTGAGTCGTTGGATCGGCTGAGTTAATCTGAACCCTTCAAATATTTAGGTTAGATTGGGCCTTGTAGATAGTGGATATGGACCAAGCTGATTGGGCCAATCTATGTCAATTGATGAATGGGCCTCGTGGCCCAGTCCAGAACAGTTGCCCCCCAAGTCGAGATTATTCAGTAGGATGGTCTCGGCTTGAAGCTTTTAATTTATCTGCTTGGCGCGTGGTTGTTTTCGTCGTGTTTGGTAGTGCGAGAGATTTCTTATTACCGCGACGGTAAAAATCTTTCAATCTTTGATGAGTAAAATAAATAAATGAACATTTAAACTCATTATTTCTCACCCTCTATAAATAGAGACATTCCTCTCCATTTGGTCCCGCTTGAAGATTGGTAGGGTAGAGAATTGGGTGGGGATAAGATTTTCTTGAAGATAAGCTTTGTGTTGGACCACATATTTCTTCACCTCTTGGTAAGTGGTTTTTTATCCAACCCCCTTCTTTCTTCCTTCTTGATAGCATGTTGTAGAAAACATCTCCCACTAGTTTGATCCCCTCCCCATAGAGCTCATGTGATTACTCCATAGGCTTTGAGGAAAGATGAATATATTTTTATTTTTATTTTCGTAAACCGGCAGCTCCCGCTCCCGCACGCGTAAATCGGCAGCTCCCGCTCCCGTAAACCGGCAGCTCCCGCTCCCGCACGCGTAAACCGGCAGCTCCCGCTCCCGCACGCGTAAACCGGCAGCTCCCGCTCCCGCACGCGTAAACCGGCAGCTCCCGCTCCCGCACGCGTAAATCGGCAGCTCCCACGCGCGTAAACCGGCAGCTCCCGCTCCCGTACACGTAAACCGGCAGCTCCCGCTCCCGCACGCGTAAACCGGCGGCTCCCCTCCCGCCGGTGTTGGGGGTCCTTATGTTGTGGACGTTGGTTCTTGCTTGTAGCGTGCACCTCATGGCGCTTGGTTAGCAAACTGATGCCTTGAATTTTATTTTTCAAATGAAGTCTTTGTTTCGAATCCACCTCCTTTTGTTGTTTTTGTTTTGACGCACCTCAAATTTTTCATGAGCTCCTTTTCTTTGGCACTTATAAGTATTCATGAGCTCCTTGACACTTGGGAAAATTCTCGTGAATTTTCTTTTGTGTTTGAAACTTAGAAAATTCTCGCGAATTGTTTGTTTCGACACTTGGAATGATTTCTCCGGAATCCATTCCGATTTAATTCTCATGAATTTCTTTCGCACTTTAATTTTTCATGTCTCGAATGGTGCTTCAGAAGGTCGTCTTCTCATCGATATTTTTGCATTACTTACCCGTCCAACTAGGTAATTCCTCTTAACTTAGTTATTTTTATCTTCAACCCCTTGTTCTTCGACCTCAGGAGAGGGGTTTGACGACAAGTTTTTCTAACACGCGACTACTTGTTTCGCCCCTTTCCTGCAGGTTGAGAGATGGGGAGAACCAAGTCGACCGCTCGCGTGAACGCGGCCTACCCCAGTCCCACAATCGTAGTTCCTCGGTCGGAAATAACACCTTGTGTAGAAGGGGTAATACCTGGCTATCCCGTTACTTCTTCCGATGATGAGGACATGGATGACGAGCGTCGGTTCGAGTTGGAAGTGGTGGAGGTTGATGGGATCAACTATGACTGGGTCGCTCGTAGTGTTCGGTCCACCAGGAGTTTCTATACTCCTGGTAGGAGTTTACCTTCAAGTCTTTGTGAGGATGTGCTTGGTGACCACTGGCGGTTAGAGGCGGTCGGTCCGGATGACAGAGTTTGCTGTATTCTCTCGGGTCGAAAGTTCATGATGTTTTGCCCTGTTATTCACAAGATGAAGATTTCCCCATTCTTCACTTCATTCCAACTCTCCGTTTTGAAGCACCTAGGGATAGCTCCTTCACAATTGCATCCAAACTCATGGTGCTTTATCAAGTGTTTTGAGTTGGTGTTACGGGTCTTGAGGTGCAGGCGTAGTTTAAAACTCTTCTTCACCCTCTTTGAGGTGCAGCGGTGTCTAGAGCTTTCAAATGGAGTCACGCGATCAGATTTCGTTTGTTTGAGGGGTCGTCGTACTTTGCCCTATTTTGAAATCTATTCGGAAAGTCAGCATGATTGGAAACATAGATATTTTTATGTTGTCCCAGTGAGCCAAGAAGCAGTTGATAGCCTGAATCTTCTGGATGAGCAAGGGTCAATTGCCGGGGATAAGTTTCACCTTGGGTGGAGCAATTCTGATATTGAGTTTGCCTCTCGAAATTATCGAGTTAATCCCTCTGAGTTGAACAGGGAGGATTCAGATACTTTAAATTTAATTCGAGATATTGCCGAGCGTCTTTCTGTGGCGTCAAAGAAGATTATTTGTAGTGAGCTCACTAAGGCTCAGGACCTTCGAGATGCCGTTTGGCACTTAGGTTGCTTGTTTAGTCATGCTCTTTTAATTTCTACTTTTTTAATTCGCTTCTTGCTTTGTTGACTCATTTCCTTGTTCTTTGCAGATAAGATGGCTGCCCCCCTCACCTTTGATGAAGTTGCTGCCTTGGCCGGGAGGAGGAACCTTCCGAGTTCAAATGGGGGAGGTCGCCCTATTCCCCCTTCCTCTGCTGCTGGCCGCCCCTCAACGGGGTCTCGTTTGAGTCTTGGTGCCCCCGGTCGGGCTGGGCTTTCTGGAGCTCCCAGGATTCCTGCCGATGTTCGAGACAAGGAGGTTTGTATCGAAGGAGCTTCTAATACTCCCGAGAGTCGTGGCCATTCATCCAAGCGTAAGAAAAGTGTTGCCAGACGTCGTTCCCCTATCGAGCGCCCTTCTCCCGATGGGCTTGCCCCTCCCCCTGGTCGTCCTCTTGAGCTTGACTCTGAGGTGATTAACTTCTCACATGCGGAGTGTGAGCGTTTTTGCGACAATCCTTGGGAATTTGCCATCCGCATGGTTCAGCTCGGACAAGGAATGCATGCCAAATGGAAGGATGAAAGGGGAGGTAGCTCTAGTTCAGGTAGTCTTTATATGCTTTTTTATTTATGATATTCTATTTGTTGGTCATATCGTTTCTTGATTGCTTCTTCTTATAGGGGATTGTGGTCATTTGCTTGCTGAGAATCAACGACTTACCCGAGAGCTACAATAGGTTATAGAGTCCGGTCATCGAGCACAAGAACTCGTGGGGCGTTATCAGCGGGAGAGGGATGAGGCTTTTTGTGATAGAGATGCATGCCTACGGAAGGTGGAAGATCTTCGCACTCAACTTCAAGGAGTTCATGCTGAATTGGAAGGTGTTAAGCAGTCAAGAGATGAAGCCATGAAGAAAGTGGAACAGATTGCCGGACAAGTGGTGGACTTCTCTCACCAAGCCTACGCTAAGGCATTGGGTCACGTTCAGTGCCTTTATCTGGAGGCTCAATTGGATACCCAGTATCTCAACTTTGATTATGACACCATGGATGGGAAGATCGTTCAGTACCATGTTGGTGGGAGTGGATTTGACGTCATCTACCCGTGAACTTGTGCTCTCGCAGTCTTTCAATTATGTAGTTTTCTTTTCGCCTTTTAAGATTTGGTTATGTACCCTAACTATGGGCCCGGCCATCTCCGGTGTGACTATCTTCATTTCTCGTTATGCAATTTCAGTCTATGTCTTCTTATCTTGACATTTTTCTGATTGCTTGCATCTTTTGCTTGACTAGTGTGTTTTAATTAATGGCGTTGGGCGCGTGCCCTGCCTCGATCATTTTAACGTCCATTGTCTCGTTGCCTTACACTTATGTATCCTCCGAGGACAGTTTATCAGAACCCGGTCCGATTCTAACTCGACCATCAGAGGTTGCGACACGTTTAAAGTCGCTTCGCGCGGCGAGTATGCTTACTCGCGCCTTGGTTTATAAGGAAGCGCACACGATCGCAGCGTCGATCTCATGCCGGCCCCTTTTTTTACCATCAGGCTTTTCGTCTTTCAGCTAGTTCCTTGTCTTTATCGTTAGGACTTAGGCTTTTTAATCCTGCGAATAATGGTAAACATTGGAAAATAACATTCTTCAAGCAAACGTAAAATTTCATTCACTCTGAATACTTTAACATTTGATGGCTCAAGCCGTTACATGAATTTACACAATAAACTTTTTCAACTTGTCAGTATTCCAAGTCCTAGGGATTGGATATTTATTCAAAGTCTCTAGCTTGAAAGCTCCTTTCCCAGTTTCGGCGACAATTCTGTAGGGCCCCTCCCAGTTGGGGGCTAACTTCCCTTGGGATGCATTCTTTAGACCCACGTCCGCTCTTCGTAGGACTAGATCACCGACCTCCAAGGTTCTTCGCACCACTTTGGTGTTATACCTCGTGGCCATCCGCTGTTTGATTACCGCCTCTTTCAACGCTGCTTGGTTTCTTACTTCATCTACGAAGTCCAACTCCTCTCGGAGCTTTTGATCGTTGGTTTCCGGGGGATTTGGGTGTTTAGTCCTCCAACTTAGCTCTCCAACCTCGACAGGTATAACTGCCTCAGTGCCGTAAGCCAAACGGAATGGCGATTCCGATTTAGATGAGTGTGGGGTAGTTCTGTAAGCCCACAATACATAAGGTAACTCTTCAGGCCAACATCCTTTTGCTTCGTCAAGTCTTCTTCGCAATCCTCGAAGGATGACCCTGTTAGCAGCCTCTGCTTGCCCGTTGGTTTGCGGATGCTCCACTGAGGTAAAGCGATGCTTGATCTTGAGCTCCGTCATGAGTTGTCTGAACCCTTTGTCTGTGAATTGTGTGCCGTTGTCAGTGATGACTACTTCCGGTATGCCGAACCTAGTCATGATGTTTTTTGCTGTGATGCTGGCCAATGGCTCGGCTTCGATCCACTTAGTAAAGTAATCTACTGCGACAATTAAATATTTCACTTGGCCTGGGCCAGGGGGAAGGGGCCCAAGAGGTCAATCCCCCACCAAGCGAACGGCCAAGGAGCACTTAGGTACTTCAAATCGGAAGAAGGGGCAATGTGCACATCCGCGTGTCTTTGACACTTGTCACATTTCTTGACGTAATTTTGTGAATCTTCATTCATGGTAGGCCAGTAATAACCTGCTCTAAGTGCTTTTGCCGCCAAGGCTCGTCCTTCTAGATGCTGCCCACAGATTCCCTCGTGGATTTCCGCCAGGACATAGTCTGCTTCGGCTCCTTCAACACATTTTAATAGAGGCATGGAAAAACCTCTACGAAAAAGTGTTCCTTCAATAACTGAATATGATGCTGCCCGCCTTCTAACGGATGCTGCTTCTTTCTCGTCAGCGGGCTCATGCCTATCGAGTATGTATCGGAGGATCGGAGTTATCCAATTTTGACTGGCTTCCACCGTGAGGACCGAGGTTGATGAACCATTATCAAGGAGGATGCTTGGATTGGACAAAGTTTCTTGAAGAACGCTCCGATGATTCCCCGGTGCCCTAGTACTTGCCAATTTGGATAGTATGTCTGCTCTAGTATTCTCTCCCCTGGGTACATGTTTCACTTCCGCCTTCTTGAATAGTCCTAGGAGTTCGCGCACTCTAGCTAGATACTTCTGTAGCACCGATCGTAGGCACTATATGCTGCATTAATCTGGGAGACCACTAGAAGTGAATTTGTGTGAAGTTTAACTTGGGTAGCTCCGAAGTCCTTGGCCAATTGTAGGCCAGCTATGCAAGCTTCATATTCTGCTTGATTATTTGACGTGGAGAACGAGAATGAGAGGGATACTTCTACCATTAGGCCTTCGGAGTTTTCAAGTATCAAGCCCGCTCCACTTCCTTTGCTGTTTGAGGATCCATCCACGTGGAGGATCCATGATGTTTCTATATTACCTTCATGGGATGATGTCATTTCGGCGACAAAGTCTGCTAACACCTGAGCCTTCATGCTGGTCTCGTTTCATATTTGATTCCAAATTCTGAGAGCTCGACTGCCCATTTAATAATCCTTCCAACCAGATCGGGACGATGAAGAATTTGCCTGATAGGTTGGTTGGTTCGAACCACTACCTGATGTGCTACGAAGTATGGCCTGAGGCGTCGGGCTGCGATTACTAGGGCCAAAGCGACCTTTTCCACCTTCTGGTATCTCAACTCGGGCCCTTGTAATGCCTTACTTACAAAATACACCGGCTTTTGGCCAGTGTCGGTCTCTCTGACGAGTACTGCACTTAGTGCTTCGTCGGCCACAGCAAGGTACAAATATAGGGTCTCTCCGACCTCTGGTCGGGTTAGGATAGGTGGTTCAGAGAGGATTTGTTTTAAAAGACTTAGCGCCTGCTCCTGCTCGGCGGTCCATTCGAAGACCGTATCTTTCTTTAAAAGCTTAAATAGCGGTAGGGATTTGAGAGCTGCTTGTGAAATGAAACGGGACAGCGCTGCAATCATGCCTGTGAGTTTTTGAATTTCTGTCTTTGTGGTTGGTGAAGTCATTTCGGTCACAGCCCTGCACTTGTCAGGGTTGGCCTCAATACCTCTCTCAATGAGATAGAAACCGAGGAATTTCCCTGCTCGAACCCCAAATGTACACTTTTCTGGGTTCAATCGCATATTGTTCTTTGGAATTTCTGAGAACACTTCATTTATATCTTTAAGATGATCTGGGTCATTCTTACTTTTTACTATCATGTCGTCGAGATATACTTCGATTACTCGGCCGATTTGATTTTTAAACACTTTATTCATCATTCTTTGATACGTTGCCCCGGCATTCTTAAGCCCAAAAGGCATTACGCGGTAGCAATAATTTCCTTGCTCCGTCATGAATGCCGTTTTCTCTTGATCCGGCGGGTACATCGGGATCTGGTTATATCCTGAGTATGCATCCATAAAAGATAATAAACGAAAACCTGAGGCGCTGTCAACTAATTTGTCTACACGGGGAACGGGGAAGGCGTCCTTTGGACATGCCTTATTAAGATCAGTATAGTCAACACACATCCTCCATTTTCCATTAGATTTCTTAACAAGGACTACATTGGACAACCAAGTGGTGTACTTAATTTCTTTTACAAAGTTTGCCTCTATAAGGTCTTTGACAGCCCTAGCAGTGGCTTCGGCCTTCTCTCCCCTTTGGACTCTTCTTTTCTGAGCCACCCACTTTGTGTTAGGATTAACAGCAAGACGGTGGCATGCTACCTCGGGTGGTATTCCTGGCATGTCAGCTGCGGACCAGGCCAAGAGATCAACATTCTCCTTCAAGTATTTGATGAGCTGCTCTTTGACATCCTCAGGGAGGTCAGAGCCTATCTTGACAGTCTTAGCAGGGTCTTCCCCCAATTGGATGGAGATGAATTCGCCATCTGGCTCAGGTCTCTTCATGCGCTTTTTGAGCTCCTTAGTGAGGGCGGAATCCTCCTCCTCTTCCTCGCTGTAAGGATCATATCTAGCATCCAGATCTGCCAAGTTCACCTCAGCCCCTTTCCCTGACTTCTTGATTGGGTTTTTCACTTTAGCAATTTCATTTTCATCCTTATAGCTCATGAAGAAGCATCTCCGCGCTGCGCCCAAGTCAGCTTGAAGGGTCACGACCTTGTTTTCCAAACTGTAGAACTTCATCTTTAGGTGGACCGTTGATGTTACCGCCTCCAGTCGGCCTCCCGATAATGCATCGGTAAACAGATTTGCACGGGAGGACTAGGAAGGCTGTCTTCACAGTTCTGAATAGCGGCTGCTCGCCGTCGGGGTCTCCATAGGTGACCATCAGCTCTAAATGCCCAAGTGGCTTGGTTTTTGCTCCATTGAATCCTGTGAGGTCTTTTCCACTATAAGGAGTCATATCTTTGGGGGAGATGTTCAGGACTTGCAGCAAATCCTCGAAAATAATGTCCACCGAGCTCCCCTGGTCAACCAGGATTCTCTTCACTTCAATATTTGCCATGATAGCCGAAATCAGCAATGGAATGTGTTTGTTTGGTCTCCCATCCAACAAATCCTTATCATCAAAGGATATGGGTGGTCTAGCTGGTCCTTCCCTGATGGTTGATGTTGATGCTACATTCATAATTTCCTTCCAAGTTCTCTTCATAGACTTGTTTGATCCCCAATCGTCAAGGGGGTTGGTCCCGTGAATGACCATAGCCACCGGCCTTCCTTTTGCTTTCCGAGTGTCCTCCCGCTCTGAGGATTCAGTGTCGTTATCCCTGACAGCTTTGACCACCTCACTAGCTATACAGCCTTTCCCTTTCGAGGGGACTTGGATCTTCTCTCAGGTGAACGGGGCCTCTTGCGCGAGTCATTGGGCTCTCCATCTTTTTTCACATATTGCAAGAGTTTACCCTTCCGAATCATTTCCTCAATGTCGTCTTTCAGGACTCGACAACCATTGGTATCGTGACCTCCACTTCGATGGTATCGACACCACTTCCTTGAAGGATTTTGGCCTTCCTTCAGCACTAAAGGCTCTGGCCTCTTAACATTCTTAAACTCAGCATTGGCACATTCATCCAGGATTTTGGCCCGAGATTGGTTGAGCAGAGTGTGCTCGGCGAACCGTCGTGGTTTTGCCTCACGACGTCCTCCTCCTGAGTCCTTTCGCTGCCGAGTTTCTCTGGTATCACCCTTATCATCACCATCTTTGGCTGCCTTGCGGTAAGCCATCTTGTTCTCTTCATAATCCATGTACTTTTGAGACTTCTGGAGAAATTCTGCCAAGTCCCTTGGCTTGTTGATTCCCACGTCAATTTCGAAAAGACTTCCTTGCTTGAGGCCATCTTTCATCCAAAACAGTCTTTGCTTATCTTCCAAGTTCCGAACACACGAAGCTTCCTTATTGAAACGCTCAATGTATTCTCTAAGTGTTTCACCTTCCCGCTGTCTGACAGCCCTCAGCACTTCCTCAGATTTTGGCTTCAGACGGGAGGCGGTGAAACGAGCCGTGAATAGTCTTGCAAGTTGCCCCCATGAAGAGATGGAGTTTGGCTTCAGCTATTGGAACCACTCTAATGCGGTATCCCCTAGGGTGAGAGGGAAGATCTTACAATGAACAGGCTCTCGAGCGCCTCTCTAGCGCATCATGAGTGAAAAGTGAGCCAAGTGCCGGTCCGGATCTCCGGTTCCATCGTACATCTTTAGTGTTGGGAGTTTTTCCAAAGTCCTTGGAATCGGACATTCCTCCACCCTTCGAGTGAAGGGTCCTTCATCCGCAAACCTCCTTGAATTGCGAGGTGAGACATCTTGGAAGTCAAAGTCTTGGTATCTGTGCTTGTCGGGAGATCTCCTCGATGGCGATCTTCTGCGACGACTCTTGTGAATCTTAGCCTCGCTCCTTGACCTGTCACGCGAATGAGAGGAGTCACGTGAAGACACTTTGGAGTGGGTGTCATCAGGCTGATAAGTCCCATCCAAAGAGGAAGGAGTCGCCTTTGGTGATTCGGATCCCTGATGCCTCCTACGCCGAGGTGGGGAGCGATACACATGCTTCCTTTTAGGTGGTGAACGATGAACATGACGCCTTCGAGGGGGGGACCGACGGGGTCTCGATACCACAGTCGTTTGAGGGGGAGTTCCCCACAAAGGAGGAGGTTGCTCGGGCATAGAGGCCACACGCCTCTCAATTTGCCTAAGGCGTGCCTCTTGTAGCAGCATAGTCTGAGTGCGGTTGGCCAGGAGGTCCAACAGTTGGTTGACATCCGGTGGGTGAACCCCTCCCGACGGGGGAACTTCTTGCGCAGCTTGAACAGGGGTGTCTTCGTGGGTGACGACATTGCCCTCAGGGGTGCCTTCAAGCTGGGGTGGAGGCACAGCAACACTTTTCACGCGTGGTCTGCCTCTTGGAGCCATGTGAGCGCAAGAGAAAAATATCTAAGTGTAGGAATGGTGTGAAAGGTAGAGACCTCCCACTGTGGTCGCCAATGAACAGTACCTAGCAGTGTTGTGCGGACTGCGTCGGTGGTCTCTTGCGGTATGGCTTGATATCAACGAGCGCCCGGGAGGGGGACCTGCGAAGCCACTCCGACGCCCAAGTTAGTATTGAGAGTAGGTGAGTGATTAGCAAGGAATGAGAGTGTACCTAATTATGACAATATGAGTTGGTATTTACAGGGAAGCGTTCCCATTGTGAGTCGTTGGATCGGCTGAGTTAATCTGAACCCTTCAAATATTTAGGTTAGATTGGGCCTTGTAGATAGTGGATATGGACCAAGCTGATTGGGCCAATCTATGTCAATTGATGAATGGGCCTCGTGGCCCGGTCCAGAACAGTTTCTAAAACCAGAACCGCAATCGCCCATTCAAAACCATTTGAACCTGATTATCTTCAACCATAGACCCGCCAACCGATCCGACCCAACTATATGCACTTACTTTTTCTCGGTTTACTCGGTTGTCGGGTGGGTAGGGTATTCTGTCCACCCCTACATCCCAATTCCTACCTTAGCCCAGAATTAATTATAGAATCATAAAGAAGGACAATATATATAATTGAAAATCATTATTCTTATATTTGGGGCGATGAAATAGCCGGATAAAGTTGATTGAGGGGGTGAGTAGAGTTGATTATAGTGGAAGTCAAGAATTTATATTGTAAGTTTGGTTTCACTTTTGAGAGTGCTAAAAGTGATTTTAGAGAATAAATTGATTTTGACATGTTAGAATTTTCTAGAACAGAATTGATTTTGCCTCTTGAATCGTTTCTAATTTGAAGCTAGAATTTATAGTTTTTGAAAATCTATTTTTTCACCCGTGGAAGAAAATACACATAACTACGTTGAATAAAATCAATAGAGTGTGAGACCCATTAAAAAGTCTTTCTAACTTTAGAAATATATTGCTCCTGAATGTTCTCTCAAACATTTGTTGCGTTTCCTACTTATCACAACAAGTACTACCTCCCGTGACATACAATATAAGAAACACAATGTGTTTTTTTTTTGTCCACAAAATAATAAACAAACATTTTTTTAGATATATTAAATTATCAACTATCAATCTTTCTGTATTAAATCATCAATTATCAATCTCAACTTTATCCTTATTTGTCAAAAAAAAAAACTTGATCCTTATTCATTGTCAAAAAAACTTTACCCTTATTTAAGTTGCGTAAATAAATGTGAATTTATTAATCAAAAATATAAATCATCATTTAATAAAAAATAAAATAAAGATAATAAACTTCTAACCTTATTAAATAAGAATAGTTGATTTCAACATCATTTCTCAGAGTTGTTTCTTATAGCTCACTTCTTTTTAACCGATAAGAAAAAAAAAACACTTAAAAAATCCTAAGATAAATTAATTTTTTAAGAAAATTCCGAAATTTCCGATTTCATTTTTCAGATTTGACTGTGTTTCATGATATGACACAAGTGAAGTGAGAAGAGTCAAAGGCAAGAGAAGAGGCATTCATTGGATTGCATATCTCAATCATCTCGCATCTGTGGTACAACCAGATCGGTATTCCAAAAATGAGCGGTAACTCCATTTTCGTTTCTCTCAAAATTTCATATTCATGAGTTCATGGTATCGATAAGGGTTTCTGTTTTGTTTCAGCGAGTCCTAGCTTGTGGTTGGCTCCAAACCCCAGCAAAAGATGGGGCGAAATCTTCTTCCTTCTCTATACCCCTTTCTGGCTCACCCTTTGTCTCGGCGTTGTTGTTCCATTCAAGCTTTACGAAGTTCCTCTCTTTCTCTCCTTTTAATTTCTCCTCCTCTATTATATCTTTCTCTAATTGCATTTGCTACTTGACAGAACTTCACAGAACTGGAGTATTTGCTTCTTGGATTGGTCTCCGCTGTTCCTTCTTTCCTCTTTCCAATGCTACTCGTTGGAAAGGTAACCTCAAACCCTCAAAGTGCTTATTTATTGCTTCTTAGTTGGTCTGCATTTACGTGTGTGTGGCTTTATATGATATCCCTATCACATTTATGCTATAGTAGTAATTTATAGGTAGATTTATAGGCCGCCAAACAGCTACCTGCTTCTCCTGTACTTCCTTGCTTTACTTAGTAACAAGGACTAATGTGTAATTACAGTTCATTATCTTCAGTACTAATGATACTGACTCACCCAAAATGTAATTTATCTTCTTTTCTGCTGATATTGTCATTGTGAGTTGAGCATGGGGTAATTTCTTTAACATCAAATTTTGCAGGCTGACAGAGGCATATCTTGGAAGGACCGCTATTGGGTCAAGGCAAGTGTTTTTATATTCTGCATTTTTCCAAATCATTACGAGTGTTGTATTGTTAAGTGATATTCAAGTGTTATTTTGTGTATTTACTGGGTGTGCCTAACTCTGCTGTTACCTCCCCAAGACCCAATTCTTAGACCGGGGGGCCTGCTTGTGGGATTCAATTCCCCCAAGTTTTGTTGTCCTTACTACTTAAGGTCCTAAAAGCGGCCTCTTTAGAACTAGGACTGGCCATGCCACTAAAGTCATTGATACTCTGACAAGTGGTGTATACTTGGAGTACACATTTTCCATTATCCGGTTGCCATTCTTCATATTTACTTCTTAGGCACAAGGGTAAAAAATGCAGCGTGAATATCGAGATATAAAAATAACCATTAGACTGAGTGGTCTCGCATGATCATATGGTGGACCGTTCACATCATACTCTACCCCTCCCCTCCCTCATTCCTTCCCATCGCCCTCCCATTGTCCACCATCATATCTCTCACCGCCAACAACCCAAAAATTAGAACCAGAAATGAATTGTTTTTCTGTATGAACACAGTTGTTATTCATCCAATGGTTATTATTCTGTATTAAGATTTGTGTCACATGTTTTTGCTGTTGTGTGTGGTACACAACCTATCTTGGTTTTGTACCGTAGCCGAAGCGTTACTTCTTAAACCCAGTAAGTTCATAAAACCAATTTGAATCCTAAATAGTAAAGTGAAAAGGAATGTTTAGAATTGAAACCCCCTTGCCAATCTTGTTAATATAAGAAAATAAACATTAGAAAGCGCTCAACCATAAGAATTTAGTAAATTTATCTGTTTGAGGCATTCTTGATTGAAAACAAAATGATTCTCTCCAGTCATAGAAAGCTTTGAACTTAATTTCTGGTACCTAACTCTTTAAGTCAAGATCCCGAAACAGAAGGGAAGCAAACCCCCCCTGGCAGGAAAGGGGGATGGCTTGGATTGTGATTGATGCAATTTTTTATGTCTGGACTGAGGGCTTTGCAGTTCCCTTTTATTAGTCCGATTTAGTTTGTTCTGCATCCTAAAATGGGTTTCAGTGCTTATGTTATGTATGTGTGTTTTTTTATATGGATGGTACTAAGTAGTAGTACTAACTACTCCATAATCATTATTATGGATCTATTGGATTAATCTACTTATATACTTATCTGTGTTAAATCTGTTGATCTCCTCACAACCTAACATGCACGTATATGTATAATGCTGACAGGCCAGTCTCTGGATAATAATCTTCAGTTATGTTGGGAATTATTTCTGGACTCATTACTTTTTCACAGTTTTGGGTGCATCTTATACCTTTCCATCATGGAGAATGAACAATGTAAGCCAAGGACAAATTAATTGCCTATTGGTGAGCCCACATACTGTATTGATTTGCTTTATTTGTTGATGGCAGGTACCACACACAACATTCTTGCTCACTCATGCTTGCTTCCTCTTTTATCATGTTGCATCGAACATGACACTACGCCGGTTACGACATTTTATTGCTGATTTGCCAGAAAACATTCAGTGGGCTGCGGAAGCTGCATGGATTCTCGCTCTTTCTTATTTTATAGCATACTTGGAGACATTAGCTATTTCCAATGTATGTTGCAACAAACCATTCTGCTGGTTTTTTTATTACTGTGATCTTTGTTTTTATTTGAACATAAATGTGATCTTTGTTTAGTCGTTCATTTTTGGATATAGTCATGGACTGCTGTATATAGTTTTGAGGTTTCAAAGCATTTAGATATGCCTTATTCTTTTTTATTCTAGTTTAGTAAACATTTTATTTGCAAAATGTAGTCGCAAGCCTAACCCAGAAGATGAGTTTCATTCAGTGCATATGCTTCGAGGCTGCATTCGATGCACAACTATTTCTTGCTTTTTTTTTGCAGATGATAGTCCTCAAATATTACTATAAATATGGAGTGGACATGTAATCACTTAATTTTTGTTCTACTGCAAGATTTAGTGTTGTTATCCTTTCCGCAAATGCAAAATTGCTTTGATGAAATGCTAAATTTTATTTGTAGTATTGTCTTTGACCTTGCATGATTTAGAATAATGTTATCTATTGAATATATGCAGTTCCCTTATTATCAATTTGTGGATCGAGATTCTATGTACAAAGTTGGATCATTGTTTTATGCCATCTACTTTATCGTAAGCTTCCCGATGTTTTTAAGGTAAGTTTTTAACTAGCAGTTGAGTTGTTTCATTGTGTCAAGAAATGGAAATATGTCAGTGTTGTACTAATGTTATTGATTATGATTAATGTGAATATGCAGGATCGACGAGAAACCTGGCAATAAATGGGACTTGCCCAGAGTGGCTGTTGATGCTTTGGGTGCTGCAATGCTAGTCACAATTATACTTGATTTGTGGCGTATCTTTCTGGGGCCTATTGTTCCAGTCTCAGAAGCAAAACAGTGTGCTCAAACAGGATTACCCTGGTTTTCTGGATACACCAATCTAACATGAAGACTACATGAATAGAACTCACTAAATAGGAAGAGAATGGTTTCCATTACACACCAATGCAATCCGAAAAAGTTAGTTATGTGGAGACTCTGCAGAAGAAACATAACTTTAAACAATCCTTGTACTAATGTTTGCAGTGCCAAATTTTTGATCAGATCGATGTTGTATTTGTAGGCTTTGATGTATCATGAAGTAGACAACTCAGGTTACTAAATACTGTCTTCTGAAATTAATGACAACTCAATTGCTTAGCCCTTATCCTTCTGCTTTATATTTTTTCTATGCTCGAGTTAGTGTTTTATTTTTGTTTTCTTTTTCATATTTTGTCTGCGAATTGCAATCCTATGCTTAAAAATAGGCATAGATGATTGAAACAGAAAATGATCAGTTAGTTAGCTTAAAATGGTTATAAAATTAAGCTTTCTGGACTAAAAAGCAATGGAAAGACTTCACAATGATAAGTAAGTTAAGAGGTTGGATTTCATCGTATACACCTCAAATTGGGTGGGTGGGTGTGGGTGGGGGTCGGGGTCAGAAAAATAAGGGGAGAGGATATGAAGATCGATGAATGTCTCTAAAATGCCTATTAAATAAACAAATTAAAAGAATATATGTTTTTTTTTTTAATTTTCATAATATTATATACTCCTATGTTTCATATTATTTACTTGTTTTTTAATTATTTATTGTCGATGAAGTAATAAGTGTGATGTATAATAAATAATCAAAATTATAATAGAGAAACCAATAATAATATTACGAAAAACAATAAAATTTAGTATTACATATCGTTTAACTATTTTTAAATAATTTCTTTTTTTTTTTGACAAGATTTTAAAATAATTTCTTAACAATATATCTTCAAAAAATACAATTTCTTAGCAATAAGTTAGTGAGCGGAGCCAACATACATTGAGACGGAGAGGGGGATAACGAATTTGCCACGCAACGGTGCAAAGAAAGGAAAGAGGAGGGTTTCCTTTCCCACACACACCACACGTGTGCGAGGCACGCACGTTCCATTTGGGTTGAGTGTCCAAATGCTGCAGAAATTGATAAGAAAGATATTTTGTGATGACTGAACCAATCCATCCAATGAATCTCCCTCCATTTCCCGCTATCAAGCAGTCTCAGCAGCAGCAATAGCAGTAGCTTCTTTCTAAGTTGTTCAAGTTGATAGGGTTTTCGTTACTCACTTGCGCACACAAATGTCAATGGCTGCTCTCACTTCTCCTCCCTCCTTCTCTCCTCACTCCCTCTTCTCTCACCGCCCAAAACCAACCAGGTTTTCCATTTCAGTTTCCGCACTCCCAGGTGACGATGAACCACAACCCTAACCTGTGCTAGCTTTTGAACATTCATTCATAGCTAACATTTGAATTTTGAACAATAACAATAGTCACTACATATTGTTATCGTTTGGGGTAATTTACAGTTATTTTGTATGCATGGTTAGGTAGTGATGGATCTACTACTCGCAAAAGAAGGAGAAGAATAGAAGGTCCTCGAAAAAGCATGGAAGACTCTGTTCAACGCAGGATGGAGCAATTTTACGAAGGTTCCGATGGTCCACCCTTGCGTGTTCTTCCTATTGGTGGTTTGGGTGAAATTGGGATGAATTGTATGCTTGTAGGCAACCATGACCGTTATATTCTCATTGATGCTGGTGTCATGTTTCCTGAGTGAGTTGAACTATCATTTCAATTTCATATAATCTTTTTTATTATTGACAATTTGCTTTCTGCTTTTCTTTGCTCTGATTAAGTGAAATTGGTTTTTGTGTTTTGTGCTTGTTTCAGCTTTGATGAACTTGGAGTGCAAAAGATAATACCTGATACTACGTTTATAAGAAAATGGAGCCATAAAATTGAAGCTCTTGTTATAACACATGGTCATGAAGATCATATTGGTGCGTTGCCTTGGGTAATGCTTCCTTCTCTATGATTCACTTGTTAACCACCAAAACTAAATTATACCTTTTATTGATGCTACTAGTTCTCTTTAACATAGACCATTGCATCTGTCTGAGAGTTTTTGTGAAAGGATATTATCAATTATAATACTCCGTGTTTGATGCATTGAATTTGTATCATATTAATCTGAGACTGAAGGAAAGAATTTCATATCAAAAGATATGCTTACAAGCATGCAAAGAGGCTGCTTTGTCATTAGATATGCTTTCAATGAGGCTGCTTTGTCATTATTCTGTAAAAGAAAGAATTTGATATCAAAAGATATGCTTAGGTTCTGGTAGAGGTCCAACTTCATATAACGAGAGTAAGAGCTTGATTGATCGTACTTAAGAAGGAAACTGAAGTGAGCATGCTGCCTTTAGGGTTGGAATTTGGCTTGTTGTGGGGACTGGGGAGGAAAGTACTCTGCTCTGTACATAATCTTGTGATGATTTTGATTATCTGTATTGTTTAGTCTATAAAAATTCTGCTAATAGGTTTCTCAATGTCTCTGCATGCATGTGTATTCTCTTAAGGTTTAATGAGTTATTATTCTTTTACATGAGAACATCGTGCTTTTACTTTCTGCCTTCTGATACTCTATTTTCACTTCTACATTTTAGAATTTAGACTAATTGATTATTCATAACAATGCAATTTCTCCTTTAGTTTTTGTTTGTTCTTAACAGAATTTACCTTAGTACATCAGGTCATCCCAGCTTTGGATTCCAACACACCAATTTATGCGTCTTCCTTTACGATGGAGGTATTTGGCGAGAAAATTTATTTCTATGGATCCTACATTTTAATTTGTCCAATTCTGTTTATCATCTGCATTGTTCTTTAGGAAGTGATAGAGGATGTTAGTGTCCACAACATATCTTGAAGTTGACTATCTCATGAATTCTTCAATTCTTGTCACTGTAATAGTCTAATAAGCATCTACTAAAACCAAAAATTTGTTTGCACAATTTTTGTCATCAGATATCTGCTCTTTTTCATTTTGACAGCTTATAAACAAACGTTTGAAGGAGCATGGTATTTTTGTTCCATCAAGACTCAAAGTATTCAGAACAAGGAAGAAGTTTGTGGCTGGGCCATTTGAGATAGAACCTATCAGGGTTACCCATTCTATTCCCGACTGTTGTGGACTAGTTCTTCGATGTTCCGATGGTACTATTCTGCACACTGGAGACTGGAAGGTCAGAATTTACTTGTGTTTCTCAGTGCATTGTCCTTTCGTTTACCTTGAACCTCCTATTGCTGAAAAGTTGACTTACTAGATTGATGAGACACCTCTTGATGGGAAAGTTTTTGATCGAGAGGCTTTAGAGGAACTCTCTAAAGAAGGAGTTACATTGGTAAGTCACCTAGATCTTTGCTATTAACTATAGGTTTTAGATAATTTATCTTGAGCTCATTTGTTGGATTTAATGTTAGGGAAGTGATAAACTCGATGCAATTTTAAGACCACAAAGGTTTCACAGGCTACACTAACTAACAGTTTAGTTGGGTATATTATTTCAATTGTGGTGGTTTTCTCGGAGCAGTACCTAAACATTCTCTGTTAAGCTGAAAAGTCTGCTGGCGGTAGAACTGCTCAAAAGACAACATGTTTCCACTTTTTTAGAATTTCAAGTTGTATTATTTTTCTTTGGTGGTATATGTTTTAAATATGCAATCTCTATTCTCTACATTGGTTTGTGGATATTCTTTTCAACGTAGTTTTTCCTCGTAGCGTTGTTGTAAATTTTTTATATTGTTTTGGTTTTGCTTTATCAAATGTTGCTTTGACATATAAAATGATGTCTTAGATGCCAGATGCTTGGCTGTTTATAATTTAACATGGTCATATAGGCTGTTTATTTTTCTATTTTTAAAATCTAAATTGTATCCTTCCTGTCTTTATCTCAAATGTTATAAACAATCAAACATGGCTTCCGACATTGCTTTTCAGATGATGAGTGATTCGACTAATGTTCTCTCACCTGGAAGGACGACCAGTGAATCTGTTGTGGCAGATTCATTATTGAGGCATATTTCAGCTACTAAAGGAAGGGTTATTACAACCCAGTTTGCATCGAATCTACATCGCATTGGAAGCGTGAAAGCTGCTGCTGATTTAACTGGCAGAAAGTTGGTATGTTCCCCCTAGCTAGTATACTTCAATACAATTGGGTTTTCTTGTTTAGAATGACAAAAGGTTAAAAGAGATTATAATTGTATAATTGTTATATCAGGTATTTGTTGGCATGTCTTTAAGGACGTACTTAGAGGCAGCTTGGAAGGATGGAAAGGCTCCATTTGATCCGTCCACTCTGGTAATAAATGTTTGGAGACTTTTCTCCAGAATTCTTCCTAAAGTTGCACAATAAGATATTGAAAACTGTACCATACAGCCATAGGGAGGTCCAGTGTTGATCAGCCTGTTTCATTAACTAGGTTGTTGACAGAAATTCAGCACACATAGGCAACTCACTAGTTGTGTTTTTTGAGATTTTGGACAGAATACCATAATCTGATTGATTTATTAATTTGTCGATTTGGGGAATTCATTACAAGTAGATAAATCACCACATGAATTTGCAGGCAAGATTTACTCACTACTTTAAAAACTTGTGGGGTAATAACTATTTGTCTAACTGTGTGTATCTGATTTGTCTTAATGCTAGTCATGTAATTATTGCTTAGTTCATTATTTGTGCACCATTTGTGTTTTTAAGTTCATAAAGAAACCTATTCATCTTTATTAGTATTGTATTTATAACGACATTTGTGTCTCATGTCTGTTGCCCTGCATTTCATTATTTCTAATTTTACATAGGTGAAAGCAGAGGATATTGATGCTTATGCACCTAAGGATCTGCTTATTGTAACAACAGGCTCTCAAGTAAGCTACTTGCAATATTCTCAAAATACTGCCCCATTTTGCAAGATATGGAGATCTGACAAGTTTTACGCATCTAACCAAATATGTGCTATTGTGTCAGGCAGAGCCACGTGCTGCTTTAAATCTTGCATCATATGGAAGTAGTCATGCTTTGAAACTAACCAAGGAGGATGTTATTTTGTATTCAGCTAAGGTATGTAAAATACTGAATTAGCTATGTGGAATTAACTTTATTTTAAGGTCTAGTATATGTTGTATAATTAAACGAGCCTGTTGTTAATGAATTGAAGTTTATGAAAGTGCAGATCCAAATTCCAATTGATTCTAGTGACAACATGAAATTTTTATCAACAAACTAGTTTGTGTTGTTTGATTTATCCTCTGATTTAAAACCAAACTGTTAGGTTATTCCTGGTAATGAGTCTCGTGTGATGGAAATGCTAAACCGCATATCTGAGATTGGATCAACAATAGTTATGGGGAAAAATGAATCTTTGCACACATCTGGACATGCATATCGTGGAGAGTTGGTAAGTTTTTTTATTGCATAACTAGGTTTCTCTGTTCCTTTTTTATTTTATGATTTTTATCTAATCATTATTTATTTGCTGATCCTCGTCTATTTGATGTTTTTTTGGGTATTAGTCTATTCAGTGTTTTCAAGATATACAGCATTTACTAAATCATTGTTACTATTCTACTAACCAAGGTAGGGTAGATTAAAACTTATTTTGGAAGAAAATGGACATGTTTACATCTTAATTTTACCCTCCTGCATCTTCAATGTTCTCTTTAGTATTTGGGAAAGAAAAATTAGGTGATTGTCTTTTTTCCTTGTTAGATATCCCCATAGCGAGATTTTGTTAAAATCCACATGAATGATCGGGCCTTTTCAAACTAGTTAAGTTCTTTTGATGCCTTTTCAGTTTCCTCATTCATGTGATGTGCCTTAATGTGATTTCCATACATACATTTTGTGTGATAGGAAAAGTTAATGAAAAGTATAGAAAATATATATTTTTACAGGAGGAAGTACTTAGAATAGTGAAGCCACAGCATTTTCTTCCTATACATGGAGAATACTTGTTCCTAAAGGAGCATGAATTACTTGGAAAATCAACTGGCATTAGGCACACTGCTGTGAGTCATTTCCTCAACCGATTTTGTGATAGCGATGTATATCAATTATGTGAGTTCTTGTATAAAATTTGAAGGTGACTGATAACCTTTATGCACCAGGTTATTAAGAATGGAGAGATGCTCGGTGTTTCACATTTGAGAAATAGAAGAGTCCTTTCTAATGGTTTCATTTCCCTTGGAAAAGAGAATTTACAGGTTGGTGGCCCTCGGTATTCTCTGTCCTCTTTCAGAAAGTATCTATTAAGCTGAGATATTTTTTGGGTTTCCTTTCTCATGCAGTTGAAATATAGTGACGGTGACAAAGCGTTTGGTACATCTAGCGAACTCTTCATTGATGAAAGATTGAGAATTGCATTAGATGGCATCATTGTGATTAGGTAGATCTTTCAAGTTTTAAAGTAAGTCAAGAGAAGTATAATATGTTTAGAGTGTCCTAATATTTTTCTTTACAGCATGGAAATATTCCGCCCTAAAAGCTTAGAGACTTTGGCTGAAAACACCCTAAAAGCAAAGATAAGAATTACCACAAGATGCCTATGGCTTGACAAAGGGAAGCTGTTAGATGCACTATACAAAGCTGCTCATGCAACTCTTTCAAGCTGTCCTGTTAATAGTCCACTGTCTCACATGGAAAGAACTGTATCTGAGGTGTTGAGGAAGATGGTAAGAAAGTACAGTGGTAAAAGGCCCGAAGTAATAGCCATTGCCATAGAAAATCCTGGAGCTGTTCTTACTGATGAGATGAACAAAAAATTGTCTGGCAAATCTCATGTTGGTCCTGGAATATCAACAATAAGAAAAGGAGTGGATGGACGTAGAAAGGAAAATCAGTCCACCACACTGCAAATAAGAGGTGACATCAATGTATATTTGAGGAATATATATATATATATATATATATATATATATATATATATGGAACTGTGAAAATGTTGTTGGTTCACTTTTCCACTTCTATTTACAATTTAGTAAATATGTAATATGTTTGCATGATTCTTTTGGATTCATTTTCTTATTGAGCTGAGAGGTTTTCTTTGATCCCCCTCTAGATGACTGTTGTTTGGATGGGGTAGGGGAGCATTTATAGCATCTCACCAAAACTGAAATGTTCTTGTGGCTAATGTCTTCTTTCGTTATTATTGTTTTGTGAACAAAGGAAATTTTTTGTGTGAACCATGTCAACTATGGCCTTCACTCTAGCATTTTTCTTCACAAAACAATTCAATGTCGAAGGCCAATTCAATTCCCCAAATGAGTTTTGATTACTCTAAAGTTGGCTCCCTTTGGTTGTGAATGTTGAGATGTGTGTTCATATGTCTCAAATGCATTTCTTATAAATTCTACATGATTACTGTTTATGTAGCAGTTGAAAATATAAATGGTTTAGTCCTTCAATGTCTAATTTGCATCAATTTCTTCTTGTGCAATTTTTTTAAAGACCATCTTTTTTGTTTATCTCACCTATGTTCTATTAATTACTGCAGATGATGGCATTGATATCGAAGGAATATTACTCGAGAAAGACACCGCTACAGGTCCAGCTGAGGGCAATTTATCTGATTCAGATGAATTTTGGAAACCATTCACTGCTTCATCAATTGAGAAGTCGATCAAGGCTAACAATGGTCTTGTTTCACCAAAGGAGCACAAGTCTAATATGAAGAAAGATGATTCTGAAGACATCGATGAAGCCATGTCTGAAGAAACATCTAATGCTGAACCGAAGTCTTCAAAATCAGTTAAGAAAAATAAATGGAAAGCTGAGGAAATTAAGAAGCTGATTAGTTTGCGGAGTGATCTACGTGACAGATTTAAAGTTGTGAAAGGAAGGATGGCTCTATGGGAAGAGATATCTCAGAATTTGTTGGCTGATGGGATCAGCAGAAGTCCTGGACAATGTAAATCTTTGTGGACATCTTTGATACAGAAATACGAGGTTTGTTACTTTGTTTCTTCTTGTACTCAACTTTTGATATTGATATTATAAAGAAAACCATGCAATCGCTTAAAATAATCATCCTTAATTCCAGTGGACTGCTTTTTATGTTTAATGGTCAGTTAACCAGAGTAAAAATCATGGATGGGTTTTTTTTAGTAAAATTGTAATGAAAACTGATCCATAAAAATGTCTACCCTGTACCAAACCAAACTGACCTCAATGAAACCTCTGTGAGAAAGAAAATTAGTTTCTTATTCCAATTGTGGCTGGCCCTTTTTTGTCCTGTAATACTTGTATGGATTTTTTTCTTCCCTTTTTACAATACTTATCCCTGTATGCGAAGATGCCTTAATCTGAAAAAATCCCTAATGTACACCAATCTACCTTGAATTTCTGAGTGGACTACAGTACACTAGTGATTGACATGCTTTTCTTGTTGTAAGATGGGGAAAAAACATTTTTCTTTTCAATCTTATGAGATTTCCTTGCACCTTTTTCAGTGTGGATGAAGACTTCCTTTATAAATTCATTTCTGTGCTGATAGAAAATATCAATTGCGTAGGTTCTATATACTCTTATATCATTGCTGGAAAATTCTTTTACCCATTTTTTGTATCAATTGAACTACCTCATACATCTCAAAGAATAGGTTACAACAAAGAAGACACCAGATTCTTCCTTTCACCTCTGGCAACTCCTTTTTTTATGTAGAGAAAGTAAGGATAACCCATACTGTGAATGAAAGCGTTTTAGACCATGTATTTTAGTGTTATAGTAGGAGGGGTTATATTATATTCAGCTTTAGCACAATTGTATATAAAATACAGTTGTGTGACATAGCCACCATTTGAAAAAACAACTTATTTTATATTCTAAGCAGGAAATCAAGAATGGGAAGGATAGCAAGAAAAATTGGCAATATCTTGAGGACTTGGAAAGGATAATGTCAACCGACGAAGCATCGGCTACAAAATGATAGGAAATGTTGTGGACAGGATAAGAAATATTTTGGGGAGCTTTCTACAATAACTTCTGAGCATGGTGACCGAGAAGATAATCCATCAGTAGCACGAGTGTTGTAACTATCCAAAATATTTTTTAAGGCTGCGGGGATAGGCAACGTAGAAGGCATTGGTTTTTATACCAACACAAGCTAACAAGGAAAAATGTAGGGGACAATCTATTCCTTTTATTCCCCACTTAAAATACCCCCCCGCCACTTCTCTTTTATGGAAATGTCTTCTGCGTTTAGGCCACAGACAACATTGAATTGTGAAAGGAAAATGTTGATTCTACTTGCAGGTGCCAGCTTGTTAAATCCCCAAGCAAACTTCATTAACTTGTGCATTTTTTGTTTAATGTACTACAAAACCATAAATAGAAAAGGAGAAATTTAGAGCACTTTTGGTTTCTATTTTCATTTTCATTTTTTGATTTTAATGTTATTTTATTTTTACTTTCTTTTTGTTTCAAATGTTTTCTACAAAATCTAATGTTATATTGACAAAATAAAGCTACATTTATTGAGTTTTTTCTTCTAACATAACACTTCTTACCAGACGAATGGAGTAACTTACTAATCTTGAAACATGTTCCCCCCAAATTCAAATATAAAAAAGAAACCAAATGTCCTATCACAGGTATGGCAATGAAGTAGCTTTGTTAAGACAATTGTTGGATCAAGATTGGGAGGTGCATCTCCATCATGCTTTTAGGGAGACTAATATTTGTGCAGATTTTATGGCCAAGCTCAGTGCTAAGTGTAACACTAGTATAGTTCATTTAGAGGTTCCTCCAATTGAATTTCATGTGCATCTTATTGCGGATACTATGGTGTCTCTTTTATCCGGCCTTAGCCGTGTTTTTGTTTTATCTTTTGTAACAAAAAAAAATGCATACTAGTTAGGAGTATTAGTTAATCTCATTTTATTTTCTTGATATAGTCAAAAGTTAAATTGTATTTCATAAACTAATCTTTCCTAGCTACAAAAACAATATTAAGTGTATATGATAGAGAAAGCTAAGAAAAGATAAGGAGATTAAGGACAAGTAAAGCTCAACCTAATGCGAAGATTTGTTCTGTCCTTGTCCCTTTTGACATGCAAAACTTTCAGTTTGTTTTGGTCAAGGGATGAGTACTAGCTTTAATATTGGACCATAAAAAAGTTAGGGTAAACACGTTCCAATCTGTCCCTTACTCGCTTATTTGCTAATTTTATATTTATGTTGGTAACAAGACATAACTAAAAATAATCATGTTGGTTTCATATTATTTAGTTAGTAATCTCGTAGCAAAGCATAGTTGTAAGAGTCACGTTTGACTTTGCGTACATGGTAAAACACTAAAATATTTAGTCTTTCACTATATACATTTAGTCATAATTAGATTAGATTATCACCTTATAATTTTATTTTGTTTGTCCTTGAGGCCAACCCTAAATAGGTCTGCAAAGCGTTAGATTTTTTGAGTCTAAAGATAATTAGGGTCTAAATAATTGGCCTAGCTAAAACTTTTTGTCTTGTTAGGGACTAGTATAATTCATTCTAACTTGTCTCTAATTACTTACTCCTATGAGAGGGGGAGAGAGAGATGATGGAAGGATAGGAACTGTGGTCTCTTTCTATCTCTCTCATGATAATTCTCAATCTCATTCTCACCTCTCAATTTTCTCCCAGTTTTTTATCTCCCCACCTTTTTTTGGCAGTTGAAGGTTTTGCACAGGTAGAGCATGAGGATCCAACTTCCACACAATGCCGTCAACAAAAATTACATTCATCCAACAGTTGGCTATTTATATACATGTCTTGGATTTAGGATGTTGTTTTTTATACCCCAAACTTAGACACTATACCTCCACAATTTTATTTTACTAGTATGATTCACCCGTGCCAGCACGGGTCGACATTCACTTGTAATTTAATGGAAAAATTTGAAACTTATATGTCATAGGGTATACTAATATTTTTACCATTCATTGGCGTGTTGTGTGGGTGCGCATTTCCAGTTACACAGGAATGCACTTGTTTTGCATTGTAGCACACCATCATCTTGATTTGATCGCATAGACTGAAAGGTGCTTTGTGAATATTCAGGTGTAACTGGTTCACTTCTTCCAGTGTCAGCAACTGTTCTGACAATTGAATGTGACACAGTCAAAGCTTCACGTGAATCAAGATTTCTTTGGGCAACTGGTTCAATGTCATGTAAGTATGATTAATACATTGATGTTTTAACTGTGACTTTAGGAGAAAACATTGTAGTCTTGTAAACAGATAGTGTACTTCAGGTTTGGTAGTCAAACATGTAGAGTTTTTATAAGTGTTTTCCTTGGTCTACCATGTCCTCTACGGATGCTCACTGAAAAAAAACGAAAGGAACATAAGGCAGAAATAAGTTGTTGCGTGTAATGTAGATATTGTTTCATTGTTTTATTTCCAATAAAACTCTAGTGACGGATATCAAATTACCGTTTTGAATGTCAATTAGAGGGGCACACATTGATGAATCAGCATTCGTTCCCTGACACATATTTCCATTTTTACTTGGATTTGTTACAATTTTTAAATCTGGTGTGGAGGAGGGACTGCTATGAACTTCTCCAAGCAATTTTCTCAATTTTGACCGTGAGGCCGACAGACACCCCTCAGAAGATGGCGCCTTACTTTTTTCTGATATCAAATTATAAGTTAGTGATCACCGACAAATGAATAATAGATAGCGTGATTGATACCCTGTAAATCTGGAATTAGAAAAATATTCATACAACCATTCATACAACCATTCGTACAATTTACCATTTGTAGGTGCCTTCTTTGGTCGACCTCGCTGTCTTATAGTTAAATCTGGAATTAGAAAAATATTCATACAACCATTCATTGGTCTACTATAAATCACCATTGAGCATAAACAATTTACCAAATTATAAGTAGAGAATGTTACCTTGGTTAATTGGAGAGAGAGGGTGGTAGGAATGTAAGTGGTCTCTGAATTAAAGGACAGAGAGGCCTCCTAGAAGAATATTAAGAGAGAGGAAACAGATTTGATTTTCGTCCCCACTCATAATGGAAAAAGTACAATCAGTTATAAAGAGCATATCTCAGGATATCTAAGGAAATAACAACTGCATAACAAACTATATTCCCTTCTAGAACAATCAGCATAGTCAGCAAAATATCTCAGCTCTAAGTAATGTAATCATCAAGTTTCTTGGGCTTGATTGTAGCACGTTTGGGCCTGGTTCCAACATCAGCAGTTGTTAGGCTTACAGCAGCATCATTGTTACTTACATCAGCATTATTGTTAGCAGCTCCTTTGCTCATAACAATACCTTTCTCTTCCAAACCAACCTTGTCCTCAAGGTTGTAAGTAGCACATAACTCATCCCAATTCTCCCAGGAAGTATCTTCCACAGTGATAACAATCAAATATGATTGTTATTACCTCTTATTTCAACCTTAAATCATTGTTAATTCTCAAGCAATTTAGTGATTAATGTTGTAAATATGTTAGTTTAGAATAATTAAAGGTGCAAGCTTAATTATGCTATTAATGGGCACTTTGGTGCCCAATTGTGGTTTAATGTGTTTGTTTAATTGATGCAGCACCTGTTGTGGCAGCATTGCCATTTTACGCAACATGAGAGAGAATGTAGCAAGAAACACGGAAATCAAGGCAAGGACAGCTGTCAGCGTGTGTCATGCGTGGGTGTGCGTGCCAATCATTGGTGATGCGTGAATGACCTAGGGTTTTGGGCAAAAAGGACATTGTGCCTTGAAAAGGACAAAATGTGCCTCCACCATTTAGGGTTTCTCTCATCCCAAGGCCTTCCCTATATAAAGGCACTCACCCCCAGAACTAGGTGAAGCCGAATTTCAGAGGTATAGGAATAGCCTTTTGATTTCGTGCCTCCATTGTTACTTAGAATCAATTGCTGGGATATTGATTGCTGCAGCAACGTTAGATCTACTTCAACTTCGAAGGAGCTACATTTTGAGAGCTGGAATTGCTTGGTGGATCACCATTGAAGCTGTCTCAGTATCAAGACTTGTAGTTGAACTTCTCTTCTCGGGTTTTAGTATGAAATTTCTACTTCCCTTGATGTTTAGTTTAGTTGTAATGTTGTGTAAGCTCAATATGAGCTAAACCTCTGTAGTTGGGATGCTTTTATGAATTTAATGAAGTTACTTTGATTTTAATGCTTGTGTTATTGTGTTGAGCACTTTATCTTGTGTGTTTTAATTTATCCATCTTAGATTAGGATTGGCTGTCTAATCTAGGTAGAAATACACTCTCAGGAATGGTTTGTATTTAGATCTTCACAAGATAACATGGTATGTTGCACTATTAGGAATACATGTGCTCCTTGCTTGAGTTCTAGGAATAGAAGAGGCATAAGCCATGAGATACAACACTTAGGTGTAACGCTGCTTGTTCTTCAGTAGCCTAGGGTAATAATCATTCTCTGTTAGTTAGGAATACGTCAGAGTAACTAAAGCCTAGTGTATTGCATTAAGGAATTATGCGCATTGCGGCAGCATCTAGTGCTGCAGCACTTAACACAGCATTCTGATCATTGTAGTTGATTTATTGACATATTGCATCTCAACTTGTCCCAAATCTGATTTCCACTACCTTAATACCTTTTTAGTTGTTTGTTACTTGTTACCCAACCAATTGTGTGTCATTTACTTTTGTTACTAAAATCACTAATTGCTACTTTGATTAAACTCTTGTTTGGCAAATTAATCCTCGTGGGAACGATCTCTACTTTCATTATATTACTTGTTACGATTGTGTACACTTGCACAAAAGAACGTTCACGTTTTCAAGCAACACACAGCCAACCCGTGCCACTGCACCAAAGCAAAACAAGTGATGAGACCATTTTCCTCACGGTCCTGGAAACTCAGAATAGCCAAGGGTGTGATCACAGGGTGATGATCAACAGAGTAAGGGGGAAATTCATCAATGACCGTGGGTGGAGGTCCCTCAAAGGCTCGTAGCAAAGAACAATGAAATACATTGTGAATCTTGGAATGCACGGGCAGGGCAAGGCGATAAGCCACTGCGCCAACTTTCTCCAGCACCAAATAAGGACCATAATACCTCCTAGACAACTTGTGGTACTTGCTGCCAGATAAGGAAGACTGCCTATAGGGCTGTAATTTGACATACACCCATGAATTCACCTCGAACTCAACCTGACGGCTATGCTTATCAGCTTGATTTTTCATGTACGACTGGGCTTTTAGTAAATTGCGCCTTAAAACAGCGAGTATCGCATCCCTGGATGTTAGGACCGAATCACAGGCATCCACGGCAGAAGATCCAGGAATATAAGCAGGAATTGCTGGTGGTGATTTTCCATAAATAACTTGATAGGGAGAAAGAGAAGAAGCTGCATGAACCGAGGTGTTGTAGTGATATTCCACCCAAGGAAGAAAGCGCACCCAATGAGAAGGCTTGTCATGCACAAAGGCCCTCAAGTACTGCTCCACCGATCTGTTCATTACTTCCGTCTGCCCGTTGGTTTGAGGATGATAAGAAGAACTCATTCTAAGCAATGTGCCACTGAATTTGAACAAATCAGACCAAAAGCGACTAATGAAAACAGAGTCACGGTCTGAGGCAATGCTTTTAGGCAAGCCATGATGCTTGCAAACAATGGAAACAAACAATTCAGCTACCTTGTATGCCGTGAACCCAACAGATAATGCTCCCAAATGAATTCCCTTCGAGAACCGGTCTACCACCACCAAAATAACTGTGTAACCGGAAGAGGGTGGGAGACAAGTGATGAAGTCCATAGAGACATCTTCCCACGCATTCTCAGGTATGGGGAGTGGCTGTAAGAGACCTCCTGGCTTTTGCGTAGAGTACTTAGTTTGTTGACACACAATACATTGGCGAATGTAAGATTGAACCTCTTGTTTCATATTGTCCCAATAAAAGTTTTCCGATAGCCTCTTCATTGTCTTAGCAAGACCAGAATGTCCTGCCGTGGGTGTCTCATGGAATTCACGCATCAATAATAATTTGAAACGTGAGTTAGGACTCACCCAAACCTTGCCATGACGGAAAATTAAGCCATTACGCAGAGTAAAACCAGCAACAGCAGTCGGGTCAGCCAACAGTTTAGTGCTAACTTCCTGGAATTTGGGATCTGAGGCTAGATCAGCCTTAAGTTCATCTAAAAAAGCAACATGTGGGACTGATAAAGCCATACAGTCTGCTGGAAGTGGCTCAGGAATCCGGGACAGAGCATCAGCGGCCAAATTGGTGTTCCCAGGCTTGTATTGGATGGTATAATTGTACCCCAATAATTTGGCAAGATAGTGTTGTTGCTCTGGAGTTTGGATTACTTGCGTCAACAATTCTTTCAAGCTCTTATGATCAATCTGAATGATAAAATAAGAGCCCAAGAGGTATTGTCTCCATCGTTTGACAGCACTTGTGATGGCATGGAGCTCTCGAATGTAAGTGGAAGCTTTGGACATCCGAGGGCAGAATACTTGGCTGAAAAATGCAATAGGATGACCTCATTGCAACAGCACAGCTCCCATAGCACCCACTGAAGCATCAGTTTGAATCTCAAAGTGCTCACTAAAATTAGGGAGAGTCAAAACTGGAGCTGATACCATTACTTGCTTCAATTTATCAAAAGCATTCTGTGCCTCAGAACCCCAAATAAAAGAATCCTTTTTCAAAAGCTGAGTGAGAGGTTGTGCTATGCTAGCATAACCACGAATGAAGCGACGATAGAAACCGGAAAGCCCCAGGAACCCTCGGAGAGCCTTGACAGTCTTAGGCGTAGGCCATTTAGTGATAGCTTTGAGTTTCTCAGGATCAGGAGCCACTTGACCGTTAGAGACAACATGCCCCAAGTAAGCAACCTCAGTTTGGCAGAATGAGCACTTAGGAAGCTTGAGGAAAAATTGGTGTTCAGCCAACAGAGAGAATACCTGTTGAAGGTGAACAACATGTAGTTCTTCAGTACCACTATAAACAAGGATGTCATCGAAGAAGACGATGACTGATTTGCGAAGCAGCGGCCGAAAAAGGTCATTCATAGTAGCCTGAAAGGTAGCGGGAGCGTTGCAAAGGCCGAACGGCATCACACGATATTCGTAATGGCCATCATGTGTGCGAAAAGCTGTCTTCGACGTGTCTTCGGGGTGAAGACGTATCTGGTGAAACCCTGAGGTAAGATCAAGCTTAGAGAAAACACGGGCAGTTCCCAATTCATCCAATAATTCGTCAATTGTGGGGAGAGGAAATCGATCCTTGACTGTCAAAGCATTAAGAGCTCGGTAGTCGACGCACATGCGCCATGAGCCATCTTTCTTCTTGAGGAGGAGTACCGGAGAGGAGAATGGACTTGTGCTCGGTTGAATCCACCCATTGGCCACGAGTTTCTTGACCTGGGACTCAATCTCTTGTTTTTGGGTGTGGGGGTAGCGATAGGGACGAACATTGACCGGGGTGGAGTTGGGTAGGAGAGGTATATGGTGGTCGGTGAATCTGGGTGGGGGTAAGTGGCTAGGTTCTGTGAAGAGGTGGGAAAATTTAGAGAGAAGGGCGTTGATGGCAGGGTTATGATGAGAGGCTTGGGGAGGGCTCTGAGGTGGGCTAACAATGGTAAGTGAGAAGTATTGGGTTGTGTGGTCATTGTGGGCCAATTTTTTTAATTGGTGGTAAGAGATGTTGGAGGCTACTGGGCCTTTTTCTCCAGTGAGGGCCACAGATTGAGAGCCCAATTGAAACTGCATTGTTAGTTCACAATAATTCATAATAATTGGGCCAAGGCTTTTAAGCCATGGTGTACCCAGCACAACATCAGGTCCACTAAGATTCAATATGTGTAAGTCCAAAACAAACTTGTGACCCTGAATAATAATGGAGATATTCTTGCATACCTGATTGCATGTGAGTTCCTCACCATTACCCACAAGAACCTTAAAGGCTGATGTAGTTCGGCTAGTGGCTAGACCCAGTGTAGCTACAACTTGGGCCTGAACAAAATTCAGAGTGCTCCCCCCATCAACCAAAATGTGGACTGGTTCCTCATCAATGTGGCCTTGCACCCGAAATGTATGGGCCGTGTGAGCGCTAGTCATAGTATGCAAGGCAAATTGGGCCAACTGGGCCGGTTCTGCTTCCGGGTCCACCTCAGGCCAAACAGCAGCATCTGGATCCGACTGGTTTCCACCGTCATCATCATCATTCGCGACCAAGAGCAACAAGCGAGCCTTGCATCGGTGAGACTTGGAAAACCGTTCATCGCAGTTGAAACAGAGTCCCTTCTCCCTACGATCGGCCATTTCCGCAGCGGAGAGTTGCCTAAAACGTGGCTTCGGTGGTGGCGTTGGAAGCAATGGTGGCTTGGACCCGGTAACATCTTTCGTCACGGAGGAATCAGTACGTGACGGTGTCTGAGCTGGTGGCCATGGTGGCTTCTGACGAGTCAATCGGAGAAGATCATTCACCTTGTCCTCTTGGAGACGAGCAAGACCAGCAGCTTGCGACAAGGAAGAGGGTCGCTGGGCGAGTACCTCACGGCGTATTTCCGGCTTGAGGCGTGAGACAAAACAACTCAATAGATCTTGCGGAGAAAGACCCACAATGCGATTTGCCAAGGATTCAAAGTCTGTGAGATAAGTTGCCACTGATGACGACTGGGCGAGCTTGAATAAACGGCCATGGGGATCGTCGTAAGCAGTTGGGGCAAATCGGAGCTCCAGAGCAGCAAGGAACTGTGACCAAGAGGTGATTTGGCCATTATTGTGCATCCACTGATACCAAGAAAGAGCGGCACCGTCAAGGGAGAATGAAGCCACCAGGATGCGCTCAGCCTCTGGTGTACGGTGGTAGGCAAAAAATTGCGAGATCTTGAAAACCCAAGCAGGAGCATTCGTGCCATCAAAACGTGGGACGTCGAGCTTGAGACGAGGTGGAAGCTGGGTGGTCGATATTTGTCCCGGCGGCGGCGGACCGCTGGTCGCAACCTCCGGCGAGCGGCGTTCCAACGACTCCACACGATTTGAAACCTCTGCCATGGTTTCCTGGAAGAGTGTGCGAAACTCGGTCATTTGGGCGACCAGAGCGTCGATCTTGTCAGGGGTGTGGCGTTGGTGCTTCCCTTGTTACCACCGGCCATATTTGGATGTGACGGGAGGGTGACGAGTTACTCAATGAAACGAGAGCACCAAATGGTAGGAATGTAAGTGGTCTCTGAATTAAAGGACAGAGAGGCCTCCTAGAAGAATATTAAGAGAGAGGAAACAGATTTGATTTTCGTCCCACTCATAATGGAAAAAGTACAATCAGTTATAAAGAGCATATCTCAGGATATCTAAGGAAATAACAACTGCATAACAAACTATATTCCCTTCTAGAACAATCAGCATAGTCAGCAAAATATCTCAGCTCTAAGTAATGTAATCATCAAGTTTCTTGGGCTTGATTGTAGCACGTTTGGGCCTGGTTCCAACATCAGCAATTGTTGGGCTTACAGCAGCATCATTGTTACTTACATCAGCATTATTGTTAGCAGCTCCTTTGCTCATAACAGAGGGGGGCGCATTTGTGTGTTGTCAACAGCACCAGCTGAAAATCGTAAGTTTGATATCAGGTATCCTGTATTTGCTTCTGCAATATAAGAACTCCAATGTTAAAATGTTGTGCTCTTGTGTATACTGTTTAATAATGTTTTTCTCCATCAAAGCTTACCTTTATCATGGTCTGGATCCATCGATCCCTCTATTACTTTTGAAACGTGATTTTGAATGTTATTTGGATTTGGATGTTTTATAGGAGTACCTGGTTGTAACAGATTTCATAAATATAATTTAGAAAAAAGTTTGTGTTTAAAGAATCCTTTTTTGGTGATAGTTTCTTGGTCGTGAATATGCACCATGGATGGTGTTGACAATGTAATATCACATTTGTTGTTTATTGGTTCCTGATTGTATTTAAGAATCTCACGTTTAATTGATTTTATGATAGACAGTTTTTACCTGATTAATCGTGACCGTTTAATGAGCAGCCGCAATTTAATGTAATCTTTGCCATTGAACAATAGTACAGACCTTGTGTGTTAATTGCCTGGAATCAGTGTCATTGGATTATTATTTCTGGATGATGTGTAGTCTATCTGTCTTAGTAAAAGTGAGGTGGACTTTTAGAGAATCTGATGTGTTTTTATTGTATTATCCACATGGACGCCTACATGTAGCATCCATGGTTTAGTATAATAAAGATTTCAATTTTACACCTTAGCAAAAATGCAAAACGGATTTATCTATGATAAATCCGGTTTGCATTTTTAAAACCAAATTTATCTATTAAAATGATAAATCAGTTTTGTTAAAGAATGTTGAGAAACAAATTTATCATTTTAATAGATAAATCCGGTTTTAAAAAATGCAAATTGGATTTATCTATTAAAATGATTGTCGTGACCGGGATCTCGACGCAAATGGCTCAAAAACGTGTAATTTTAGGAGTCGCCACCCAATTTATTTAATAGGGAAAATTGAGAAAAACCTACTTTAAAAGTTATTTGGTCTGCGTAAACTAGATTGGATTCACGAGTCGGTTATGCATAGGGAAGGGCGAAAACTAAATTCCACAGCACCCCTAATACATCTGTCCTAAGACAGTTACCTAAATTTGATTGTGCAACTTATCGATAAGTTTAGAAAATTTGTTTACCCCAAAAATAAATAATATTTGGCTTATAAAGAAATAAATAAGGGACAAAACTAGAAAATTTAGTTTTTTGACTTGACGGGGAATCCCCGCTCCTACGTATCCTCCGGTGCAATGAGGAACTCAACAGTCACGTAGTTCTTCCTGAAAAAAAGTTTGTTTGTTGGGTGATTTTCTAAATTTTGAACGGTGGTTTAAGATCACCAAGCTGTACAACTCAGGCGTCTTATACCGGGACCGGCAAGATGTCACATCTCAGCCGCTCCCATATTTCTTGTATTTTTTAGGAAGGTTTATTTGAAAAAAGAGGAGAATAAGTGTAGAGAAAATTTTTATTTCATTTTTGACAGGCATGTTGAAGTAATAAATAAAATAAACCTTTATTGAAAAGTGGGGGGGTTGTTTCAGCGAAAAAACAGAGGGTGCGAACAGCAGAGCCCATAACTTTGAATCAAAAAGAAAACAAACTGAAACCCAACCCAGCAGATCCCAGCAAAAAAAAAAACCAATCAGAACATAATATAATATTGACCAAAAAATAGAACTCATAAAAGAAACAGAGAGGTGTAAATTACAAACAGTTTTTTTTCCTTCTATTCCCACTCTGTTAACAAAAAAAGTGAGGGGGTTGCGACTACAGTAAAATGGGGGTGTAATGGGTAAATAGTCCTTTTTATTTTCTTACTTTTTAGAAATCTGATTTGTGTTTTTTTTTTTAAGAAAATAAATAAATAACAATGATTATTATAACAAAACCAGAGCTATTTAGGCCTAAAAATTAGGGTTTGTTTTCACTCCCCCTATTCAGCCGCAAGTTAGTTCCAAAAAGGGAACAAAACGTTTGAAGAGAAAGAAAAAACGAAGAAAAGAAGAGAAAACGAGAGAGAGAGAGAGAGGATGCAACCGAGGGAGATGAAGGAGGAGGCTCGCGGTGGAGAGAGAGGATTTCGTGGAGAGAGGGGGGGTGGTTGATGGTGCTCCTCCTTCCTTACCTCCTCCGTTTCTTCCTTTTTTTTTGTTTTACTGTTTCTCCATTTTTTCTAGTTTTCTCTCTATTTTTGGTCTTCCTCTTCTCCCCCCCTTTGATTTCGATTTCCTCTCTTTTATAGAGGATTCGGATTTGTCTTTGTTGTTGTAGCCAGCTATGAGCTCTTGATGTGTCTCTTTCAAGGTCTTAAAACATGATTCAGCATCCTTTGTATATTCTGATTTTTCTCTGATTTCTGCCCAATTTCTATTCTTATGTTTAAAGGTTGAAGCATGGAGCAGGTCTTTACTTTTGTGAAAGGTGCAGCAACATGATTAAAAACTTGTGAAGTCTTGCTCAAAATAGAGGATTCTTGCAGCTGTAGCTTCTATGGTGAAAGAAAAAGAAAATATAATAAAAGAGCATTAACCTCTTAGCCTAAATTAGAAGATGCCATTTTTTGTAATTTTTGTTTTCTATTTTTTTGTATTTTTATGTGTAAAAAATAATAATAATATATATTTAATAATAAAACAGATTTTTTGATTAAGTTTTTTTCTTAAAATAAGTTCTACTAATAGTAATAATACAAAAAAAAGTTCAACTAATAATAGCAAAAAATAACGCAAAATTGCCAACAAGCACATAATAGCACGTGTAAACGGTAAAAATCTAAAAAGCACAAAATGACATATTTTTAAGGTTTTTTTTATAAAAAAACGAAAAATACAGGTCAAAATTGGGTGTTCACAATGATAAATCTGTTTCTCAACATTTTTGAACAAAACGAATTTATCATTTTAGTAGATAAATCCGGTTTGCATTTTTTAAAACCGGATGTATCTATTAAAATAATAAATTCATTTTGTATTAAAATATTTTTTTATTTTTTTAACGATCATAATTTATCTTGATCAACGGGTGCAGGTTAAATTGACTCCTAAGTGTATTATACCCAAAAAAGTTGACTCTTAAGTGTCTATTGCCTTCACGTGTAAAATAGATATGGATACTAGTGGATATGGATATTCCTTAAACATGACGATATTGTATGCCGACTAGATAATCTAGACAAAAAATCGGTAAAATCGATTTTCAAATCTTGATAAATAGATAAATCTGTTTTCCAATTTTTTTTAGGCAAAATACCTCCTCAGGTCCCTTAACTTATTTATTTGTAGCGATTAGGTCCCTTATCTTTTTTTTATAACGCAAAGGTCCCTTAACTGTTAAAAACGTAACGCATAGGTCCCTTTTAACGTTTTTTTGTTAACACCATCAACACATTGATTATGTGGCTATTTGACTATTGTCTGACTGCTGACTAGGCATGCCATATAGGATAATTTCATTAATTTATAATTATTTTTAATTAAAAATTAAAGAAAAATATGAATTGTCTTTTTTTTTCCTTGTATTCTCCCTTCCTCTTCATTTTCTTCTTCCAACGACCTCTTCTTCACCAGCAATGTTCTTCTTCAATTTTCAGAAACAAAATTTGTGTTCGTCTTCAATCTTGTTCGTTCCTAGTAACAGCGATTTCGAAGAAGAAGATGAAGAATTGGTCTGAGTTCAGATCCGTTTCAGATCTATTTCAGTTCAGATCTGAGTATAGCATTATCTTAATAAATTTAATATCAACAACAATAGCATTATCATCAGAATTGAATTTTATTAAGCACACTACCCTTATTCCATATTCTCCCCAAATCGTTGGGAAATGAATATGCTGGCAACCCATTTAAATCCATGGCAACCCAAATCACAGGGAAAGGAATACGATGGTTATTATGTTTCTGGGTTTGTGTCGTTGTTGCCTTTGTCTTGTTCTTTTAGGGATTTTAGGAATTTCAACAACAACAACCCAGGAATGAAGAATGAGGAACGCAGCAAGAGGTTGTTTCTGGGTTTTTTTAAATTTTTAATTAAAAAATGATTTAAAATAACAAGTCAGCATATAAAATTTCAATGTAAGCATAAAACAAAGCCACATAAGCACTCTATAGGCGTTTTTGTAACGGTGTTAACAAAAAAATGTTAAAAGGAACCTATGTGTTACGTTTTTAACAGTTAAGGGACCTTTGCGTTATAAAAAAAAGATAAAAGACGTTACAAATAAATAAGTTAAGAGACCTGAGGAGGTATTTTGGCTTTTTTTTTACTACAAATCTATCCTTTTAATAGATAAGTTTTTTTGGATTTTTTTTTAAGAGGTAACATGGGAATAGTTGAAATATGTGTGTGGGGTATAAAAAACAGTGATCTTGGATTAAAGGAGAAATAACGTGTTATTTTGTGTTTTCTTCTCGGTTAGGTCACTCCGCACTCGACAACAGCCTGCGATCATGAAGCTTGATACCAGTGGACTCGAATCCTTTCCTACACTGATTGCACCTGGAAACGACGTCGTTGGAGACTTCTCTGCGCCCCCATCATTCGACCTTCCTAATTCCAATGATGTGAGTATTTGTTTCTTCACCTCAACTTTTGAATCGTACATTCAAGCGCAAAAACCAGCAAATTAAATTTGGGGCTGAAATTCGTTTATTAAATTGTCGGTGAATGAAAATAGAAATTTAGGTTATAGTTTATAAGGCAAATGTGAAGTTTTTGAGGAGGATTATAATTTATGTAAATGTTTTGTGTGTTTGGGGTTTTACTAGTTCGATGGATTTCTTAAAGAAGCTATTCAGATGGTGAAACCTGCAAAGGGTACTACGACTCTTGCTTTTATATTTAAGGAGGGTGTAATGGTTGCTGCTGATTCTCGAGCTAGCATGGGAGGATATATATGTGAGTGTTTGTCAACTCTTAATTTTAGGGTTTTTATGTTACTTGCCTCTGATTAAACATTGAGATTTTGTTTCTATATAATGTTGTCTTTGTTCCTGACTATTGAGTTATTATGGCTATCTACAGCATCACAGTCTGTTAAGAAAATTATTGAAATCAATCCGTATATGCTTGGGACAATGGCTGGTGGTGCTGCTGATTGTCAATTTTGGCACAGAAATCTTGGGATTAAGGTAATCCAAACAACCAACCTTCTATTCTTTATGCTTGCTTTTTTCTATCCTGCTAGTTTTCAGCTAGGCCTTCATGCGCAAGTGCTTGCTGCATCCTAGTTTCCCAATGTCAGTTCTTGATTATTTCATTGAAATTATTGTGGTGTTGTTGCAAGTAGCCAATAGCCATGTTTTAAGTCCATTTTGAAGCACATTTATACTCCCTTCTTGAAAATTATTTGTTCTTAGAATGCAGCTTTACCTGTGTTTAGGAAGCAATTAAGGAGTGAAAGAAAGTGGATAAGATAAAATTGGACTATGGGTGGGGGGATAGAAACTAATTATCTGCTCCCTTTTTTCGAAATGCCAAAATAATTGTGTATTGCTTGGGAACAATGAAAATAGATAGGAAGAAAACTGTGATTACTAAGTTTAGGCATAACATTTTTCTTAAGATGAATCTGTTTAGAAGGATAGTTATGTAATTTAGAGGTACTCGAACTCTTATTCTAGTTTTTTTTCAGAATTCTTCCCTCATTTGAACTGTGGAGAATTGATTAAAAGGGTATGCAAGGTGAAAACATTTTCAATTGTGGTTCATTTTATATTCTTGATTCTTCTTAGTTTTCCATTTGTGATGTAATATAGATTTCTCATCCAGTTTTCATTTATCCCTCAATAACTTGTATTCTCTCAATTCTCTATGCTGGTGGCTGTCCTGTATTGAATCATATTCTAAACTCTAATTTATAATGTATTTTCATCTATGTGGGTGTTTTGCAAATGCCAAGGGAGGCTGCTGAAGTGTATGCATATATTAATATATATGCACATTGGTGTGGATGCTTACATTACTTATCTGTGAATAATATCTCAACTAGATACAATCATCAGAATGTTCTTTCATTGGCATTGGCTTTGGATGCGTACGTTTTCAATATATTAGGCTTCATATTGACGACACTCATGGTTGAACTGATATTCAATTTAGATTGACTCATTTATTTGTTTGCTGTTAGCCTGATGAGGACAAACTGATCCTTAATTGGGATGGTGCTTGCCAAAAGCCCAAAGTTATAGTATTCTGGTCAAAATCAAAGCGTCAACTTATGCATTGTTTTATTTATGTTATTTTCATGAAATGCTTGCTTTTTTTCTTTCTTGGTTATGCAATCTTTTCATCTTTTATCTTTCATTTTGATTTATAATACTCATGTTGATGCATGTTTAATGATATAGACTCTCTTCTTGATCATTAGGTGAATTACTAGACCTTCCTATATTCCTGACTCCTTATGGTTTTTAGATCCTTGAGTTGAATCCTTGTAGATGGTAATTAAAGTATTGGATGCCTTGCTTCATATGAACTAAAAGAATTCCGTATCTTTTATTTTTCTTAGATATAATTTGTTACTTGTTTTTTTATATTTATGAAGTTACAAATGGTTTCTCAAATGTGGTCCCCATTATCTGTAGTGTCGTCTGCATGAGTTGGCAAATAAAAGGAGGATTTCAGTAACAGGAGCCTCCAAGTTACTTGCAAATATTTTATACTCTTATCGTGGAATGGGGTTATCTGTTGGTACCATGATTGCTGGATGGGACGAAACGGTAATTCACGTGTCAAATCAAAAAATGGATTTTAAATCATATAGTCTTACTGTGACTTACAATGATCAATCTTTTTTAGGGCCCTGGTCTTTATTATGTTGATAGTGAAGGAGGAAGACTTAAAGGCACTAGATTCTCTGTTGGATCTGGTTCACCATATGCTTATGGTGTATTGGACAGCGGGTTAGCTACTCTTTCTATTTAACTATCATGTATGATCTTCTACCGAACCTTGTCAACAATTTTCCCTGTCATGTTAGGTATCGATTTGACATGTCAGTAGAGGAAGCTTCTGAATTGGCTCGAAGAGCAATTTATCATGCAACGTTTCGTGATGGAGCTAGTGGTGGAGTGGCTAGCGGTACTCTTCCTTTCTCTTCCCCCTATTGATCGAGCTACATCTATCGGATTATGACATATTTTGTTACTACCTTCTCATCAGTCAAACACACGCACACAGAAAATTGCTAAATGTAGTACACTACTCCCACATATTTTTTAGGAACACATTAGCAAGATATAATTTTAGATTTGTTAATGTATTCCTAGAGATGTAACTTACCAATGTACTCTTTCTAAAAAACAGTAGGAGTATTTTAGCTGTTTGACCACTAACATACTCCCACTTCTTTTTAAGGAGTATGTTAGCAAGTTACAACTTGCAATTTTTTCACACACACACATAGGAGGGTTCAAGTTTCTCTTTAGAGTTGCTCCAAATCCTCACCTCTGATTTTAGTTTGATCTAATAATGGCTAAAAATAAATCACAGTTTTCTGGGTGCTCTTCCTATTCCTCACCTTTTCGATGTGTATAACTAACTTGGAGTTTCATTTATATGATTTCAGTTTACTATGTGGGACCAAATGGATGGAAGAAATTGTCTGGTGATGATGTTGGTGAACTTCATTACCATTACTACCCAGTTATTCCAAGCACTGTGGAGCAAGAAATGGTGGAGGCAGCTGCACCTTGATGGAGCAACTCGCAGATATCTTTTCAGAAGTTTCCTAGACTTGCCTTCTTATTTTGAATCAATTGCATGAAACTGATTATCTTGCATTCGAAATTACATTAGTTTAATGCATACACAAATGCTGTTGTGTAAGCTGATGCTGTGTTGAATTGAGATCAAGTCAAATTAACCACTAGAATGGATCACAGAGGCATGTGTTATGTGGAATAGTTTAAATGACGTTTGGCGTGTATTGCATTGCTAGCTAGCTAACTAACTGATGAAGTATATACGTCTTGCGATTTTCAAAGCAATTTCTGAAATTCACACAAGAAACTTACGATGAGAATTACGGTAAGCTCTCTGGGAAGATTAAGGATTGTGATTGGTCCCAGTAGTTTATGTACACACTTTCATCACATTAATCAAAATAATCACATAAGCGATTCGGGTGAACTGTTCTGATCGAAGTCCCAAGAAAACTGATTTTAATCAATTCATTTGTTTGGATAATTTAAATCAATTTTGGGCAAAGTTTGAGACTTCAAACCTTTGAATGAAGCAAGGCTCAAAACATTATTATAATAACAGAAGACTCCATGCTCTGACCAATACTAGGCATGAACACCCATAAAAATTGTGAAGTTGAAGAAGTCGAGCATCTCCAGTAATGGGCGAGTGTGTCCGTTATACAAGGGTGATTTGCCAGAAAATAATATCACAGAATTGCGCTAAATATTAGTCCGTGCGAGACCCATACAAGTTGCTCAATTACTAGACTAATGTCTGTTTGTCAGTTTGTCAATTACTCTCGAATAAAATCCCATTTTAATTTGTCTTATTCATCCCATACTTGAGCGCTTCTGAACTCCAGGTGAATTGGATAGGATCATCCTTGCTAAAATGACATATATTATTATTATTGTAAATGTAAATTTAATAGAATATCAAGTTCATTTAACATTCACGAAAAATTATTAATAATAAAATACGTTGTCTGTATAAGACGTGTTGTTGAAATAATCGTTTGCTCCCAAACCCAACCATCAATCATCACAGTATCATAGTGTTAGTATTATAAGTGCAAAGGTTAGTACGGCAAAGAAAGGAAAACATGTTGACAGTGGCGGAGCCAGGATTTTTATAGAGCCTGGGCAAAAATTTTACCGCAAATTTACATGCGACATAATATATAAATAGTCATAAAGTGTGCTAAATAAAAGAGATGAAATCTAACCTGCCAATAGTGTGCTAAATAAAATTAGGAGGTAAATGTCCTTTCTGAGAGAATTGTCTATCACCAAGCTCTTCCATAATCACCTTGGTAACTTCATGTGCACAACACATTGCAAGCTCCTTTTGAATGTCACTGGAAGTCATTGTGCAATTTTTTGGACCACAGTCAAATGCATCTCTCACTTTTTCATCATTAGATTTTACCCAATCTACCATCTCTCTAAAATTGCCCTTGTTTAGAGAAGTAGAGCTTTCATCATGGCCAAGGAAAGCAATGCCTTGTGCTATGAGATATCTAGTACAATCTACAGAACAAGTCAAACAGATCTTATACAATTCTTCTGATTCCCTAGTTGCTCTAGCAAAGATACTTGTCACACTTTGTCTTTGATTATTATAATCATCATAGTGCTTCATACATGAACTCCTCCCAAATTGAGTACGAGGAAAACTTGTCAAATCTGGTTGCGTTGGACCCTTCAATATATATGCCCTCCTCACTTGGTCTTGAATATCCGGAGCATACTCATGAATTTGTTTCCTACATCATGGATCACGCACAATCTCATTTGGATTAAACTCATTGACCACATTAGGCGGTGGTTCTTCTACTCCGGCTTCCGGTTGCACAACATTCACATTCTCAATACTTGTTCTAGGAACCAAAAACCTCCTCATCTCTGAAATTTAAATTGAAAGTAAACTGCGAATTTAAATTGAAAGTAAAAACCGTATAACTCATCATTCTCATAAAAAGAAATTAAATTGAAAGTTAACTCATCAATCTTATATCTCTTTCAAATTGTTTAGCATAAAATTGTTGTTTAGAAAAACACAAGGCAAAACAGTCACCGGTACCCTCGTCGGTGGCGGGCGGCGGAGAGAAAGCAAAACAGAAGACATCAAAAAAGAAACGTAACTTACGTCGTTACCGGTACCGTCGTCGGTGGCGGCGGCAGAGAGAAACAACGGCGGCGATAGTGGCGGAGCAACGGCGAACGGAGAGGACTGGAGGGAGGAGAGCAGTGGCGGAGCCGAACAGTCACACTGTGGAGGCAGTAAAGAAACGTAACTTAATTCACAGTTTTGGATACGAACAATTTTGTTTTTTTTAATTCCCAGAGTTGGGTTGAGCCATGAATTGGGCTGGACCACATACATGAATTGGGTTGGGTTGAGTTTTGTTTTTTTTATTTATTTCACACCCTGTTTTTACTAGTTTTGCCCCTGGTTCTGTCTAAAAATCGGCTATTGGGTTGGGGGATTACAAAGAAAGTAGGGGTTGAGCTCGGGTGTGTGTCCGGGCTAGCTAGGCTATGAAACCGCCCCTGCATGTTGAATGCTTACCGGCCGCCACGTTGCTTACGCGGTTGCAAAAGCAGTTTACTGTTATCAATTTGCCAACTGTTTATGTTTATAATAATTTTTCATTATTGCTTGTCTACATACATAACATAATATATATTTATGTAAAATAACGTCACATAATAAACAATAATATATGATATGATGCCACTTGCGTATGCCGCAGCTTCCCACCATGCTCTAAATTATCCTTCAATCGCAGGAACATTCCCAGCAACTTCTTATTTATTAATTTATCATCTAACATATATATCATTTTCAACACGCACGACCGCAACACGTTACGAAAATACCGACTTCCTATCTACCTATATATATAAATTCAGAGCCATACACAATTCATATTCCAATAGCCAAAAACCACAATAATAAATATTACATTTCCCACTTTCATCTCATTTCATTTGCAAACTATATACGCATTCATTTTAAGATGAGGAAGGAAGCAGGATTTGAGCATGTTCTTCGGTATTTCGATGAAGACGGTGATGGAAAAGTTTCACCTTCAGAGCTAAGGCAAAGGCTGAGAATGATGGGAGAAGAGGTTTTGCAGAAAGAAGCTGAAATGGCTATTGAAGCAATTGATTCAGATGGTGATGGTTTTTTGAGTTTAAAGGATTTGGTTACATTGATGGAAGCAGTGGGAGAAGAACAGAAGTTAAAGGATTTGAGAGAAGCTTTTAATATGTATGTTGACACTGAAACTCATGAGTTTATAACTGCAAAGAGCTTGAAGAGGATGCTTAAAAAGATGGGAGATTCAAAGTCCGTTGATGAATGCAAAACCATGATTAACCATTTTGATTTGAATGGAGATGGAGTGCTTAGCTTTCAAGAATTTAGGATTATGATGCAGTGATTTATGTATATATGAATATGACCATGCTATGCATATATTTTGATGGGTGGATTTGTTCACAAATCTAACTACTTTTATGCTTTGCAATACTCTTCATTCTTTGGGTGCTTCTCAAATAATAACAATTGAAATGTAACTCCTATGGGTTTCGTCCGAATTTCTATTAGTTGTATTGTTATTAGATTAGATTGTACTACTAAATTAGATGTTTGTTTGTGTTATCTTTCAAGAAAATTAAATACCCATACAAAAACAAATCGTATATTGTGACATGAAAAACACATTCGACAAAGGGAATAGAGGAACGCGTGAACCTAGAAAAAAAAATTATATACATGTGAGTGAGGTGTTGTTTAGTCCAATGTTATCAGAACCGGACCGGTCATCGAGCCGGTCCATACACTGGGTCACTGGATCTTTGGTCGGACCGGCAGGTCTTTGGTCGGACCGCATGAGCCGGACACACTAAAAATAGATCTGATATGAATAAATTTGTACATAACATAGTCATCAAAAAATTGTAATATATCTTAGTAATCTATAAAACAAATTCTCAACACAAAGTTAACATAATTCTTCAAATTTACTATACAAGTTCAAATCCATAAGGACCATAAGTCCATAATCACATCGTAAGTACCTAATTAAATAAACAACCATGAAATAATATTGATCTCAGCATATCCAAAATCATAATTAGTACCTAATTACATATACTTTACGTAAGATATATATTATATATCATGTTTGTAAGCTTATTAACAACATATGAAGCTGCCATAGTGGTTAAGAGGTGCGGCACCACCTTTTGTTGCAGGGTTCGCTTCTCGCAGGACCGGGAAGGGCACTGGTTCCCGGTCGGGCCGGTTCGACCGGATTGGGCGGTCTGGTTCTGATAACACTGGTTTAGTCATACATACATATTAACTACTGGTCCCTCCATTCCTAATCTTTTGGCCTTTTATTTTTGTTCTAAAACAGTTGTACTTTTAAAAACTCAATATACAATTCACCAAATTTTTGAAATATACCATTTATATTTGTTGAGTATTTTAGAGCCCCGGCGTATGCATTGATTGTTCCAAGTCTCTTATTTTAACACAAATTAATAGCATCTTAAATTGTGTGTAACAAGCTAAAAGTACCAAAAATTAGGAACGAATTGGATGGAGTATTTTTTTATGATGAAATCGACATGTACTGATTGGATTACATCAATATGCTAGAAAAATGCTAGTCAGCATTTAGTTGATTTTTCTAACTTATATCCGCATGATCTTTCTGGATGCGCATTTTGTTTTGACATTGTCTAGAAGTCAGTAGATTGAAGTCGTATATAACAAAACTTTTTCAAGAATATTAGACTTGATAGTGATTTTCATGGAATGTTTTCTAAACTAAATCGATTCCCACACAATTATTTTTGAACTCAACCTCAATGCAATCTCTTACAATAAGTATGTATCTCTACCAAAGATATGAAAACCCATCATAAGGGACCTAACAAGCTGGCATGCACGAGGTAATTGTGTGTTGTTCTTATTGAGCATCCGCAAAGAGAGGGTTGTCCACACTCACATTGTTTACACGAATTTGGATTAGGTGCACTTAGTTTTGAGTGCAATTGTGCAGTCGGTAAGTATGAAGTCGTTCGATTAAAATCAGACAGTCTATATTTTAAGAACTGTTTTGGATTTTTGTTTAGAATATAAAAATCAAATTTGAAACCGTCCGATATTGATCAGACGACCCCTATTTTGTTGACTGCATGCAGTCTAGAATGCACACAAACCCTGACCTGTTTACATTATCTGCTTCAAAAGCAATGGGATTTAGCGATTTACAAATAACATTTCCTCACAATACAGATTTTCCCCATGCTATAAGAAAAAACCGGCAGGATTCCTAGGTTTGGGCTAGCCTTTAACATGGGAATATCAACAAGAGAATGATCATTTGTCCCTTCTGACATACCAAGAACTAATATTTAAGCCATGCAACAGAGAAGATGGAAGTATGGTACATTCCTTACTTATTTGCCGGTGGACTAGACATTTGATTATAAAAGTGACAAGGCTTTTTTTTTTTTACCCCCACCATTAACTCCATACCCCCACCCAGTCAGTGAAAAGTCGAAAATACTCCTAAAAAATTTACAAATTTACAAAATATTTACCATTTGGCACTTAGTTACGATTGGACCAGTCAAATTTCAGAACGCATCGTATTTACCTCCTGATAGATAAATACGATTTCCATCTCATTTCGCATCGTATTTAGCTAAATACGATTTCTTCCAGATTCTCAAAAAAAAAGTAAGTCGTATTATTTTTTTTTTATAAATACGATTAGAATAAAAATTTCGCATCGTATTTACCTTTTTTTAGGGTAAATACGATTTCCAAATTTTCGTAACTAATCTGTTTTTTTTCCAGTGTCTTCTTCTCGACGGACTGACCAGGCGTCGTCGTCTTCCGCTCCCAGCACACGCACCCGCCGAAGAGTTGCGGGACACGCCTCCACTAGGCGTAAGCGCGCTGAGGCGCAGCCGGAATCCCCAGAGTTTGAGTACGAGCTGGGCCAACACCACCACCCGTATGAGGAGGAGGACCAGCATATGGGCGAGCCTCAACAGCAGTTCTATCAAGCCCAAGACCAGCATATGGGCGAGCCTCAGCAGCAGTTCCACCGCGATCAGGAGGAGCATTCTCTATTCACTGGGCTGGAGTGTCATGTCTGCTACCGTGTTCAACTTAACCCGGTAAGTGGAATTTATTTTTTTACATTGTGTTTGTATTTAAATTCATCTTTTTTTACATAGCATAATTTTTTTAAAAAACAGATCTATGAGCGTAAAGTGAAGACTACGAACCACGGTAACAAGCTAGCTAAGAGGCTCTTGGGCTATTCCCAGAACCACCAGTTTTGGGAGAGGTTCACAGCTTCAGGTTTGGCCCCCCTCATATTGACAGGACATACTACTGTGGACCACGAGCTGCTGTCCGCTTTTGTTGAGAAGTGGCACCAGGAGACCTTGTCATTTCACCTACCATTCGGTGAAATGACCATTACTTTAGATGACATCTCCTATTTGCTGCACCTTCCGCTCTCAGGCCAATACTACAGAGCACCGCCCACTAGTGTCACCGCTGATCAGGCAGTTTAGCTTGCTGTGGCATATCTCGGGGTTACTGAGGAGGAGGCCCGTGCTGAGTGTCGACTTGGTCAGGGACCATATTACCGATGATTAGGGCCTTTTATATTATTACTTTTATTTTATGTCTGTACTTTTTGGATTTATTTTTGAACTCTTTTATTTTATATCAGTTGATTACTATTTATTACGAGTTTACTTAAAATTTCTATTTCATTCATTTCATTGATTCGATAAAACAAAGTTACATAAAAGATAAAACATAATAAACTAAACCCTAATATTCCGGATCTCGCAAACGACGTAAAATCTCATTCACGCTCCGTTGTGTTTCCACGTACAACTCCAAAGGCTTATACCCCATAAGCCTGTCGTGAATGTCGAACATGGTGGTCACGTCTTCGTCGGTCTTGATAGACATCGATGAGTAGGAAATGCAGCCAACATCTCCACGATCGGGTTTCCGATAAGTGATACTGGTGACGTCACGGTCGTCCCCAATCACTTGAACTTTCGACCACACTTTATCCTTCAAACCATCAAACCCCATGGCGCGGTGGTTTCGGCATAACTCCGACTTCGGACTCTAAAAGTAGACCCCATCTTCTCTCATCGTGATGTTGCCCCCATAATGTATAGCGCAAAGCCTATTCTCAGCAAACCGTTGTGTTAGGCAAATCTGCATTTTGGATGTGTGAGAAATGTATTTGAGAGTGAAATTTTGGTGTGAAATGAATGAGGGTGGGAGTGGGTATTTATAGAATTCGTGAATGAATATCAACCGTTGATACTATCCGTGCAATCTACACCGTTGAATAAATAGCCATTAGGCCAGCGGAGTAAATCTGGCCATCGATTAAAATACAAATCGTATTTACTTATGGTTTAGGGTAAATACGATTTGTATTTTAACAAATCGTATTTACCTAAGGTCAGGGTAAATACGATTCGTATTTTGTCTAAATCGTATTTACCTCATCTCAAGGTAAATACGCTTTTATTTTTTTAAAACTATCGTATTTACCTCACCCTAGGTAAATACAATTGAAAATTTTACAGGCTAATCGTATGTATCCACCAATACGTACATACAATTTGTAAAAAACAAATCGTACTTATAGCTTCAAAACCTAAATTCGATTGAGGCAAAAAAAAAAAAAAGGGTATTTTCGTCCAAAATCAACATGTGGGGTATATAGGTAATGGGTGGGGGTTAAAAAAAAGCCCAAGTGACATAGGTGGTCCACCGAGGGTGAGCCCGTCATCAATAGAAATCACGTGATTTTAATTTTGTTCACGTGAGTAATTTACGTACTAAAAAGTTGTGACAATTTAGTACTTCTATTGAGAGAGAAAATTTAAATACGTACTACAACAACTTGCATACTTAATAAACTGGGGGAGGGGGGGGGGGGGGGCTCTATTGAGCAGGCAAGTACATAAAACAAAATACTCATGATCTAAATGCTTATTGATTCAGTAAATTCCATTAGGAATGACAATAAGTACTTTCACAGGGTCATATAACTTTTCCTTCTCTACTTGTAACTTCAAATCTTTCAATACACATTCTGCGATGGTGGCCAGGCGATGAGGAACAAAATAAAAGGAGCCCAAAATTCACAAGGCTCCTCCACTCCTTTCAAAACCCACCATCCCATAGGTAACAAAAAATAACTTAGAAAACCTATATTTCATTTTACAAAACGAAATGGCTCAGCAGCAAGCCCTGCAAGCCTCAACTCAGAGACCGACAAAACTACAAATGATAAGGGGAACATTTGTACAGAGGTGAACCTCACATGAAATAACTGAGCGCTTTCTTAACTCTTGAACCACCTTCACCATAGAGTTCATTCCACTGTAAAAGCTCAGTCATATTTACTGATTCTGAGGAAACGCTTGCACACACCTGTTCAATATGACATTTATAAAGTTCATTTAGTTTTGGAGTTCTACAGGGCTGAAGGGGGTTGTATATTAAACAGATTTCATTTCACATACCTGTTGGTGAGCATGTTTGAAGTCTTCCATGTTTAAAGATCGGATATCCGCACTTCCACATAATTCGGGAGCAGGTCTACCTTCCGCTAGAGCAGCAGCAAGTTCCTGTCACGCAATGAAGTTTGAATTATTCAGGCAGCCATGACCTCCGAATGGTGTATTCAAAACAGAGCATTCTAACTGTAACTTTACAGTCGGGAACAATGACAAGCTCCAAGAAACACCTAGCATACTGCTAAGAGACCAACCATACCTTCTTTTCCTTTTCCAATATCTCTTTAATAGGACGGTGTGCAGCAGTTACACATAAGTTCTGCAATCGAAAAGCAAGCATGAAGGCACCCATAACCTTATTCTTAAAAAGTACGGGTTAAAAGCGAAAAAAAGAAAATGCATAACCTTGAGATCACTTCCAGAATATCCATCAGTCATACTTGCAATTGCAGCTAGATCAACATCAGAAGACAGGTCCTCTTTTGCTAGTATAACTTTTAATATTTTCGCTCTATTTGGAGCATCTGGTAAATTTACCATCAATCTGCAGAAGACCAACAAAACTTCAGGATCTCTGGTCCCTCCCCCACAAAAAAAAAGAATAAATTAAAGTGCAAATAAACACAGCATTCACCTGCGAGGCAGCCTTCGTATGACAGCCTCATCAAGGTCAAAGGGCCTATTAGTAGCTGCAAGCACAAGAACTCGCTCAGTATCCTTTGTACGTAAGCCATCCCAGTTCACCATGAATTCATTTTTCATCTTTCGCATGGCCTCATGCTCCCCTGGATTTTCTCTCCGGCCCAACATGCTATCAACCTATACAAGAAACCATACTAGTTTTCACCGTGATTTATTTTTCAACTGATGAATTACTTCAAAACAATAACATTTTATGTACGCTTACTTCATCAACAAATATCACACTGGGAGCAATTTTACTTGCCAGGGAGAAAACGGCTTTCACATATTTTTCACCCTCGCCAAACCACTGACAGAGAACGGGGAAAGAACATGAGTTAAAATGAATAATGAACGATAAGAGGTTAAAATAAAACCAGTGAAGGAAATCTAACCTTAGATGTGATGCTTGACATGGAGATATTGATAAAGTTTGCACCGGCTTCTGTAGCAACTGCCTTGGCAAGCATTGTCTTACCTGTTCCCGGGGGACCAAATAATAGGATACCCTTGCATGGCTGCACAAAAGGAAATTCACAATTAAATCAAAATGAGCAACATTTTGATGAGGTGGGATTCATTTGTACATAATTTTCTTAATTGTGATGAATATAAATGAAAGGAGCCTTTGAAGCAACAGTTTGAGTTGATGTCTTGTGACTGTGTGACTAAAAGGTCACAAGTTGGCGTCGTGAAATCAACCTCTAGTAGATGCAGGATAAGGCTGCCTACAATAGATCTTCAATGGGTTTGGCCGTTTGACCCTTCCCTGGACCCCGCATGGCAGGAGCTTTGTAGTAGAACTTTGTTGCCCCAATTTGGATTTTTGATTTTTTTAATGATTGGGAAGCAAAGCTCCAAAAAAGTTCCAAAAACCAGTTTCTCAAGAATAATGACATATTCCAAATGCTTTTAATTTCCATGGTTTCAAGTCATATTTTAAACAACATGAACTATGTGTCGTCCAGAGAGGCCTACATCACACAAAGGATGCTTTTGATGCACCTTGGAGAACAAGACAAGTACAACAACACAATTCAACAACTTTTCATTCTGTTTACTATTTGGCGATCAGTTCAAAACACAAGCAGTTTTGACAGAAATAGAGGGCAGAAAGGACGGAGGAAGGTTGAAGGAGAGAATGGGACTTGCGGAAGTGGGTCATCGAGGAAAGAAAGATTTATGTTTCACTAATGGATGTTGCGCTTGTGCATGAGACAAAAAGTTGTTTTATATTGAGAGACATATTTTGAGGTTTCTGTCATGGGCCTCAATTATATTTTATTTTTTCCCAGATTTAGTGACAAATTTCAAGGCTTCCGTCATGTGCTTTATATTTTTTGTTAATTTTGCATTGTTAAGCCCTTCACTTTTTAGCAAATCAGACAAGACCACAAAGCCTATAAATAAAAACATCTCACAAGAGGTAGGTCATCTTATTCGCCTTTATTCCCTCCTTTCTATTCAGATTGGAAGTGTACAGGGAATCAAATGATTAATTCCCATCACAAGTATCATAAAAAATAATGAAAGGTAAAGAACAATAATAATGGGATATAATTCGCCAACAGACACGATGCAAAACAATAGAATGTGTGTCAATTAGTAAAGAAAAACCTTGGTTAACTGCCCCTTGCAAAAAAGTTCTGGCCTTTGTAACGGAAGCATCACCAATTCCTTCAATGTATCCTTGACATTTTCAAGAGCCCCAATATCATCAAAAGTAACCCCAATGTCACTGGGTGGAATAACATCAGCCAAAAGCCTCTTTTCAAACTCGTTTTCTGTTACAACATCCTGATTTCAGAAAAACAACCAGGAGAATGATTCAGAATAAATAAGTTGAGAACCAGATGAAACTACCCTATCCCCTCAAAACAGAATAAATTCAAAGCAGTGAGGTGCTAACAAACTACCAGATGAAACTATCACCTACAAACAAGCAGCAAAAGTTCATGACAATCACCTTAAGAGATTTCTTCAGGCTTTTTGACTCATTCTGGACAGCCTGTAAGATTCCAATTCCATGCTGGATGCTGGTAGAATAAATATTTTTTGTAGAAAAAAATTAATGATTATTAACATGACTATGAGGCTAAAACAGAGTGTTTTATAATTATATCAAATAACAAACAGTATAAACTGATCATTATTAATTACCTCTCACAAGACAACACGATCTTTGCATCAGGATCAACTCCAAGATTCTTCATCAGATGGTGGCTTAAAGCCCAACCAACTATCTTCTCTGCATCTGCAATATAGCAAAGAATGATATAGGAGAGAGATTTGAGCTGCAAATCTTTAAGCAATTAGTGGTAAAACATCTGCAATATAGCAAAAAATGATAGAGGGGAAAGATTTGTGCCGCAAATCCTTAAGCAATTAGAGGTGAAACATACTTTCATTTGTAAGTGTCAGATCCTTAATGCACAACGTCTCAAGTCCTTCACACTCCATCCCACAACGGCTTAAAACCTGTAAATAAAATTTGATCGATTAAACTTAAAAGCATGTGTCCGCAATAATAATTTATAAAACATGAAAAGTTAAACGGCTACAAAATTCAATATGGTCAAATACGGAGTGTAAAACCAAGGAAGTTAGAGCATAAGAAAATAAGGAGACAAACAGAAACTCAACAGAATAACTGACAAAAGGCAATTAACGACTCCAATTAAAATAGCAGAGTTGGATCCTCTCCAGTAACCGAATGTTTCCACTCTGAGGAAGATACACAGAATAAATTAATATTTTGTTGTGTCTCTCTTTTCTACTAGAAACATACAGGAGAGGACCTAACCCTAAAATACCATATGAAACTATAGCTTATCTAGCTTCTTGTTTTCTAAGGTGTATCTTGTTTCTCACTGTTAAATTCATAAGGACTTTGAATACAATTGAGAATACTTTTGATAATAGCTTGGTTGATTACGAAGACTAAACACTAATCCCTATTTATAGGGATAAATAGACTCAACCCTAAATAACTAAATCAGGAAACAAATCATTAGAATAATGACGTAATATGAAAACTTATCCTAGAAGATACTCTATAATACACTAAAAGGTATGAAACTAATTTGAGTATGATACTCTAACATAATATCATGATATTATATGATACTTTCCTATATTCTAACACTCCCCCTCAAGCTAAAGCTCATTAAGCTTTTAGCTTGTTACAAAATATGCCCTTGAAGAAAAAAAAAACAAACTGCAACAGTATTGGGACAGCTAAGACCATAATCGGAAGGTGTCACCACATCAAACTAAACCAAACTGGACCGGTGTTCACTCTGGCAGCTGAAGTCCAAACTTGAAGATGTCACTTCAAAACAAAGAAGATTTTAAGCAAGTGCTCACTTTGGCAACTGAAACCTCCACAGGAAGTGTCATATCTTCGAAACCAACTTAAATAATATTGAGACAGCGCTCCCTCCGGCTGCTGAAGCTCAAGCAGAATGAATGGATGATGTTGGCACAAGTTCAAACAAAACAAAATACGCAGTGGTTTTTTATGTGAAATAGGGAACAAAAATACATATCAGTAGGAGTGTTATTCATAACCAGAAAACAAACGTCAAAGGTAACTAGACCCATGCAGATATCTTGAGTCAACCAACGAAAAATACCAGTGCCATCACCCAATAAGATTCGTGCAAAGAACAAACCACCAATCCACCAACTAAAGAAATTGCTGCTGATTTATTTTTATACGAACACCATGACAACCATGAATCATCTAACAAGATTTGCATCCAAGAACAAACCAACGAACAAACAAATTGAAGAAAACACTACCTACTCTCATTACAGTAGGTAAACCAAACCAAATATGATTGTAGGACTGCGACAACAGCTGAAGCCTCAAATGGGAGAAGTACATCTTCAAACCAACCAAGAAACAATATTGGACCAGCGCTTACAGCAGCTGAAGTCCTAACTGAAAGTGTAGCAACTCCGAACCAAACTGAAACATTTCATATGTGACTGGTGTCGAGGACTCAACTTGGACCACGAGACTACCAATGGACCATTTCGTCTATGATTGGGGCCGACGATCCCACCTTGACACGGTTGGAAAAAGGGGACTACCAATGGACTATTTCATCTGTGATTGGGGCCAACGACTCAACCTTGACGGTGGTTGGACAACGGGACTACCAATGAACTATCTACAATGTGCTCGGATTGTTAACTAGAGAGCTTGCCATTAGGGACCAATTTGAGACAAGGCACAAAGCACACTAGATAAAAGTGACTTAGACAGATGACCAACAAAAAAACTTAAACCAATGAACAACCTGAAACAAAAAGATGTGTGAAACCAGGCCCGAAAGCAATACACCGTGATTGAGAAGCTGATGTGGCATAAATGCAAAAACAGAGGGCCAAGAATTGATATATCTTGACTAAAACAGACTAGAAACAGACCAAGAATCTGAAACAAATCAGAGACAGACCAAGAACAATATAAACATTGTTCAACAGAACCTAAACAAGCAATATCTAGCAGAAAAATGCCTAAACCAAGAGAGAGAAAGGGCTGTTTGTACTGTACCACGTATAACCAGGGACCAAACCCAATAAATAACCATATATTCAGGACCAGGAGAGAGAGGCGACACCGGCGATGAAAAGAGCCACCAGAACGGTGAACGGACGCGCCTCCACACGCCGGTACGACGGACGGACGTGAAACAAAGACACTGACACTGTTACCGCACGTGACGGCACATGACGGCGGAGATGGAAGCAAGATTTCAGTGGTAGGTCGGTCTGACATAGGTGGTTCTGATGGTGGTGGCTTTGCACGATGATTTGACCTGAAAGATGGGTTTCTGGACTGAACAGTGTTTGAGAGAGAAAATGGAAACTGAGCCAGAACAAGAACAAAGACTGGTCTGATGAAGATGCAACTTTGAACAGTTGAGTAGATCAGTGAATTCCGCCCCTAATGATGGTGGTTTCGCTGGAAACAGTCACTGGAAAAATTTCCCGGAGGCAGTAGACGGTGGTGAGGCTGCCGGAAACTGAGAAGACACACCAGAAAGTTGAGAACAACGGAAGGAAACAAACTAAAAGGGGTTATAACAACACCGAAAATATATAAATTGCAAACTAATAAAAGGTGGTCTGATACCATGTTAAATTCATAAGGACTTTGAATACAATTGAGATTACTTTTGATAATAGCTTGGTTGATTACAAAGACTAAACACTAATCCCTATTTATAGGGATAAATAGACTCAACCATAAATAACTAAATCAGGAAACAAATCATTAGAATAATGACGTAATATGAAAACTTATCTTAGAAGATACTCTATAATATACTAAAAGATATGAAACTAATTTGAGTATGATACTCTAACATTATATCATGATATTATATGATACTTTCCTATATTCTAACACTCACATTAACAATCTAAACTCTACATCACAATATGACATAGTGATGCGTATTATTTGCAAATGAGAAACTCCAAAACTTTTTAAAAGAGATAAGGAATAAAGGGCCATGTTGTCATCATGAGCACTACTGCCAAACTTGAGATAGACAGGCTTATGTTCCTTTAAGAAGCATATAATTCTTGCAACTCTTCATACTACTCTATTTCTTCTCTTTCCTCTTGGATTTTTATCATTACCGCACCCCTCCATTAAAAATCCATAACTTAAGCAGCTTGTGGTCAATGGTAGTCAATCAAAACAAAAGGTTCCACCAGAACAACAACAACAACAAAAGGCTTAATTAGTATGCATCGACACTGTAAAAATTTATCACAGAAAATAAATAGCCAGAAATTGACACGCCATAAAATTGATTCACTTTTATCCTACTCATCTTTTAAGTCACGCACACCATGAATTCTTATTGGTTAACAATGTAAAGAAACAGTATATACCAATAATAATAATAATAAAAAGCAGTAAAATGTATAAAGCGAGAGCTGTAGAAGAACAAAGCAATAAGTTATAAGTGGCAATTACAAACCTAACATTCTTTTTAACCACTAGTCAAGTTATAAGCCTTAAAATTTTTGCCAGAACAAAGCAGATTAAGGAAATAGCCATAGCAGCAAGGCATTGATTAACATGTAGCAAAATGCCCCATGTATCTGTCAAGACACCTTTGTTTAGCATTGGTTTAAAGGAAAATAATGCCAAATTTACGATCAGAATTATGTCTAAGCTTCCATTACTGGCAAAATAATTTCAGAGTAAGTTCAAAGATTATATACATTACCGGAAGTCCTAGTTCAAAAATTATCCTAACTAACTGCCTAGTGAAAAATTAACTTAGACCAGGAACTTCTACCAATATGTTCTGTAGCACTGTTCCACATAAATAATCCCCTATTCACAATTGTGGGCAATTACAGTAGTGCCAAAAATAGAAGAGCTATTCAAAGGGAAAAATAGCATAATGAAATGGCTCTTTTGGAAAGGGACATATATCCACCAAAGCAATGCTCGTGGACACCAAATATAAGGTGTAAGGTAAAAAAATGAAACGGTTTGAATTCAATCGAAAAGTGCACATGACGTAAGTCACTTACCGTGCGTAAATGGTGCAAATTTCCTTTCATTTTAAGAGTCTCAACATCCCGATCAAGTTGCTGCTTCCAAGATGCTAGAAGTTCCTCATCCTAAAACAAGAAAAATATAATGAATATCATCATCAAATATAAAATCATTTACGTACCTTCACCCAACAGTCAAAAGTCTCTGACCAAGCAGTCACGAGTTCAATCTTTGTGGACCTCATTTTTTTGGAATAAAAGTGAAATTTCAAGAAGGTAACTACTAGGTTGTGGCAGTGAATTATCAGTGTGTCGAGCCCAAAGAACTTGTATGGCGGGTGCAATAAATACCAAACCATTTGTGTACTCTTAAATTTGGACTTATGGCCTAACTCATCCTCACAAAATAGGCATGTAAGGTGAGGAATGACCAAACCTTATAAATATTACTTGCGCTATATCTCGAGTCGATGTGGGACTTCAATGCACCCACTCGTGCTCAGGACTAGACATCTGAAGTGTCAGCTGATGCGGATGGAATGGAATAACATAGAACTTAGCATACCCCCTCACACCCAGGACTAGACATCTGGAGAATGGACAAATGAGAGGAATGATATAGACTTTGATACCACCTTAAATTTGGGGTTATGACCTAACTCATCCCCCACAAAACCGGCTTGTAAGGCGAGAAATGGCCAAACCTTACAAAGATTACTCAGACCATATCTTTAGTCGATGTGAGACTTCAACATGTACTTACACCAACAGCTTAAGCTTTTGGAACAATCGCTTTATAAAAATTATAAGAGGAAAAAAAAACTGATGACATGCAATTCTCTTACAAACCTGTGGCATGTGAATTGTTACTTTATTTGGAAAAAGTTTGGTCAAAGTTTTGTTTGGTTTTGGGACTTCCTTTCCCCTATCATGTAATCTTCCGAAACTATCCTGGAAAAAAGAAAAGAGATGTAACAATATTATAGCTGAAAAAGCCTGAAAGTACTTTTGTGGGGGTTGCATGTGAAAAGAGACACAAAACATAAGCATACACAGGTAATCCATGTTTCATTTCTTCCCGATGAAAGACTGAACTAAAAAAGGAGATATAGTTCTTACTGGGAAAGCCAGGTCAAGAAGGGCAGTCTGATTGCTGCCGAATTTTGTAAAAAGCAAACCCCCAGGATGTGACTGCAAGGAAAAATAGTTCCATATCAACACCGCAATTGATTACACACATTCATTTGAACCAAGAATGGAAATTCAAAGGACTACATATTTAGGATATCCAATTCGTATCTCAGTTCAACTATTGTACATGTCTTCTTTTCAGTTTCTCAATTTATAAATTAAACATGATATATAAATCCCACACTTAAAAAATACAGATTTTGGGACAGATAAATTCATTCTTCCATCAAAATTTCATGCACCTAAACCAATGGGCGTATAAAACATTGCTGAGAATTATGATAGGGATCAACTGGTATAAGAGAAGAAAAATGAAAGAAAGTACCCTCAGAGTGAGTGGTACTGTTATATTGCTTCAAATAGAGTATAAAGTGCTGATTTCCAGTGAAGAATTCAGCTAGTACAGAAGTAGTACAAAAGCAATAAAATATCTTGGGTGATTCGAGGTACCCAGGGCCTCCAATAGAGAAAACTCCAAATGATTGCTTACCTCACACTACTCTAGACCCCACAATATATTCCCCTGATTCACTTTCTCTCTCCTGGCAGTTATACACTCTGCCAGCATACATATTACGTGACTCACCTTAATTCCCACACTCCACATTCTCATTCCTATTCTTTTTATGCTTTCTCACAAATACCCTTCCCCACATATTCTTTTTACTATCATTCCCTCCCCCTTCAAAACTATCCTTGACCTCAAGGATAAAGTCAGGGAATTCTTGCTTCAGTTGCTGAGTCAGCTCCCAGGAATTTTCAAACTCTGGCAACCCTTTCCACTTGATCAAAGCTTCCCATTCTCCTTGCTCATTCTGCTTCAGTTCTCTAACTGCTTCAGGAGAGACTTCCAGCATCCATTCTTCAGTCAAGCAGGCAGGCAATGGTTAGAAACTGGTGGTAGGAGCTACTGTCTTCTTGAGCAAAGAGGCATGAAACACTGGATGCACCTTGCTATCAGGTGGGAGCTTCAACTTATAGGCCACAGAGCCAATCTTCTGTTCTACTTCATAAGGTCCATAGTATCTAGGACTCAATTTCTGATTAACCCTCTTAGCTAAACTCTTTAGCTTGTAGGGCTGTATCTTCAGATACACCATGTCTCCCACTTGATACTCTACTTCTCTTCTATGCTTATTAGCCTGAGCCCTCATCACATCTTGAGCTTTGACTAATTGATCATGCAATACCTTCAACATATCATTTCTTTCTGCTGTAAGTCTATTAACCTCTTCCACAGCAGAATGATGAACATCTCCTTTCACCAGTACTGGTGGTGCTCTCCCATACAAGGCATGAAAAGGTGTAGTCTTCAAAGAAGCATGATAGTTAGTATTATACCAATACTCTGCCCAACTCAACCACTTGGGCCATTGCTTAGGTTTCTGACCAGTCAAACACCTTAAATAAGTCTCCAAGCATCTATTAACCACTTCAGTTTGTCCGTCAGTCTGGGGATGATATGCACTGCTATACTTCAATTTGGTGCCTGAAAGTTTAAACAATTCTGACCAAAATGAACTCAGAAATATTTTATCTCTGTCAGACACAATTGACTTAGGAAAACCATGTAGTTTCACCACTTCTTTGGTGAAAACTTCTGCCACCTCCTTTGCAGTATAAGGATGACACAATGCTATGAAATGAGCATATTTTGTGAACCTATCAACCACCACCAAGATAGTATCAACTCCCTGAGTTCTAGGTAATCCACCAATAAAATCCATGGAGATATCACTCCAAGTTTGGGTAGGTATAGGCAAAGGTTGTATCAATCCTCCTGGGTTAAGAGTTTGATACTTATTCCTTTGACACACCTCACATGCCTGCACGTATTCCTGGATGTTCTTCCTCATCCCTTCCCAATGTACTAACCCAGAAATCCTCTTATAAGTTCTGAAAAAACCAGAATGACCCCCTACTGCTGAGTCATGCAATTCATTCAGCAGCCACTGTATTCTGGGAGACTGTTTTGGTATCACAATCCTGTCTTCTTTGTAAAGTCTGCCATTCTTCAATTTATAGCCAGAATAACTATCAGGATCTACCAACAGTGCTTGAACAATACTCTTCAATTTAGGATCTGCTTGGACTTCTTCTTACAAACCATCCCACATTTCACATTGAACTGTGGTGATTGCAGAGAATTGTAATTTCCTGGAGAGAGCATCAGCTACTCCATTCTCAGTTCCAGGCTTATATTTTATTTCAAAATCATATCCCAGTAATTTAGAGACCCATTTCTGCTGTCCTTCACCCATGACTCTCTGTTCGGTCAGAAATCTCAGGCTTTTCTGATCAGAATGAACAACAAAATGTCTTCCCAGGAGGTATGGTCTCCATTTCTGTATTGCAGTCACCACTGCCATCAATTCTCTTTCGTATACTGACTTCTGTTGAGCCCTCTCAGATAGAGTTTGACTCATGTAAGCAATAGGTCTACCATCTTGCATTAACACTGCCCCTAACCCCTTACCAGAAGCATCAGTCTCAACCACGAATTCTTTGTCAAAGTCTGGCACTGCCAACACAGGTACCTCTGTCATTGCCTTCTTTAATGTCTCAAAAGCCAATTGTGCCTCCTCATTCCATTTGAAGTTGTCTTTCTTTAATAACTGAGTTAGAGGCCAAGCAATCTTGCCATAATCTTTCACAAACTTCCTGTAATAACCAGTCAAACCGAGGAAGCCTCTCAATCCCTTCAAGTCCTTGGGAGCAGGCCACTGAAGCATGTCCTGTATCTTTCTGGGATCTGCAGCAACTCCTTTCCCAGAAATTAAATGTCCCAGGTACTCTATCTGCTGTTGGCCAAAAGAACATTTCTTCTTGTTGGCATATAATTGATTTGCTTGCAAGACAGCAAGTATAGTCCTCAAATGTTCAATATGGACTGCCACACTGTCACTGTATATAAGGATATCATCAAAAAATACCAGCACAAATTTCCTTAGATAAGGTCTCAGAACCTCATTCATTAAAGCTTGGAAGGTTGAGGGTGCATTTGTGAGCCCAAAGGGCATCACCAAATACTCATAATGCCCCTCATGAGTTCTAAAAGCTGTCTTAGCAATATCTTCATCCCTCATTCTGATCTGGTGATAACCAGACTTCAGATCAAGCTTAGAAAAAATTGTAGCTCCCCCCAATTCATCTAGCAACTCATCAATCACTGGTATGGGAAACTTATTGGGAACAGTAGCTTTGTTCAAACCCCTATAGTCAGTACAAAATCTCCATCCTCCATCCTTTTTTTTCACAAGTATAACAGGGCTTGAAAATGGGCTAGTGCTATGCCTAACAATCCCAGCATTCAACATTTCTTTAACAATTTTCTCTATCTCATTTTTTTGGTAGAAGGGATACCTGTATGGCCTGATGTTAGGGATGGCAGCTCCTGGTTTTAATTCAATGGCATGGTCCTGCTCCCTTGCTGGTGGTAATCCAGTGGGCATCTCAAAAACTCCTCCAAACTTATCTAAAATTTCCTCCCACAATGAAGCATCACACTGTACTTCCTTCTGCTCTGGAGCAAAATCAACCAGATAACCTCCTCCCTCCTCTTGGATTGCCTTCATCATAGCTTTCCATGAAGCCTGCACATTGCATAAAGCAGGATCTCCATGAATTGCAAGTTGTTGGTCCCCCTGAGTCCACTTTAGGCTGAGATTCCTAAAGTTGGCCTCAATGTTTCCTAGACTTGCCAACCAATCCATTCCCAATACCATCTCCACTCCTCCCAACTCCATTAGAAAGAAATTCTGACTGAATTCAACTTCCTGCACAGTGAACTTCAATCCCTTGCAAACCCCTTTATTCCTCACCATCTCCCCTGTACCAATCTCTACTAAATACACAGGGGTATCCTCCATCAGCAGCTTCAACTCTTCAACTAATCCGGGAGCAATGAAATTGCTAGTAGCACCAGAATCAATGAGGATCAAAACTCTCCTCCCATTGATCACTCCCCAAACCTTGAAGGACTTGTTGGATGTAAGGCCTTCTTTGCTTTGCAAAGCCAATTGTAAGGTTCTCAGTTCTGCCACTATCTCCTCTACTATCTCTTCTGTGGGCACTTCCTCTCCCTCATCTCCTTCTATTTCACATAACATAAGTTTCATATGCTTGAACTTACATACATGTGCCTTGTTCCATTTTTCCCCACATTTGAAACATAGTCCCTTCTTTGATCTTTCTTCAAGCTCAGCAGGATCTAATTTCCTCCCTCTAACTCCATCATAAGTCTTCTTCTCCCCTCCATCACTACTAGAACTACTCCCCTTGCCTCCTTCCTTCGGGTCCTTGGTAGTACTCCAAGTGCTACGAAACTTAGAGTTAGAACCCTTCCAGTCACTCCTTTCCTTCCCTGGTTCACCCTTTTTACTGAGTGCCAGGTTCTTTTCTTCCAACATCAATGTCCGATCCATCAAATCTGCTAAATCCTCATACTCATACAACTTCAATTCTGCCTGTAGTTCAGATTTCAACCCATTGAGGAAGATGCTTTCTAACATGACTCGTTCTTCTCTGTTTAGAGGTGCGATGTGCAACTCAAACTTCTCACGATACTCCATAACAGTGTCTTCCTGCTTCAAACTCAGCAAAGGGCCCAAAGGATTGTTCAACAACCCAGGACTAAAACGTCGTTTCACCGCAAGCTTGAATTCGTCCCAAGTTCTCATCGCAGCTTGTTCTTCCCACCATTGGAACCAATTAAGAGCTCTTCCTTCCATGGTGATCACTACAGCATCAAGTTTCTCACGCTCTCGCACGTTGTTGATGCGAAAATAGCGCTCGACCCGGATAATCCACCCATGCGGGTCATCGCCCGAAAAAACGGGTATCTCCAGCTTTCTCCGTCCTCCTCTGTAATTGGGAGTGTAACTTCCACTCCGCGAACGTGTTCGTGATGGCGAACGTCGTGGTGGTGATCGTGGTGGAGTTTCGCCCTCATCGTCAGTAATATCACCAGTTCCACGGTGTCTGCTCGGAGCTCTACGCCGGCGAGGACGCGCGTTGCTAGTCTGCAGTTCAGTGAGCTTCTGTAGCACCTCCAGCATGGTCGTTTCCATACCTCCAAACCTTTGTTCCAGATTTCCCATTCTGTTCTCCATTTCACCTCGAGTACAGACCATAAACAGCACCAGGATAGTACTGCTTTGATACCAATTTGATAGGGATCAACTGGTATAAGAGAAGAAAAATGAAAGAAAGTACCCTCAGAGTGAGTGGTACTGTTATATTGCTTCAAATAGAGTATAAAGTGCTGATTTCCAGTGAAGAATTCAGCTAGTACAGAAGTAGTACAAAAGCAATAAAATATCTTGGGTGATTCGAGGTACCCAGGGCCTCCAATAGAGAAAACTCCAAATGATTGCTTACCTCACACTACTCTAGACCCCACAATATATTCCCCTGATTCACTTTCTCTCTCCTGGCAGTTATACACTCTGCCAGTATACATATTACGTGACTCACCTTAATTCCCACACTCCACATTCTCATTCCTATTCTTTTTATGCTCTCTCACAAATACCCTTCCCCACATATTCTTTTTACTATCAAATTATCAAGCCACCGACTGTTAAATCTTTTGTGCAATAGAACACATGACATGTTAGCATCCCAAGAATATATGTCAGTAAAAACATAATTGTTACCTTCTCCTTTCGATTATCGGTATGAGTATGTGAACCTATTACCACCACATTGTCTGGCAGCTTTTCAAGCTTACTTCTAAATGCATATGGATCTCCGTTTCCTACTATAGACTTTTCTGCATCTTTCATGAACAAAATGAAAGGTGTATTCCTGCTCTCACTAATCACAACCTGAAACAAAAATATACATAAATTCTTATTGTAAGATTAAAGCTCAATACCATGTTACGTTATAGGAAATGGGAAATACTTTATCAAATCATAATGGAGTAAAAGGCGACCTCAAACAATGAATTAATAAGTAATTTGTCGAGTTCGTCAATGCCACTGTTTTCCAGTCGAAGATCAGTGACTGAAAAGAGAAAACGACTACTTCAAGATCTTGGACCAAGAGAGGCTCAAATAATATATAATAACAAAAAAATAATTTATTAGATAGGTAGGGGGCATTACCATTGCAGAAAAATCCTTGGCCTCCCTCACAGGCACCTCCGAGATCAACTCCATCGGGTATAGGTTTATCGAATCTTACACCAATTTTTGACAAGGAATTATCATCGAAAAGTAAGACAACCTTCCCCCGACTTCCATTAGGTGGACCCCTGTACAAGCAATCACTAAGCAAAATTAATACCAAAATAAATGTATTTGATTGTAGGTGAAAATGGAGGGAATGGCTCTGGGAGGAATGGAAATGAGACGTGGAAGTTACATTACATTGTTCAGAAACAAATAGTAATATGGAGGAACTAAACAAAAAACAATGTGGGGCCTACACTATTAAAATGGAGAAATTCAAATGAAGGGTAAATAAATAAAGCTATTATAGTATTATAAATTACACAATGTAGAAATATCATTTTAGCCAAAGTTGATCATAGGTGAATACAAAGGTTTTCCTCTCTCCATTTTCTTACCCTTAATTTGTATGACTACCAAAAGAGAGAGGAGGAAATCAATTTCTAACCACGGTTATAAATAGCGCTGCTGTTATATTAGGACAATGGCTTTTAATGAATAATTATAAGTATACTTTCACTTCTGAGCATTGATATACATAACAAATAGATATTTAACACGTTGATCTTCAAAATAGCAGTCACCCTGCTACCTACAATGCCATTATTGCGGTTTTGGGGCAGGCTACTCACACCACTATCCAAGATTTGATATTCATATTTTTAAATGTCATTTCCATCCCCCCATTTTCTTTCGCCTCATTTTTTTTTCGCCTCATTTTCTTTCCTACCAAATTTATCCCCATATAAAATGTAAAAGTTGAACCTGGAGCGGAAAGAGGGAGCAGGGGAGAGGGAGCAGGGGAGAGAGATTAAATGACTAAGCACTAGTTAAAGCGACATAGTTTACTAATTAGGAAGTGCTTGGATGAGCTTTTATAAGCTTATCTTGTGACATAAGCACTAGTAAAAGTGTGTGGAAGAGCTTATGGAAATAGCTTATGATATGCACATAAATTGAATTAGCTTTTTCCTATATGAAAAGTGATGTTTAATTTTTTTTTAGTTATTGTAAGAATAATCTCTTAATATATTTTTTCAAGTATTTCTTGAGAACTTTATCCAAACTGAGTAAGGGAATGTTTTGATAAAAAAATTAATTAAATTGCTTCTCATATAAGTACTTTTGTATTAATTGTTTTTACAATTGAAGAGGAAACGAGCAATAGGGGGAGACTCTGCATAAGCTTAGATAAGCTGTATTTATATGCTATATTTTTATTTTGTTAAGCTCCCCAGTATAGCATATAAATACAGCTTATCTAAGCTTATGCAGAGTCTCCCCCTATTGCTCGTTTCCTCTTCAATTGTAAAAACAATTAATACAAAAGTACTTATATGAGAAGCAATTTAATTAATTTTTTTATCAAAACATTCCCTTACTCAGTTTGGATAAAGTTCTCAAGAAATACTTGAAAAAATATATTAAGAGATTATTCTTACAATAACTAAAAAAAAATTAAACATCACTTTTCATATAGGAAAAAGCTAATTCAAATTGGGTATATGTAACTTGTATTACACAATTAGCTATAAAACGTGAAAAGCCTCTGAATTGGATTGTTGTGTCATAACCATTTGTGAGGGAAATGTGCTATGACTCTCCAAAATTGGTTAAAAAAAGTTCCGCGTACTACACTAGTACAACTACTATGAGCTAGTTATGAATTTTATAAGCACTTAAAAAAATGAAGAAAAAATTGAAACAATCTTGTATTATCGGAATCATGTAAGTAATAGTTTCTTACACAAGTAGAAATTAACCTCTGTACCTCGAGCTTTTTTAGAAGTTGCCCCATTCATCTTCTCCATAAGCCAAAACTAATAAAGGCTTTGTAGTAACTTATGAACCAAATAATTATCCTAGTTGAAAAGCTCTCATAAACTAGGCCTATATTATCTATAAAAATTTGGCATCCATGGGGGAGCATGGTAGACAACTCAAGTTCTCCAGCTAATCAGATAATTGCAGAAACATGATGACAACAATGCATATATCAATGAGAAACAGAAACTGTTTCAGAACAATTTACTACAAGACTGTACCTGGATAAAGATGTCTGATACAAGCCACCAGAAGATGAACAACTATACTTTACCCGGTCGCCTGCAAGATTATATACGAAAAACATCAATACTTCGTAATAAAATTAACGTCCTTATAGATGGGAATGGGATAAAAACAGAGCACATACCTAGTTTAAACAATCCACTTTTAGTTGCCCCAGAGGTAGACGGGACACTATCAGTTTCCAACTTAGCTTGAGGTTCAAGGGCATGTGGAGTAGGTGCATTTGAAGAGCTAGGTGTATCCGTTTCACTAGCTGATGGATCCATGCTCTTAGCCATGTCTGTGGCTGTAGGACTTGGTTTGGCGCAGCTGCAGGATTTCTCAACATTAGATCCATCTTTGAGCAGCTCGGCTTCTCTAGACGATAAGCCCTATTAACCCAACAAACAAAGATTCTTTATCAGAGTTGTCACAAAAAAAACACTTCACAATGAATGTGGTATTCAAAGATACAAATGTAGGACCAATGAGGAAACTTTATCTTACACCCAAAAGCAAATGACTATCAAATATAAGCAATTTAGCATCAAAGTATTTTGCAAGTGCTTTTACAAGCATCTCCTGATATATTTCTGACCCTGAGAACAAAAAAAAATCATGAAACTGAGGAAAACAAGAAATTAAGGATAAAGAAGGAAGCTAAAATCAAACTAAAATTATGTTTGGAAATAATGCAAATAACCACACACCTGCAGGCCCCGAGAGTAAAATACGAGGATTTATGGTGGTAAGGTCTGCGGTGTACTTTGCATGTTCTCTATGCTTCAGGTGTATAAAGCAAGCTGCAACCAGGACATTTTTGGTATTCTCACTGCAAAAAGATATAAGTATGATCAGAAATGAAATTAAATAAGAAAGACTTTAAGCAAAATGGAAGGACTCCATCAAATCACACAAATAAAGAATAGTCTTAAACTTAATTCAAAATTATCTCAGAAACTTCAATGAATATTTCAAAATCAAGGTTTAAAATTGCAAATTGCATCACATGACAGAAACCACAAAATTTAAGTTGCAATATTGTGTCATAATTGTGAACCACATTTTCCGCATCAGCCTGAAATATTTACACCTCACAACACAATCGTGACTGCAATTTAAAATCTTGTTCAAAAGCCAAGTGTTAAGTGCCAAGTCCAAGAAATAGGCATTGGAAGAAAAGAGGCATATATTATGACGACGGACACCTCTTCCGAATGTTGTGTCTCGTGTCCTGGTCCGCCACCGACACTCGTTGGACACCGACATGAAACGCACCTGACACCTCTTTACGGTGTTGGTCTTAAAAATAAATTTTTTTTTTACTTGGACACTTATGAGATGCCGTTTGGACACTCTTACCATAATTTTTCGTAAAAAAATATCAACTTCTTGAAATTTGTAAGTTATTATACTTATTCTTAGGATATGAAACCGTTAATCTTCAAACAACTTCATAAATCTGGCCAACATTGTTTTTAAAAAGTGAATAGATAAGTCTTAATTCTCAATTTAGATTTTGGTCATGTTGATCATATATGTGTTTGTGTTTATTGATTTAGTTAGCATTGTAATTACTTATATATATATATATATATATATATATATATGCATTGTCCTGGTGTCCTTTATTTTGGACATTAGCGGTGTCTCAGTGTCCGTGTCTATGTTGTGTTTGGTGTCTGTGTCCGAGTCTGTGCTTCATAAGACATACATCATGCAATGACAATGCTGGAAATTGATTTGGATATCATTAATAAAAAGCTGCACGTTAGTATAAAATGTAAATCTAATAAACAAATATTACTAAAAAATAGAAAGAGATAAGGCAACCAGAGTACTTGCCAAAGAAAAGAGTCAACATTTGTAGGATTCTTCACATGACGTTGCAAAAACTATAGAATAGAAGAAAATTTATTATCTATTCTATTTATATATTAATGAAGCAACTGCCTCTATATAAGCCATTAGGTATTCTCTCATTTCAATTCACCAAATATCATTCCAGCTAAATATTTTCTTAATGTGCTTGCTATTACGGCTTCAACCAACATTCAAATTTCCCCCCGCTAGAGGAAAGACTAGCAAATTTCCATCTTCTCTTGGTTGTTTATTCTAACTGGCAACCACATTGATCATACCACAAGTACTCAAAATTGAAGACTAGTCTTTTGGCTGTATTTAGTAAATATAATAGGTTAACCAAAAAGGATGCAAGGTTTTTTGGTTGATGAGAGTGTGGTCATCCAGGTATATCTAAAAAATAGTTCTTTTGAAAACCCTGTTCAAGAGTTGATTAATGATTTTAAAATTAACATTAAAATGAGAACCAAACGTAAGTTTAGACGGGGAAGAAAAAAACAGATGTAGATAAAATATCAAATAAAATATATTTTACATATAAAATATAAATAAAAAAACACATAAAATACAGTCATAAAAGTAATATAAAAAAATGACAGTTTGAAATTCGGCAAATATATACAATGCTAAAACAAAGCCAGAAACTCTGAAATTCACTGAGGCATTGACTAGTTATACCTTAAATAGTATGGGAAGTTGTCAAAGGACACTTCTAATTCTTTTCCATCCAGTACTGCAGCACGAACATCTTCTTTAAAAACTGCACAGCGTACAGATGTACCCGAAGTCGATGGAGCTTGCGCTTCCTTCGTCCCATTTTTTTCGTCCAATACCTGTTTACAGATACTTTTGCTCAATTTCACTTTACAACTAGATCCAGCAAGAATCCTGAAGAAAGGCCTTAGCAAATCATTCACCCCAGAGATTTTTACATTGCCTGTCTCTGTGCTTGCATCTTCTAAGTCGCAATCCATAGGAGAATTCTTCTCGCTAGCTCCAGTATCAGCAGCTTTATCGGCCACAATATTTGGAGCAGAGTTGCCTTCCAAGCCATCAAGTTCAGTTTCTGTATCATCAAGGGGAACGGAAGGAGTAGAAACATCAGCACCCTGGTGAGGTTTTCCGGCAGTCTGAGATGGAGACTTCCATCTTGTAAGATCCTGTCTGAGGCTAGAAAGAGAAGCCAAGATAGAAGCCCCGGCCACAGCTGAAGGATCCCCGGATCTTTTTTCAAGCTGCAAAAATTTACCAACACCATTCTGGACTTCTGCACCCTTAACAGCACCCTCGGTGTTCAGTTGCTGAAAAATCTAGATAAAAATAAATGAAGGAAACCCTTGGAGACACGTAAATATATCTTGTATTGCTTTTGAACAAGAATTCTCCGTTAAGAAAGAACAGGAGGGGTGAAAAAATGACATTCAAACGAAAAAACAAAAAGGATACATAAGAATGATTTCCCAGACAACCGAAAACCACCTCATCGCCCGAGTTAAGCACGCAGCTGGTATTCTTCTTGACAAGTGTCCCATTTACTAGCACAGATCCTTTGCTACCTGTACTTTCTAACACAGCCATAGCACTTCCCTCGCGCTGATCATTTCGATAAACAACAGTAATCATACTGCACAACATATCTAAGATATTCACCTCAAACAACTAGAACGAAAAGAAAGGAAAGAAGGCAACCAAGCACACACTTCCAGGCAGGTTTTATATAGAATCTTATTTCAAATTTCAAATAGTAACCAGATAAAATGATTGAGTAATAACTACTGAGGTGTGTGCTTGGAAAAGCCCAACCATACCACACAGCCACGACCTTCCAAAACCCGTCACTAAATCTTACATTAGTCCTGAGAAATACCTGCGTGTGTTTGATCTTGCATAAATTTCCACTTATAGTATGATCCTTTATTGGAAAAGTGCAATTTCTGCTAGAGCCAATAGTGAAGTTGGATGTGCAAATGGCAACATTTGAATTCTGCAGTAATAATAAACATTTCAAGTAAAGAAATTTTAAACACGTAAAAAACCAGGTACACTTCAAAATTAGGATACTAATACGATCAATCAAATATGAACTCATGTTCTTTTCACTTAGAAATGAATTACCTGTGCAGACTGGGACAGGAGTTTGCACCATGGAGCTGAACCCTCAGCATTTGGGTTTTGCTTCTGATATATGCTCCACGAAGAGAACGAAGCCCTAGGTTTATCAGCCACCAGAGTCGGCAAAGAACCTTCACGGTTATAAAACAAATAAATAAATATTAATCAAGGTAAATAGATGATTGAAAAGTGTGACTTGCAAAGAGATGCCTTCGGCGATTGGCGGTGTAGCACCCGTCTTGACATCAGCGGCGACAGCTCCGTCGATCTGAGCATCGACCTGACCACATTCACCGGGATCGGCGGGAGGCTCTGGAGTGCGCATTTCCTTGGAATTCTCGGCAGGCGACGTCGGTTTCTCCGAGGCGGCAGCACCATTGTCGACCTAAAAAAAATCAGAAGGAATCAGAAAAGAAAATCGCAGAAAGGTGATGAAGAGAGAGAAAGTGAAAAAGGAAGCGTTACGGATTGGAATATGGTTGGAAAAGGAAGAACCTTTTGGCGTTTGGGAGAAGGGGAAGGAGGTTTGTCTTCGGAAGAGGAAGATCTTTTGGCGTTGTTTGGAGCGGAGAAAGATCCACTGTTTCGTCTCGTTGAAACCATGCTGCTTTCTCTCTTCTTCTTCTTCTTCTTCTTCTTCTTCTTCTTCGTCTTGCTTTAGGCTTCAACGAAAGACACACAGAGCGAGAGAGAGAGAGGAGATGTCAATGATTTTACCAAATTTTGTTTAGATTTTTTGTTATTTATTTATATCTTGTGTTAATTGATATTTTTTTTGTTTCTTTTCGTTTTTTTCCTTTTGTGCCGTTTCTACTTCGGAGTTGGACTTGGGAGATAATGGTTTGATTTGTTTGTTCTGTGTGTTTCGAGAATCGGTCGAACCCATTCCTTCGGTTCAAAACCTTTGGCATTTGGTTTATCAAACCCTTGCAGTTAGCTACTAAGTAAATTGGCAACCCTCGTGGGGGTAACGGAGAATATTCTAGGAAAGGTAGCAAATTCATATTTCCTATTGATTTCATGGTGTCAGACATGGATGAGAATGCTAAAGTTTCAATGACGTCACCATTGAAGTAAAAAGGGGAAATTAACTTAAATAACGGAGGACCAGGAAACTGTTTTTCAAAAGTTTTTTTCTTAAAAAACTCCTTTTCTATTGTATCATGTCATTTTGTGCATGATGTATTTGAAGATGGACGACTCTTTTAAGGGAGCAACTTCTTTGTTGTATCCCCGCACTTGCTCCGGAACTTGGCAATGACAGTGTTATAAGGGTTAAAAACCTTTTGATGAAAGCCCCTTTAATTGATCACTTACCGCAAGGCTCAGAATTTAAACAAATGTTTTCGCACGAGTCAACCTACGCTTTATTTTGTTTTATTTTCCTGGTTAAAAAGATGATTTGCATGAGCAACCTATGGTTTATTTATTTTTATCTTTTGTTTTAAAAAATATATTTTCCTTTCTTGCAAGTTTCATTTTTTTAGTAAAAAAAACTCCGGCTACAAGTTTGGAAAGTCACTTTTACTCTACCCACCTTTTATTTTGTACCTATTTAAATATTTTGCATATGTTTTGTGCTTGATCTCTATTTTAAAATAGATATTATTTCTTAAAAGGGCTCGACAAAAAAATTATTTAACAAACTTGTCTTTGATTGTGATTGTAGGGTTGCCTTTTAAAAATGTGACAATTTTTTGGTATAAATTGGCATCCTCTGTGCACAATTGCAGTGACTAGTTCATTGAGTCGGGTATGATTACAATAGGCGGCAAAACTCTACCTCAAAAGATTTAACACTGCTGCATGTCTAAGGTTGAATTCAAACCTAGGACCATATAAGAGATTTTCTATAATAATAACACATTCTCGCATGAATTTATTTTCTATTTTGTTACATTCTATAAGTTATCATTTACCCAATAGCGCTTAGATGAGATGGTAGGGGTCTCTTCCAGCTTAACCAAAGTCCTGGGTTCGAATCCAACCTTGGGTTATAAATTATCATATGGCTATTTCAATCACATAATTGATTTGCATATGTAAACAGATACCGGGAATTGTAGGCACATTTTCTTAGTTTTCCATTTTGAGCTTGTTTTTTTTGTATTTATCAGTGGCTAAGCCCCAAAGTGAAAACAAAAATGAACAAGAAACAAGTCTGAGAATGGAATTCCCTATAATATCAACAAGTAATAACAGTCCTATAGAACCAGGACACTGCTCATAAATAATCAAGTCTTCCCCTGATGACACCTAATATTGGTCAACTTATCTGCACAACGATTAACCTCCCTGAAAATGTTCACAAACCGAACCTCCCGAGGAAGCTTGAAGAGCTTGCGAATTTCTCGAATAATACTCCACCACGAGATGCGACCAATCTCTGAACCAAGGATAACATCACGCACAACCTTGGCATTAACCTGGACAATCGCTTTGCCCCAGCCTCTAGAAAAACACAGCTAGAAACCTGTGAGAACTCCTCAAAGCTCAGCAACCAAATGATCACAGTACCCAATCTGCTTAGAGAAGCCCGAAAGCCATAGACCATCCGAAATTCTCATTAGCCCACCACATCCAGCAACCTTGTTTGAAGCCTTCACAGATTCGTCACAATTAAGGCAAATCCACCTAGATAATGTAGGATCTCATTTAACTTCAACTGTCTCTGCATCACGATGTTGCGATGAACAGGACACAACCATAGCAACTTGATAATTCTGCACATAAGCGCTAACAACAGACCCATAAAAGATGCATAGTGAAAGTAACCTCATGTTCCTCTTTATTTTTCCAGCCCCATAAAAGATGGTATTTGAGTTTTTTTTTTGGAGAAACCGTTTTGCGCATATTAACTAAGCATTTTTTTACCTTGACATGGTTAAATATTTTGTTGGAACCAATTCAATTTAAAAATGGAGCAACCATCGAAAATTGAAGTTTTGTCTTGTATTTTAATTTTAATTACTCACTACTCATTTGTATCGGACTTTGTTTTCTTAGACAGTAGAAAAAGGGGTTCCTATTTTTTTTGTTTAAGAAAAAGGGGTTCCAACGAAAGACTAATATTCGCTCGTGATTAAGATCAAATTTCGCACTGATCAACACCAAATTTGTCCACTATTGGAATCGAACCTAGGAGCACTGGGTCGACCCTCCTATATTTACAATGAACTTTTCCCCTTTCTCAAAAAAAAAGAGAGAAAGAAAAGAAGAAATAAAAATTGAAAAAAAAAGGTGTAGCACTCGAAAAAAAAAGTATTCTTAGCTGTTGCCAGTGGCTAATCCAGAAACTTTATGTCGTGCGGGCAAAATTAGTCTAGTATTCTTTAGAAAAAATATTATAAATATGTATAATATATATATATATATATATATATATATATAATTTCATGATAAAACAAAACAAAGACTCAGCCCTTCCTTGACAAAAAGTTAAAACTTATTTGGTCTTTGAGAATTGGAAGATACCCATTTAGTCGTAAAAAATAGTTAAATTAGTCATTTTAAAATAATTTTAAGGACATTTTGGCTACTCTAAAAATTAGTTTGGCTAGTACTTGAGTTTTTAGTGACCAAATTAGTAATTTTAGTTTATCGGAGAACATATAGATCTCTATTTTCGTAAAGTTTTTTTTTTGAACCATGACTCTTTAAAAACCAAAATACTTAAAGTTTTCATTGTGTATATTAAGTGCTAGAAAAGACCGAGGCAATAAAAATTAGAATAACAAAAGAATAAATTAATATTCTTAATACTTTTATTTAAAAAAATAATTAACTCATGGGGGCAACCTCTTGTTTTTACGGGGGAAGAATATTTATCAAATGTAACTAACTAAAATATTTTGACATGGTGGGGGCAATTGACCCCACACCATATAAGTTGGATCTGCCATTGGTTGTTGCAAAAAAAAAAAGGGTAAATAGTTATTTTATGTGAGACATTATCATTGTAATCTCTAGTATATCAAAATTGTGAATTCGTCTTTTGTTTGTAATTTTAGAGACTAATTAAATTGATCAACAAAAAAAACATTTGAGGACCAAAGTGACGAACAAAAAAACACATCTGAAGATCAAAATGACTTACTAAATAGATACTTGAAGATTGTGTTTTGCACTTCTGGTACATTCAAGTACTATAATGACAATGCTCTACACATTCAGGAACCAAAATGATTATTTACTCAAAAAAAAGTTAGAAGGAGGAAGAGGAATACAAAAATTTAAAAACCCACTGTTAAGGAAGAGAAATAATTTTTATTTTTTTAGTTTCAGCAAATTTATAAAAATAAATAAGTTTCATTTTTGTTTCAAAGGATGGTATATGTTTCCAATTTTTTTGTAGCCCTTTATTGTTTGAATTGAAAATTAAAATACTTATTTCGTTATTTTAAAGTTAATTTTTAAGTGATAAATTATTTTTTTTAAAATAAAACTTTAAATTTAAAGATAAATAAATGCTCCACAAGCAATGCATGATTTTTCTTTGATGAACATATTTGAACACTACGCCATAATTGTAAATAAATGTGCTCATTTTAATAGTGTTTCCTGTAAAGCGTTACTTAAAAGAAATTACAAAACTCTTTTGGTATTTTTTTAAGCGCTTGTAAATAGAAAAACACGAATCATGTTTAGAAGCGTACTTAAAATTAAAACATAGAGCCCCCTTTAGTAGCTTTTCCCTGAAAGCGCTACTAAAAACCAAACACATGAAATTTAGACCCCTTTTGTTAGTGCTATTAGCAAACACTTATCGTTAGTTTTATAATTAGTAACGCTTTCTCTTAAGGCATTGCTTATTAGTTTCGAATCAGTAGCGCTTTCTCTTGAAGCGCTGCCAATTTGTTTTCAAAAAGTTTTAGCACTCTCTAATGTCTCTCACTCCCTCACTTTTTTAGACGGTACACATGCCCTAAACCATTCCTCTATCACATTGTGAACCCTTCCCCCTCGGACCATAAGGTGACTCCTACGTCTTCTTCTTTAGGTTGGTTTAATTATTTTTGTTGTTAAGGTTTCTTGTTCCCTCTTCAACCATGCTTATCCATTCAACAGTGCATTATTGGTTTCATCCCTAATTGGTTTCACTATTAGGGATTATGTTATTTGATGTTTTTTTTGTCTGATATTTATTATTTCTTCTCGGGTGAAATATGTGTTTGGTCTCTATAATTACAGCAAGTTTTGCTTTTAGCCTCTATTAAATTTTTTGGGTATTTTTGATCCCTACTTTTTTTCCCGTTAGCACTTATAGTCCTAGTGTTAAAATTCACTAACGGCGTTGATGTGGTATGACACATGTGGCCATATTCCACGACATTAAATTTTACGCATCAGCTTCCACGTCATTAAAAAACAATTAAACAAATATTTAAAACAAAAAATTTAAACTGAAATTGAAAATTAAGAAACCCAATCCCCAATTCCCAAATCATTCTCACTCTCACAATCGGTTCTCACTCTCACTCTCATGTTCACAAACACCTTTCTAGTTTCTGGCAACTGCACATTCTTCAAATGCAAGAGCTTATCTTTACCACATTCCAATTTTGTCTTCCTCACACATCCATTAGAAAAATTTCCCAAACCCCGTTGTCATTGATTCTTAACACTAAACTCCGCGACACACTTGCAAACCGGAAAAACATTTGAATCACATATACCAAACGGACCACAATGTCCATAATTATCACAATCTGCAACAGGTGCAGACCAAACTTTATTCCAAACTTTAGTGCTCTCTAACCATGCATAACGTTCAATTGCACCAGAAGAGTTAAAGGGTGAGAATCGAGTGAGAGCGATTTGGGAATTAGGGATTGAGTTTTTTAATTTTCAATTTCAATTTAAACTAGTAGGATGCAATGACGGATCCGGAAATTTTCATTAGTGGGAGCAAAAAAATAGCCTATAATATTATCTCAAAAAAAATTGAATTTTTTTATAAACTACATTATTTCACTGTAGAGAAATCTTCAAATACCTAAATCTCTACAAATTATATAGTTAAAAAGATAAAATTAGTACTAGTTTATCTCTTGTAAATTTTTACATTTGATTTATTTTATGGGGGCAATCCTTATTTTTTTATGGGGGCAAAATAAATTTTTATATATATTTCGAACCAAAATAATTTTTCAAGTGAGGGCAAATACTCATATTTCCAACCAAAATAATTTTTCAAGAGACTAAAAATAAAACTCATTGTAATTATATGGACCAAAAACATATTTAACCATTTCTTCTTTCTACACCTATAATTTCTTTATCACTATTTTTCTTCATTCCATGGTCATAGTGGTTCATCAACAAAGTATTTATTTTTATCTTGGGTTTAATTAGTATACACATGTTTTGCTGTTTCAAAGATACAATTTTTATTCTTAAGTAAAATACAATGTTGTTAAGTACTTTCAAAGCATATTTGTAAGGTCTAACACAATTAGCTGAATTGATGTTGTTAGGTTGGATATTTTCTGTTGTTATACAAGTTTGAATTAGAATGTCCACTTAGTATGTTTGAGTTTACAAGTAGCACTTGCCACTTCGTCTGCAGACAAAAAATAATATTACTTTTGAAACATGTCCGTAAGACCTTGGTACAATTGGCAAATTGACGTTGTTAGACCCAATATTTTATATAGTTACTAAGGTTCGAACCCGAGACCTTCATTTTATTTGTGTGAGTTTACGTGATGTTTATCACTTCCGTAAAAAATACTTTTAAAGCATTTTATTTATTAATAATTAATGAGCATTATTATCATTACTATTAAAACATTTTTCAATATCTTCACCAAAAAAGTTTATTTCATTTGTTTTAGTTTTTTTGGAAAATGTATCTTTAAAAAGTAATTTTGAAGCATTTTGTTTATCAATAATTAATTAGTATTATTATCATTTATTTAAAAGTTTTTTTCATTATCTTCACCAGAAAAAAGTATTTTTCATTATTTTGTTGGAAAAAGCATATTCCATTATTGAATCATTAATGAATATTATTATTGCTCTCAAAGCAAATTTCTTTATTTAGTAATTAATGAATACTATTACTACTATTATTGAATTTTTTAATAAATTAGTCTAATTTGTAAAAAAAATGAATTAGACTAACACACGTTTTTATTTATTATATATATATATATATTATGTATCATCTACGCGAAACTGCAGAGACTAATCCTCGAGCCAGTAGGACTACAATGGACGATAAAGTTTTCAAGATTTAACAATGTTTCGTGTTCAAGTCTCGAATCAAGAGACCTTAGTTAACCTGGAGAGACTCTACCTATCTCTTGTTTTTTTTTTGACAAGAGACCTATCTCTTGTTAACACACGTGTTCTTTTTAAAACGTAAACAGAGAATGTTCTCGGATATAAAAATTGAAAAACAAGAAGGAAGACAACACAAAACGAGGGGACAATCGAGCGACAAACACTCGGAGGATTCAGCTTCTATTCAACTTTTGATTCTGAGACTTTCAACTCAATCGACCAACGTAAGTAAGAATGTACTTCCCTTCTCTCTTTCTCTAGCAAAGTTTAAATATCATAAAATTCTTGAAATTGATAAAACCATAATGAGTTCTAGCAGCTTTCGGTTTCAATTTATGCATCTCCTACAATCATTGTATGTTCGTCATTAGGGTTTTAATTTTTTTTTATTGATGTTCAATTTCAGTTAGTTTGTCTGTGAATGTGATCAAGATTCTGGTTTAGATTATAGAAGAATCAATAAGAATGAAAAACAATCAAACAAACAATGTTGATGCACCATCCTTGTTTGGTCGTTTTGGAACAACCCCACAACACCAACACATGAATTTCATGAACCAGCAATGGAGCAACACAAACCACCTTTTATCTAGGTTTCACCCTCAATCCCAATTTCCTGGTCAATTTCAGTTTTCAGAACCACAATCTCAGTTGCTTGCACATGATCAATATGCACAACTGCAGTCTCAAGCTGCACATGCTCATTTACAACCTCAAAATCAATCTTTTACTTCACTGCATAGTGCAAATGGCAATGTTGCTAATGTCATGTCGCCTCCGTCTATTGGAAGCTCCAAGAGAGCAACCCAAAGGACTCCTTCGCGGCCTCCTCGATCATCTGATACAAATCAAAATGTGTTGTTTAAGACCGTGGAATCGACCCCGAATGCTCTACAAAGAAAGAGGGAGTTAGAAGAGAAGCAAATACTAGAGAAGGTTATTGCATCTCTGCCTGAGTCCACTCTTTATACTCAATTGCTTGATTTTGAGGCTCAGATAGATGATGTTATGTCCAAGAGAAAGGTTGATATACAAGAGGCTATTAGATGTCCTCCTCATGTGCAGAAAATTCTTCGTATTTATGTGTTTAATACCTTCTCAAATCATACAAAAATCGACTCCGAGGATAAAACTGTCGAGGAATCTTCTTGGTCTTTGAAGATAATTGGAAGGATATTGGAAGATGATAATGACCGTGTGTCTAAAACTTTGCAGGAGTCGAGTCCAACGGACCCGAAGTTCTCTGATTTCTTCAAGAAAATTACCATATGCTTGGATAAGAGTCTTTATCCTGAAAACCATGTCATTGTATGGGATAATGCTCGTTCTCTTAAACAACAAGATGGTTTTGAGGTGAAGAGGAAAGGAGATAAAGAATTCACTGCAGTGATCAAAATAGAGATGAATTATTCACCTGAGAAGTTCATGGTGTCACCACCATTGTCGAAAATTTTAGGGCTTGAGGTCGAGACTCCTCCGAGAATAATAGCCGCTCTTTGGCACTATGTGAAGTCCAAGAAGCTACAATGCTCAGATGAACCTTCATTCTTCATTTGTGATCCTTCTCTCAAAAGGGTTTTTGGTGAAGAGAAAATGAAATTCACCATAGCTGCTCAGAAGTTGTTAGAGAATTTGTCACATCCACAACCTATATATTTGGAGCATAACATCAAACTTTCTGGAGCTTCTCCTGCTGGAACTGCATGTTATGATGTAAAGGTTGATGTGTCTATTCCATTGCAGAAGGAAATGTCTGCATTCTTGGAGAGCAATAGCAATGAGAGTCAGAAAGAGATTAAAGCTTATGATGAGGTAATTCATACTTCCTTAAAGAAGATTCAGGAGCATCATAGAAGAAGGTCTTTGTTTCTTAGCTTTAGTCAATCTCCAGAGGAGTTTATCAATACTATGATTGCTTCTCAAAGCAAGGATCTAAAACTTGTTGCTGGAGATTCCAACCGCAATTCTGAAAAGGAACAGGGTTCTAAATTTTTCAATCAACCATGGTAAGATTTATATTTATGCTTTACCTTCTATCTTTTTGCTGTGAGGCATGGTTGCATAATTTTGTGTTATTCTTTTAATACTTTCAGGGTTGAGGATGCTGTTATTCGGTACTTGAACCGCAAAACTAATGGAAGCGATGCTGTTGGGGGCAACTAAGAAAGAATTGTAGAGTTGGAGTTTTTTGAATACTCAATCTGAAGAATAGGAGAAAGGATCAAAAGTAGGATCAAAGGAAATGTTTTTTTAGTTAGAGGAAATTAAGGTGGCATGAATTACCATCATAGTTTGGCAATCAGTTAATTGATTGTATGTTTTACAAATTTGAAAAAATATATACTGATTCATGAATGTTGGCTACCCTTGGTTTATCACGCTTAATGCATTTTCTTAGATGGATATTTTTTTTTATAAGCAATGTTAGTGGGGGTTGGGGAGTGTTTGTTTCTGGGGTTTGAACCTAGGACCTCCTTCTTGCACTCATTTAGTGCACTCCTTTAGTATCCTTTAGCTCGCCAACTGAGCTATCTACTTGGGATATGATTCTTTTAAAATGAGGAGTGTTGTGCATTTAGATTAGAAGATAAAATACAAAATTATAACCACCAATGTTTGATAAATAATGGAATAGCATCTAACAAGGGGAGGATACACCAAAAAAATAAGGGGAAAACTTGAAAACCTAGCCTTAGAAATGTGTATCAAATGAAAGACAGAACTAAAATGATAGAGCCAGATTGAAGAAAATTTTAAGATTTTAAAATATAATTAAAGATACCATACTCTAAATAGATTAATCAGTGTGTCAAGCCGTCATTTGCTTATAAATGAAAATGGAGGAAGTGATTATTTTTATTCGTTGTATTTGACTAGGTGCTTTGTTTTTCTTTGCTTTTATTGACTACCACCACTAGATTGGAAATGACAAGGATCGTGATTTATTGGATGACTAAGATTACACTATTTTGTATTTCTTTTTACTAACAACTCTTTATCTTGAACACTCCCTTCATCTCTTGTTTCTCCCCTAGTTCCTTCATTCTCTGTGTCTGTTCCTTTCTTCTCTCATTCTCAAGCTTTCGTTCGATAAGTCTTGTTTGTAAGTGTTCATTCCCTTTTCTTTCGCTTGTCTTTCTTCATTCTCTTGTGCATTCCTTGGTTCCTTCATTATTTGTGCTTGTTTCCTTCTAATCTCATTTTCAGCTCCATTTGCGTTTTCTGCTGCCTTGAGTTTTTTATTCTTAAAAACCGATCAGTCGAATCACTAATCCGACCAACCTATCAACCCATCACTCACCGTCTCAAATAGAGGCTGACGGGACTGATAATTTTTAATTCGATTTTACTTTGAGTGATAATTTTTGGCTCGTAATCGACTAGTGTCCAGTCCTACTATGGACGATGATAGGTGGTCTTATTATGTAGTTGGACTGGTTGAGAACTAAGGTTATAGGGAGGTTCTATTACTTGTTGCTTTTAGACTTTACAGGTTCAAATACTTTATTATGAGAGAAGTTCTAATACTTTGTTCTTGTAGTGTAAATATGCTTTTAGATTTTACACAGTATTGCTTTTAGATTTTACTGTCTCTCATCAGAGTTAGCGACGTGTTTGTTGGTATGTGACGACACAAGCGATTTGCAAGTAACTTGCACTAGTTTTAAGTTCTAACCTTTGTGAAAGTGACATTTTTGTGAATTTTTTTTGGGTACAATGTGTAAATGAAATTCTGATGTAAACTAAGCACGAGCCTTCACCAATGACTGCATTAGTACCAAGAATTGTGTTTCTGCTATTGACATCGTGATTTAGGATTGTAGGGAATTCAGGTCTGAACTGATCTGTGTGAATGTAATATTTATTGGCCACGTTTTAGATTCAGTTGCTCAAGTGGTAGATTCATTTGTAAATTTGACTTGTCTTTTCAATAGATTGTTTTATTCGGTTCCTCCTTTTGCTATTAATGCCGTAAAGGCTGACTATTGTGGGACTTGGTTTCCCAGAAGTTTTTAGTGTTTTGGTTCTTGGGGACGGGTAATATAGGAAGAAAAATCCTATCAAGAGCTAACGGCAATTGCTGGGAAATGAATCTTATGCTAAATTTTGTGAAAATATTCTTGCCCAAGGGAAAAAAAATCAACGATTACTTTTTCAATCAACAAATATAACTCTTTATTTTTTACTAACGTTAGAAAAATATGTCCCATACCCCCATTTGATGAGATGAATTTTCTTAATAACAGGCAACTAACTTCCACGCATAATTAGTTCTGAAATTATGGTTTAGTGTTCAATTAGATGGAAATCTAAAATGAAAATCAATTAAGCAGTTAACGATTAGTACAGTAAAAACAAAAAGTAGTTTACGGAGTTGCCAATTTAGGACTTGCAGTTGCAACTTCCAACCCAACCCTGTTTGTAAAAAACCAGATGTCCCGATGCAGCCTTGGGGTAAATATGAAATTGTAAATCCAGATTAACTTCTTGCATTCTCTATCTACCGGGACAAAGCTTTATTGATACACAAGACCATTTATTTAGTGAAACCATAACTGGCTAATTAGCTCAATTGTCCTATTCAAACCATCAGGAAAAATCAATACCCCCTCATTCTCTATTACTTGCAGGAAGACCATTTAAAAGGCAAACACCTGAAGCAGCTGCAATTGGACTTAAAGTAAACTCCTGATCAAGTCATAGACCATACTTAGGTAAAAATATCAAACACGGGTTACTTCTCGCCATTAAACTTGACCGACTTTGTTCACCAAAAAACATACTGTGTAAAATCTATAAGCAACAAATAATAGTTTAGTCAAGCATACCATTCTTTGCAAGACATATTGTACGGAACTCCATTGGTTTCTTGGGTTGATCCTGCTGGTTCTAATTCCCATTTGGTGCCTCATCCTGACAACATATAACAAGCTCATTAGAAAATCATATAGCCAACATAACTATAAAATTTCCATTTCAATCGGGAAAAAGTGAACAAATTTCAGCGTGATATTTACCACAGTTGTAAACTGGTCTCTAATACTATGCATGGCTTTTAGCATCATATCTAGAGAATCTGTAGCTAACTGGAACTTCACATCCAGCTCTCCCGAGTGAAATTGAGCATCATTTTGAAGCTGAAAAGTGCACAGTTAAAACTAGACAATCGCATAAAAGTGATAAACCGTATTTGACCATTTTACACAAAAATACACAATACACATGTACTCACACCAAAAAAAAAACACAATACATATGTACATATAATGATGTCAGACTACTTCATTGATGTGCACATCTGTTACTTCTCACCTGCTTTAAAAAAGGAAACGCGGGATAAAAAGGGTATTGAAGGGCAGTGCCACCTCTACGGAAGCTTAAGATGCAGTATTTACCTTTAAATTAATGACAGCTGCAGGGTCCGTTGATTCTTTATCCTGATTTGCCATATTCCATGTCATTGCCTTCAGTCGAGGCACAATATTCTGAATATATGATGATTTAAATATAATATTAGATTAAAGTGTCGAATATCCAATTGGGCTCAAAAATAAAATATGCAGTAAGTAGCTAACCTGATCTCTCAATGCATCTTCTTGCCACTCTCGCTGAAACTTCTGCAGCAGAAGTGTCAACAGTTTTTGCAATTCAGGAAGAACTTCACTGGGAAACAACTAACTTCACTGGGAAACAACTTTGGAATATCGTCTTTGCAGGTATTCTCATAAACACACCTCCTGATTAACATTCGGAGGCAAACCAGAAGCTGTAGATAGAGATACAATGATAGTCTGTACTGGGAGATAACATCAAAGGAAAACTACTACTGCCAAATTAAAAGGCTATATACGTTGTTAAAGCCTTAAAGGAACACCATTTTATCACAAATCTTCAATTTATTGTTTATCAGCACCAACCACCAATTACCAACATATCATAAACATGATCACCAACTTATCACAAACACGATCATATGCGCTAGTCGCTACCCATATTACAAGCTGTTGTGCATTATACTATAATGAGCGAAGTGTTACAGAAATGAAGATAAACTTCTGGAAACAATAAAGATTTAGCCTCTCTTCCTTTGTAGAACTAAGTAGCGCGAGTAAGTAACTTCCATGTATTCTAAGTAGTGAAGACTATGTGTGTACAGTAAAATGGAAACAATAGGTGCTTCTTATTTTCAAGAGTTTCAATTTCTCTTACCAAACAAACACAATAGGTGTAGCGATGAACATTTTCCCTACTACAATTTAGTCATAATACAGGCTATGAAAGTGAGAAAGAAGGGTTAAGGGTACACTACCGGGTCGAGGTCGGAGTCATTTTCGAGTTGGAGCATATTTTGGATGGTGCATCGGTCTGCAGAGCGAAGACCAGATTTTCTGGTTCTCCAAAGGGTTTGAAGAATGAATTCAATGGATTCTTTGGAATTGGCGCTTAGCAACACCGGCAAATGACCCCACACTGTTTGTTCCATAGCAGCAAAAGAACAAGGGGGATATTGGATCTATCTACCAATATAAAATCTCAAAACATTATTAAACTCACAAGCAATTATCTTGAAGCAAGATGAAGCACAGCACATTGTTACAAAATAAGCATTCATATCTTTAGCTACAATATCAACTTGAATCATCAATTAAGAGATTAGGGGGGAAAAAAGAAAAACATTAAACCCTTGCATGTGGCTGCTTCTCAGGTTACCCGGTGAAAAGTGAAAACCATGGAAAGGAGAAAACAAATAATAATTGTTGGCGAGAAGAAAAGGGAACGGAAGAGGAGCATACCTAAGTTCGATGAATTTGCTCGGAAGAAACACCGCGGTACGGTGGCAACTGGCAACGGAAGAAGACTTGTGTTGAGTTCAGAATTTCATTCAGAATTAATTAAAGAGAAAAGACGAGGGAAATTATGAAATTCACCAAATTATTTTCTCATTATTACAAGAGATAATAAAATGTGTAACGCAGGGGTGTGTGGTTGAGCGGTTGGGGTTCAATCTTCCATAACTTTTTGTCGAGGGTTCGATCATTGCCTTGGGCATGGAGCATTGGACAAAAAAAAAGAGATAATAAAATGTGTGAGAATTATCTTATGTACTTTTATTATATTGTTATTATTATATAAATTTCTCTTTTGTAACAAAAAAAAATTAGGCTGAAATGCATTTTTCACTCAACCTGAATAATACTACTACGGACTTATTTATAAGTAAAAAAATCTAATTTTACACAAATTAAAAAAGTTAGTTATATTTATTTAATATTTTTGATTTCATAATAAAAACTAATTTTGTTAATATACCCTTATTTTCTTAGGAGTATAGAAAACCGTTAATAGTAAAAGTAGAATTAAATAAATGTATTTGTAAAGTGTAACATTAAATGAATTAAGTTGAATTAGTTCATATTTATTTATTTTTGAGTTCAAAAAATTTGATACTTTTTGCTTATAAATGAGTCTGTTCTGGACTGGGCTAGTCGTCAGGCCCAATCCAGTAGCAACGATCCAACCCAGCAAGGGAAGGCCAGCTTCGCTGGGCATGATCCAACAGCTAATCGACCAGCCCAATAACGAAGTGGTCAGCTCCACTGATACTTGGGCCCCCATCGCAAATGGGCTATCCGACGCCAACGATCCAGACTATTCACTATAAATACCTCCAGTCACCAGATGTCAGGTACGCAATTCATTCACTAGATATTACTGTAGCTCGATATAGCTGACTTGGGCGTCGGAGTGTTCTTGCAGGTACCCCCCCCCCCCCCCCCCCCCCCGCGCGCGCGCGCGTCTCCGCAGATTCACCAAGGTACGGTTCAGAGTCTGAATAAGAAAAATGAGCAAAAGTGAAACAAAAGGAAATGTTTTTCAAGTTAGTGGAAATCAATGTGGCATGATTCACCAGCATAGTTTGACAATTAGTTATTTGATTAGCTGTTCTACAATGTTTGAGAAAAAATATAATTGATTGATAATTTTTAGGCAAAATACCTCCCCAGGTCCCTTAACTTATTTATTTGTAACGATTAGGTCCCTTATCTTTTTTTTTATAACATACAGGTCCCTTAACTCTTAAAAACGTAACGCATAGGTCACTTTTAACGTTTTTTTGTTAACTCCGTTAATCTGTTAGTGATGTGGCAATTTGACTGCTTAGGTGAAATGCCACGTGAGATAATTCCATTAACTTTTAATTTTAAAAATAAAATTAAAAAAAAAACAGAATTCATTATCTCCCCAATTGAGAATTAATCCCCAAATTTATTGTCTCTCTCAACCCAGAATTCATTATCTCCCCCCCCAAATCCCCCAAATTAAACTCAGAATTCATCCCCAAATCCATTATCTCAAATGAAAAATGATAGGAGCAAGACTGAAGAGAATTTTAAGATAAAATATCATTAAAGATATTAGGTGTCTTTTTTTCTTAGGATTTATTTGGTAAAAAGTAGCGGATAACAGATAAGTAAGTGGATAGGGATGAGCTAGCGGATAGTGGATAAGTTAGTTCATAGCAAATGATGTGTTTGGTAAAACTGACGGTTGAACTAGCTGATAAATGTAAAATGACATAAAATGACATATTTATTTAATTAATGATTACGTTTATTTAATAATAAGGATAGAGAAGTAATAATTTAAGAAAAATAAAAAGGGTAAAAATGCCAAAAAATGTGAGACGCTATCCACTATACGCTAGCGTTTGAAGAAACACTACTTGAAGTAGCGTTTGAAGAAACACTAAACGCTAGTACTTACCAAACACGTATACTCTCTACCCGCTACTTTTATCCGCTATCCACCGAAGGATAGAACGTAACAAACAGAGCCTAATAATATTTCGGTGCCATTTGATATCAATGTAATCATGCTTGCAAACTTAGATTAGATAGAAATGTCTGAACTTTTATTACTCTAATAACATTTGTTGTCTTTTGGGTACACAAAATTGATAGCCCTCTAATACCATTTGTTGTCCTATGGACTGAGCCTATAAATTTATAGCTTGCAACTCATTTGTTTTTTCATTTTCACTCATACTATTGTAATGTAATTGTATTAAAACTTCAACTTTAGCCCCGTAGTTCATAAATCTCTGTACCTTTTCATATTTTATGCTTAAAATCTCTAAATATTTATTTATAAATTTGTCCTAACATAAAAAAATTTATAATTAATTTAATTGATAAAATGTGTATTCAAAACTCGCCAAAGTACATTATATGATTTAAATTTTTTTAACTTTTAAATACTTTTCAGCATTTACCTATCTTATCAACCATTTTCACCCAACACAGCCCAAATGGTTTTAGAGAAAAAGATGTTTTTTCTTTCTGAAAAAGATGAAAGGCGTCAATAGATCATATAGTTGTATTTATAAGCCAAGACAATGCGAAACATATTACTTGCCACGGGAAAAAAAATCCTAATGTTAATTGATTACTCTATCTTTCATTGATTACTCTATCTTTCAACACTTGTTGCCACTATTGCTATTTTTGTTGCCTCTCCTGAATGAGAGTAGAGAAACTTGTGAAAGCAAAAAGCCAATGAACCCAGAAGTAGACTGGTCTGTTATTTCATCTGCTTCAGCATCAAAATCTCGCCAGAACTTGATGATATGGAGACTTTCTTCCTCTGTAGACCTTTGAACAACAATCTTGGAAGCATATCCTTTCTTTCTCATTTGTAGGCATATCTCTGAAGGGTTGTTTGCTGTGAGGGTGACCATGTACAACCATCCATTTTCTGACAAGAGATGGTCTGCAATAGGCAAAATTCTATCAATCACACTCCGGCCATTTTCACCGCCGGCCCAAGAAGAGGTAATCCCTTCAGCACTGACTTCATCTTCAGGAGTAGGCACATAAGGAGGGTTCACGACCAAAACATCAACCAACCCAGCTAGACGCTTCTCAAGTCCCGATGCAATATCAGTTACTATCAACTCTGCATTAACTCCATGTGCTTCCAATGTCTCGCGAGTCACCTTCACTGCATGTGGGTTGATATCAGTTGCAATATAGTTGATTCCACAACCTTCCTGCCCAAGAATAAGAGCCAGGGATGTAATAACATATCCACTGCCACAACCTATCTCCATACACAATGTTGGATGATGTTCCAACAGGTTGGTGCGATCAGCTAAAAGAGCATCAACCAGTGCAAAAGAATCGTCACAGGGTTCGTAAACCTCCTCATGCGAGCTCACAAGGCGAATTTGGGCAGTTCTGAAGAATTCCTTGTATGAGTCCTATTATTCGAAAAATAGCCATCAGTAGGTACCTAAATAATGGATCAATTAAATCAAAAATAAAAAGACATAGGGTAAGTAGAAGCTGCCCAAGACTTTGGATGACACCCTTAGGCCCGTACCATTTCACAGTCTGTTGTTCACCTTGGAAGTGATACGCGAATACTTTCTATCGGCTCAAGTTCTAGGATGCTCTGGTTAATATCAGGACAACATTCATAATGCCAGCTTCCTCCCAACTCCTAAGTCCTGAGCCCAAGACTACAAAATAATTTATTTATTAATACAACAAAAAGTAGTACTGTATGTAACAGCAGGGTACACATAACTGATAATTCAATTAAAATAAAAACACCGATACACAAAGGAGAAAATGAATATATGCATATGAACCATGTATTCGAACTGAAATCTTATGGCTGTTCAACAGGCAGAAACAAGTAAAGTGTCCACAATAAACACATTTGCAGGTCTAAATGCAATATCAGAATTGATCATCCTAGCGGCAAAAGCAAGGGAAAAAACAAGCATTTTGCAAAAATCAAAAGCATATTTGCTGTTTAATCCTCACAGCCATCTATTGGAGCTTGTTCATTTCACATTTTTATTTTGGCTTTATGATAGCCAACTCAATTAAAGTAGAATTCTTCAGAAAAAAAAAGGAGAACAACATTGGGAGAGAAAGAACCATTTGCTTTTATAAGTGTAAACATGTAGGTCTTGTTCATCACATCCTTGCACTGTATAAGAAATTCAACACAACTTAGGATAATGGCAGAGGTCTTTGACATGCAGCAGTCAAGAAAGTACTCATCCAAGCTCCAAAGCATAATCAATAATCAAATCTATACATGCAGAAAGAATATGGCGAACATGTAGCAGCCTAACCAACAAAATATTTGGTAATGATTAGGGCAAGTCTCATTGTTTTCCCAGTAAGACACTGAAGTATAGTCACAAGTGTAATAATCAGATACTCAGTCTGCATTTTCTTGTACTGAAGAACTAAAATTCAAATAAAGGGATGAAAGATTGAAATGAGTGAAAGGATGAAGGTTTTGGGAAGCATTTCTAAGGTAAGAATCTCTTGATAGAATTAAAAAATAGGTCCAGGTTGTCCAGGGAGAGTATAACTAAGTGAGCAGAGATATAGCAAATAGACTGACAAGTTCAGCAAAAGAGGTCATCTCCATAAGGGAACATCAGATGTAAATCCAAGAAGCTCCAAATGTTTTGTCAATGAAATCAGACAGTCATAAATCCATTCAGACTGTGGATGTTAGCTCCTTCTAACTTCTAAATTCCCATTATCCGCATATCCCCTAATTGTCACCTTCCAAGAAAACACATTTGGTTCTCGTGTGTGGTACAAGATTTTAGTGCAATATTCAAGGGACCTCAACTCAGATATAGCACGGAAAACAAGACGACTCACAGCAAAACCATTATCGATCAAACCCGTCAAGCTCATTTGAGACTGAATTTGCTTCAATTGGGCAAGGTTGTCTTGCATCTTTCCAAGAGAGAAAGGAGTGGGTTTTTCTCCTAACAAAACTGTGAGTAGTGTTCCAATCGATAGATTTTACAAATGGGGACAATGAACGTGTATAAAATAAAGAAACAAAAAGACCTAAATATGGGGCTTTTGGGATTAAGAGTGGATTATACTTATATCTATGTCTCAATGTTCTGATAAACAAAATGAGCATCGTTTCATAACACTGCTTGTTCAGAAAGAACCAAGAACAAAAGTAACTCACATAAAATCAAATTATGAACATGGGAGATCAAAATGCCATAGGTGTCAACAGCGGCGCTACTGTTCTGTTGGGTCATAGCATCAGTGTTTAAAGGTGCGGCCAGCAAATTGCAGCGTTTCGCGCGCTGCAGGACCGCACTGGGAGAGACGAATGAGAACTAGCAAAAAGGGAAAAAAATCTGTACAGTGTTTTCCAGCGCTTTGGGGGAAAATCAATAAGGGAAATTCAAAATTGGGGGAAAATCAATTATTAGGGTTTGAATTAGGAAATACCTAAGATGCAGAAGAGGAAAACGAACGGAGGTTGGCGTCCGCTTGAGGAAGAGGAAGGCACGCGGAGGTAGCGTCGGCGACGAGAACAAAATGTGTGACTGATTGTGCAGTGGTGCACTGTAGGGTACAAATGTAAAGAGGGGAAATTATGAAATTCATCTAATTATGTAAAATAATTAGGAGATTATTTTTTAGAAATTATTAAGAAAATCTGGTCAAAAAAAAGAAATTATTAAGAAAAGTAGAAGCTATTTTATGTTTGTGTAACATGATCAAAATTACATTTTTAAGAGAATCATTCTGTGAAAATAATATTTATGAGAAGCTACATAAAAGAACTCATCATTCAAAAAAGTTTTTGGATTATTTCGTAGATTATCGTTTTTTTTAAAATGATAACAAGCAGATGAATTTTTTTAAAAAATGATTATTAAAAAAATGTAACAAACATGCCCAAATTTTTTTGTCTACAACCAGAGTTACGAGTACCACTTTAAACTCACATGCAAAGTAGAGATTCTAGATATGAACTCAGGTAAATACGAAAAAATATACGGCCTAAAAACCAGTTGTGTTATGCCTTATAGATAAAATTTGTAAAAATTATCTTAATTAAGTTAGTTATTCATGAGTGTGCCCCACAAGTGAGGCTTTTGGTTTTAGCTAATAATAGTGTAGTCTCTACTCCTCCTAATATTTGTTAGTAATCTCTTTTGGGCTTAAGTCATCTCTATCACCAAAAATTAAAATTCAAATGAATCTTACTAAGTCAAATGTGCCTCTTATAAATTTGATGAAACCCATGAATTTCCCCATAGAATAAAGTGCGATGAAAATAGTATATAACACTTCTTTTATAAAATTGCCTCATTGCACTTTTTACAGAAATAATTGTTTCTCACTAAGCTGAATTTTGTTCTTGTTGTTCTAAATTTTAAAATAATTTATTTAAAGAAATCAAAGATTTAGGTTTATTTTTTTGTTTACTAGATGAAATGACAAATAAACACCACCCGCACACCCAGGTTTGAAACTCGAGTGTCGACGTCCTTATGTCGCTAAAATTGTCAAGACAATCAACAATGAGAGACATATTTAGGTCTGTTTGATTATGTTTTTTAATTTTTTTATTGGCGCCGTCCAAGATCTGCATTTTTGGATGACGTATTCTTCTTGGTAGGATTCCTATTACCAGAGGTGACATTGTTGGTGCTCATGAGATTGCTTGTCTAATTTGCTTCAATCAGGAGGAATCTATATCTCATTTGTTTTTCAGGTGTAATGTAGCGGTTGCTATGTGGAAGGACATATGTGGGTGGAATAAGGTTTACGATGTGTCTGCCCTAGAAGGAGTGACTCATTTTAATTATTTTGCTGACCTTGTTAAGGAGAAAAAATTCCATTGTGTGAACAACATTATATGGTTGGTAGGTGTGTGGTGTCTTTAGTTGGAGAACAACGTCTTTTTTAACAAAAGTGTTTTTGTTTATTCCACTTTATTAAACAGGACCAAAACTTCAACATGGGGTTGACTTGTTTGTAATATTGGGAGAAATCTAAATCTTCCGGATGCTGAATGATGGTCAAATCCTACCAAATGTTTGCAAACAATCTGATTTGCTTCTTGCTGGGCATGGATTTAATTGTTGATGTTATGCCGTCCTTTATAGTGTTTAATTTCTATTGAGTTAGCTTTTGTTTCATAGGGTTTTTGTCTTTACCGCCTCGTTCTCATTGGGGTACTCTTTCCTCCTTAAGTCTTTTTCCTATGAGGTTTTGGTCATTGGAGGTATTAACGAGCCCCAAGTTATTGTAAGGGTTGGGGTACAGTGGCAAATCCATGATTTTAAAGTAGAGTGTTCCTTTTCCTTCAATGCTTTAACAATTGTACAATTTTACAAAAAAAACGATAAAGTAAATGTTCCAAAAAAAGCAATGATAAAGTAATGTTCGAAAGTAACGTTCCAAAAAAAGAAATGTTCCAAAAAAATAAACGATAAAGTAATGTTCAAAATTAAAACAATGATTCGCGAAGAAGAAGATTAGGGATTGTGTTTGGGATTTTGGAAAATTAGAGATTGTGTTTGAGATTTTTGTGAAGAAGAAGAAAGGAAGAGGTTAGAGGAGAAGAAACAGAAAAGAGGTTAAAGAAGAAGAAACAGAAACGAAAATGGTAGAGGAGGAGGAGAAGAAGGAGAAGAAACGATTTCTTGCATGAAAAAGAGAAGAAGAGAGCGTGCACGTTGTTTGGTAAACTTTGTTAGTGTGTTCCCTTTGATTCGAACCTATGACCTCTTCTCTTATGTAAAACTTGGAGGTATTGCCACTAAAGCCAAAATATTTAGGTGTTCCTAGAAATACCAGGAACACCATATAAATCTGCCTCTGTTGGGGTACCCCTTTGTTTACTCCAATAATATTATTATCAATTTTTTCTTTCTAAAATTTAGGCGATTTTTTTTTTAAATTAATTTTAAAAAAACTGGCCTTAATTATTTTATTTTATTTGTTACCCTTAGATTCCAAATATTGCGATTTGGTCCATAGATATATATAAATAAATAAAGTGGCTCATTATCAACTTTTCCCCTACCGTTTTCACTGGTTTCCCAATAAACACATTCAAAACGACGGCAAAGACGCGCGGCGAACACAACTCAACTCAACTCTACGACCCGAGAACAGTCACTCATGGCACCGCACGATCTCCACCGTCCGTTCAAACGACCCGCGATCTCCGATCAAGAGAGGCGCAGACAACAATCTCTACTCCGGCAAGCACAGAATCGCCTCGACGCCCAACGCCAAGCTCGCTTCTTAGCCTCCACTGCCTTCTCTCTCCCCTCCCAAACCCTCGATACTCCCGAACCCGAATCCCAACCTCAACCCGAACCGGAACGGGAACCTCAGTACGACCCGGAGCCTTCGCAGAAGGACCTAGACGTTCTAGAGGCATCGAAGCTGAAAGGCGCAGAAGCTCGCAAATGGTTCGCCAAACAACTCATGCTTCCTGAATGGATGATCGATATTCCCGATAATCTCTCCAATGACTGGTTAGTTACCTCCAATTTCCCCTTCACAGCTTCTTCATTCCCCTAACGCATTCACTTAATTCAATTCTTATTTTGAATTTACATTTTCAGGTTTGTGTTTGCAAGGCCTTCTGGAAAACGGTGTTTCGTCGTTTCCAGTAACGGAACAACGATAAGCCGTTTGAAGAATGGTTCAATATTGCACCGTTTTCCTTCCGCATTGCCAAACGGAGCAAGGAGAAAGGATGTTTCTTCTGGTTCTTCTCATTCTTACTCCATACTCGACTGCATCTTTCATGAGGTTACTAGCTTTCTGCTACTTTTTTTCCTTCATGAATTTGTGTTTTGTCTTTTTAACACTGGTGTTTTTTTTTTGACAAATTTAACATTGGTGTTATTTTTTGGTGATTTGCGTGTGATTTTTGGGGTAGCAGTTGGATCAAACTTACTATGTTATTGATATGATTTGCTGGCGTGGCTACTCCCTTTACGATTGCACCTCCGAGTTCAGGTTCTTTTGGTTGAACTCTAAGCTTGCAGAGACTGGTGCTTGTGACCCTCCCTCATATTATCACAAGTATAGGTTCAGTTTGGTTCCGGTGTATGGTTGTGATCGGACAGGTTTATGTGCAGCTTATTCGGCTCCGGTGCCTTATGTCAGAGACGGTCTTCTGTTCTATAGCAAGTATTAACTCTTTTTTTCTCTCATTTCAACCCTTTCTGTTGATGCCAACCTATGTGGAAATGTTCCAAATGTATTGTTTTGCTTAATAGTTGAGATTATAATCTTGTCAAATAACTTTCTCAGTCTTTCAGAAATATAATTTAATAAGCTAATAGTGCGAGGCCTTGGTCATTTTATCTTATCTTTACTATCAGACTTTTGTTTTGGGTAAATCTTTTGATATGCTGTTATTTTGTTCTCCCATAGGCATGCACATTACCAGGCAGGGATTACGCCATTAGCATTGGTTTGGAAAGATGAGAACTGCAGTCAATATGTTATGGATACGGACAGTAAAGGACAGGTTCCAAACCAACAACAGGTGTTCTCCCTTACTTCCTTTGTATCTTCTCATTGCCTTGCTTTTCATGCTACTCCTTTTTTTGTGCATATCTTATTATATTTCAGTCTGGTTTTATGGATTTTTAGGCTTTGGTGGCTGAATACTGCATGCACCGATAGTTGTTACCCCTTTTTGGGAATTTTATGGATCAATTGTACTTGCTTTATATTCATTGTAATTGTAACCTATGAAGCACAGACACCTGACACAGACACCGGTTTTAATTTAAAAATTATTGAAAAATATAAGTAATTGAAATGTCGGTGTCGGTATCCGACACGATACGTGTCAGACATCGGACACATCTTCAACCGGAAGTGTCCGTGCTACAAAGATTGTAACTTTATTTTTCCTTCAAAGAACAATTGAGCAAATGTGATTTTGAAGCAAAAAACCTAACTCCTACGACAATACCAATGCAAACAGTTGCTTGTTCTGATCAAGTCTTGGGGTGTGTGGAGATGGTGTGTTTGAACATTTATTCCTACACACACCTTTTTAACGGAATCTTAGTTGTCAAACTAGATCCTGTTACTATGAGCATCAGAAACTCTCACCCAACAGCCTCTAGCCACCTTTTAAATTCCAAGTTTTAAAAGCTGTTGCCTTTGGCCTTCTCCTTCATTTTAGAACGGAAGTTACCGGAACATTGTGAAGAAATGAATGGTAAACATCAACTATCAATATCATCCATGCTAACTAAGTTGCATGCCAACAGTGGTTAGATGAAACTCAACAATTATATTTTTGAAGACTTAAAAAATCTAAATGGCATGATTACATCGATTATTATTTAATTTCTGTCTTAGATCTCGTACTTAGTTTCTAGAGGTATAGATGGAGAAATGTTTCTGTAGTGAGTGTAGTTTACATTTAATGTTGCGCGCTTAAACTTAAATATAATGTGGCAACAGCTTTAATGATTGCTTGGCTTCAAATTTTTTTTCAAATACTTGTGTTTGGATTAGCATATTTTTGGGCTGAAAGAAGATTTTTTGGCAGCTTCTTGTGACTTGTGAGAGCTTTTTGATTTTGAAGAAAAGGGTTTGTTAAATTCTTTTCCAAACATGGTAGCTCTTTATTGGCAAGGCATAGTTTTGGAAATCATAATAAGAAAGATAGGAAACATTAGTGGAAAGACTCTGCAACTATTTAGGAACTGTTTATGGAGAGCATTTATTTTGAAACTGGCTATGTAAACTTGAGGTCGAGCCTTGGCAGTTGACACAATAGTTAGAAAGCGAGGGCATGTATACTTGGATGTTTTTCTTCTGTTTTCTATTTTAATTTTAATTAAAAGAAAAAGAATGTTATTCTATTTTCTTTAGTTCTTGTTTTCAAAATTTTGTATAGAAAACACAATAAAAACAATGTGATAACATTGAGATATCTGTTATTCCACTACATTGGTCCATGCTTTAGATGTTTAGTCCTGAGTGTGTGTGGGTTTGTTGAGAGTTCACAATGATTAGAGATATAGCCTGGCAAATGCTTATAAGATTTGGGCAATTCTTACCTTACAAGTCGGTTTTGTGGCGTTTGGCCAGACCTTAAGCACAAAACTTAATATAGGATTAAAGTCTATCCTAGATGCGTTATTGGGCTAAAACTCTGTTGTCTCCAACGTTTGTCCATGCTCAAGATGTCCAATCTGGAGCGTGATGAGGTGTCTTGAGATCTTTGTTATTCCACTTGCATTCGTCCATGTTTCATATGTCGAGTCATGAGTGTGAGATGGCGTCTTAGGAGTCCCGCATCTCATAGAATATGTCATAAATAGTGCTTATAAGACAAACATAAGCATCACCTTAAAACCCAGTTTTGTGGCATTTAGATAGGCACTAAGCACAAATTCTAAGAGATAATTTTGTAATTAAAAGTGAATGTAGGAAATAGGAACCAAGATTATTTTCTGAATATAAGTAGACCCTTACCCACCCTAAAATGGAGACAGCATTGTGAACCTGTCTAGTAGTCTCTCTAGGTTAGTGTGTGTGCATGAGTGTGACTCATTGCAACTTTAAGCGACAGTTCCACAAATTCATCATGTTTTGATTGTTTTCACATACTCATTTACTTGAGCATATAAGATACAATGCTTTAGTGATGTTTATTTGTCAGTTTTTTTTGGCTTTCCAAACCAGGTGATTTTGGAGCTCCAAGAAGATGGAAAACTGAATACCTGCGATGATCCTCCAGTGGTATTTGGCTGTTTAGATGGAAACTTTGCCCAGCAGGTTTGTTTGGAAGAGGTTTCAATAAAATTGCAAATTCTCTTCTGATGCTTAATCTAGCTATGAGGCCCATCCGATCGAAACTTTATGTCTCATTGTATAACTTTAACTCACATTGTATATTCTTACACGTTTTATAGGAAATTGATGTATTTTTACGGCACTGAATTGATTGAGTTTGAGATGGTTTATTGAGGAATAATAATTCTGGATGGGATAGTATGATAAACTTCTAGTCATAAAATGTAACAATAAACAAGTTTTCCATAGACATCAAACTCACTTTTCTATTTTATCTTTTACCAAGTAATCTCATGCAACCTTTTCAATTTGCAGTCAGGGTTGAATTCAGGATGTCTTGTACGGTTTGCAATTGGAGATGGTGGACTGATTTTGTTGGATGGGAAACTTGAGAAAGCTGATCTAAAGTATCTTGGCAAAGCCACTAGAGCTCGTGCTTCTGCTGATAGTTTCTCTAAGGTTGTAAGGGAATATTCTAGTAAACCTTGAAATGAAAAGTATCTGCTGCCCCGATACAACTTTGTTAATTTACATAATGCGTTATGCAAAATGCTTCGTACTGCATGCTGTAATTTAGCTAGAAGCTTTCTTATGCTCTCTCATTTCTGCGAAAGAAAATGAGAGTTTTCTGAGAATAATAATAAGAAACCATCCTTGTTACTTCCTTGTTTATTTTGCTAATATCCATACAAGACTGAGCCAGTCAATGCTCAGAGATTGGATAGGTTTCTGTAGATAGTAGGAGAGTTATATCAAAGGCATTAAACTGGTGTGCTTATTATGCATATTTGTCCCCTTTTTAATTTAATTTACTGTCTGTCTAAAGAATACTTCCTAGAACCAACATTGATTGACACTGTTTTCATCATTAATCACTGTATTTGGAAGTTTTGATTATAATCATGCTGCAATTTTGCACTTGCAGATTATGTTCCAATATAGTGTTCGACACTCCCCTCTTAGAATTGATGATATATTGGTATCTGTCAACTCACCAGTTGATCAAGAAAGCAAAGCTTGTGATATTGAGATGGATGGTTGATGGGAAATGGTCTATGGATTACAAATTTCAGTCTTCGTCCTGAATTCAATGTTTAAAGTTTTTACCTTAATTTTTGGTTCACTATGATGCTTATTACCGTGAAGCCTTCCATAAGTTATATTGAGGATTCACGAAATGGTTAGCTACCAGTCTATCGCACATGCTGAGATAGAGTTGTAATTGTCCTACAGATTCAAGTTGCGGTTTGCCTACAAACTTTATTTTACCAATATGGGAGCAGGTGCGTACATGCATTATCCATCTTTCGTAGTTATGGACGTGACCATAAAATGCGATGTCTACTTTGTATTTTTGCCAAAGCTTCTGCCAACTTTCCCTTCCCATGGGCTCTTCAAATGAACCTTCTGTGCCATACCAAGCATTAGAGGAGTATGCAAGGGGACGATGAGCTGAAAAGATTAACCATGATTGTTGCTTTCTATCTACTGTTGCAAGGCAATGCTCAATGAATTTGTATTGTTCTGTTCCTTCTCTCCAGTCATGCTCGCTATCTGCTATACAGAATCGAAACATGCCATAATCGGTTGCATACCTACACATTTCCAATTTCCATCATTCATCTGAAATGAAAAATAGTGCATCCTAATTGTTACTAGTGAATTTACAAGCAGGTCAATGTGATGTTTATTTTTCACTTGCATAAACTAGAAACTGCACCATGAACTGTAAGGATGAAGAGGTATCTTTTGCAGATATCATTAAGTCATAAAAAGATTAATGTAAATTACTAAAGCTAATGTCATGGGTTACATTTAGATTAATGTAAATTACCAGAATTTGGCTCTGTTCTCAGCAGGAAAGTAATACATGGTTTCTGCAGGAACTCCACATTCTCCACCTGAATCCGGAGTGTCACAAAAGGATCCTGTGTTTGGCCAATCACGTTCATGATATGCTTCAGTCTAATAAGAACATGTAAGACTTAATTTAAATGTTATTAGCATGGAATGATTGCAATTAAATGTACCTTGCAATCATATATGGAACTGTTGACGAAATTTGTTGCACTTGAGCTGTGAATTGGTCCCACTGTGAGATATATCCATTTGCATATGGCATATCTCCTATGTGGAAAACAATGTCAATGTTGTCTAAATCCTTGATGAGCTGGTCTGTGGTGTTGAGTGAACCAGGTTGATAATCAGCATATTCATTTGATCCATCACGCTCAGCCTAGAAGGCATATGAAGTAAAATAAGCATTCTCCAAACATACTGTTCAGCTTATCATTATAATCTTTGCAATAATGGATGCTACCTTTCCCATGTCTCCAAATATGATCACACGTTGCAATGAGTTCTGTCCAGGATATGGGGACGCCTTGAACGAATACTGCTTACTCCAAACATAAGAACCATCAGACAACATATGCCCCAACCTGTAAGTGTATCTGGGGAGGGGGCAAAACTTTCAGAATATACTGTCTGTTCTATGTTCCAACTCATCATAGCGTCATAAACATAGTTAAATGAATACCTAAGATTTGGCCACAATTCTTTGAGGAAGCTTGTGTGTATAAAACCAGGGTCGCGCCAGCCTATGGTTCGGGCAGGTTCACCTGAAGGATTACAGAATATTCTCATTATGAGACACATCCCGATTTCTGGTGTTCTGTGATCCATTTTCAGAACAATAAAAAACAAATAAGCGACAACTCATTATGAGACACATCCCAATTAGTTCCTAATGAAACACTGTTCCATAAAATCGTCAAGTTTCAAATACAAACTTGACTGTGAAATGAACAAGTTCAGTCCTAAGCACATGGAAAAATAATTCGTACCACACATGCTGTTACGATTGAATGTCAATGTTCCAGCAGGAGATCTTGTCTGCCTTCTTTTCTCAGGACCCCATTCAACAAATGGCACAGCTTCATCTATGTTATATCCACTGGTCCAGGTAACTGTCATCTGTAATAGATAAGAGTTCTGTTTTACTTTGCATGTTTAAGTTAGATTATTCATGCAACAATTTCAACACAAAAAAAAAAATCAGGAAGGTTAACATAAGACTTAAAGTTAAAACTTAAAACGCCAGCGTCAATTCCAACTGCACTGTCATAGAGTCCAAAAGTTATGTTGTCTGAATAAGTGTCTGATTAGGGTAAGTTGAAGTGTTAATCTTGTACATAATTGATTGGATAAACATAAAACCAAGAGTTACAGGGAAGTAGATAAACTTCATTCCAAGACTTCCCATGAGCAAGACGTGGATACGCAGGTGCTTTAGGATTTGCAAATGAGATGAAATTGGAAACTGCCACAAGTTTAGGCTGCAATACTCAATGCAATCAGATAAATATTTGTTAGCATAAAATTGAATAATTTGTTCCCAACTAAAATAGGCACATTGCATATGCTAAGTTCACTAGTGAATCACGCTGAATTATTTTTAAACGTCAAAGCTACATCTAAGATAAGAAGAAATAGAAGAGATGACTTACATTCGACAATCCACCTGAAAATAGTGCAAAGAAGAAATCTGCACGTTGATTGATCAACTGGAACTTCGATGTAGTTTTGCCGGTCTTTTTATAGTTTTGATTGGAGTGGTTGGCATACTTGTACTGGTACAAAGATTCAAATCATTAAAATGAGAAATTCATCCTTGTTATGTTGTTAATTAATCTATAAGTTAATGAAATGTCATGGTTAACATTAGTTTACCTTTATTGGGGCTGAGCATATATATGGAGTCTCTACCCAGCCAATGTCTCCGGGGATGGGTGGACATATTGATGAACTGTGATGTGAAAAATAAATTTCCTTTAGTTTTGTTTCAACAATAATAGCTAGATAGATGTTCATATACTAAGCTAGGAGGATGAGTGTCCCCTTCTTGCAGGGTAATATAGTGAGTAGTGAGTTTTGTACCAGCAACAATCTTATATACTCATTTTATAACAATTTTTTATATATTATATTTGAAAATAATTGTCAAGCCACAACATGAAAGTGGCGAAATTTTATGAAAGGTTAAGAAGAACTCACACTGTCATGTGCTAGAAGACTAGATCAAAACACCATAGCACCATCAAATTAAATCAAGTCTATATTGTTTCTCTAATTTGGTTTCAATGTTAATTTTCGGTTTATAACATATAATAATTAGTAAAAAAATAATATTCATATTGAGAAAGAGAGCTTCATATTACCTGAAGTTTGCTGGTGAAAAAACTCCGACCCAGTCATCGATTGTTGGTTCTGGAGACTCTAGTTCTACTGTCACCCATTCAGTATCCTCTCCCTGTAACCATATATGCAAATGCAACTGTAAGTCTTATGAATTAAAAACACGTGGTTGTTTAATTGTGAATCTGTGATAAATGAAGAAGTTACTTACAAAGACATTGTATAGGCGAAATATTCACAATAACTATATAAGCAAAATGAGAAATATTTGAACCTTACATACACATAACTATGAGCCCCTATATATGATTTGGAATCAATCTAGATAATTTTTAGATGTATCTTATAATCCAACTTCTAAACATTTTTCTAGGCCTGGCATGTGTATAGATATACTCCCTGTACCATTTTATTTGCAGTATAAGGTTTTGATACACCCTTTTAAAAAATGATTAGTCGTCTAGATCTTTTAAAAAGTGTTGTCTAATTTATTATTTAACCCCTTAGCTCTATACATAGATAAATGTGAATCATATATATTTTAGATATAAAATGTTCTCATAATAAAGAGGGGTGTAAGTGGAAAAGAATATTAAGTGTTTCATTGAAAATGTAAGACAACAATCGATTTGGGACAAATTGATTTTGCTAAAACAACGAACAAAATAGGACTGACGGAGTATCTATCATTGACCTTTATACTTACTTTCGGCCTGTATCAATTTCATACTTAACCTTTTGATAAAATCCTACTTATTGGGGAAAAAAGAAACATCTGGTTGAAAAATAAGGTTTGAATTGATTTATGGATTAAATTTGTTCATTTCTTAAATTATAAATTTGTATAAATTACTTTTCTTTTCTTGAATTCCGAAAAAATAAATTACATAAATTATATTCTCAAATGTGAGTATCATTTCCACACTAATAGATACCTACCTCAATTGAGACTCACTTTTCATCATAAAGTCTTTTTTAGTTTTATTTATGAAAAACATGAGATTTGAGTTTTTCTCAGTACTAATACATTGACATATTATTAACAAAAGTCCAACTTCTTAAGTGGCAGTGTAAATTATCAAACTTCTTTAGTAATTTTGAAACATTATAATTTGGTGATAGTAAAATAAGTCATTTATAAATTACAATAACAATTGATCGAAACTGAAATCATAATGATTTTACAACGTCCATACATGCATCCCCTTTCCCCCCTAAAATATCACTTTTAGGGTCAGTTTAATTTGTAAATAGCCAAGTACTGAATAGTACATCACTGTACAACTTGTGTTGTACACTGTTTCGTGAATGTGAACTATGGACGACACAAGCAAAAGGAAGGTAAAGTTTGCTATAATTTCCTTTGTAATGTGTATAATGATATTATATGATATATATATATATATATATATAATAATATAATTAGAAAATTATAAAGAAAAATGTGATAGAGAGAAGAGGGAGAGAGAGGTTGTTAGATTAGAAGATAGAAAGAGAGAGAGAGATAAAGAGAGAGGGAGGGCGAAGGAGAGAGAGAAAGAGAGAGTAGAAAATAAAAATAGTTTTTTTTTGGGTGGACAAAAAGGTGTATTGTGAGATAAACAGTGGTACTTTGGCTCTATGAGGGGCAAAGATTTGTGTTTTTGTCGAGCACCTTGCCCCCACTTTTGTCCGGTACAATAACAAACTTTCAAATCAAACTGAGTACAATTGGAGTTATTATGTCCCATATCTTACTTTTTTTTAATAAATCAAGAAAGCCCTTAGCTATTTTCAATTCTTACTAGAGTTTCTTCCCGTTAGTAAGACATGATACATTACTTTCCAAAATATAGGCCTAAATTAAAACACCTAAGTTATTATAAATAATTTTTAAGAAGTGAGAGAAATGCTAGCGGCACACCTTCTATCAAATCCTTTTTCTTTTGACCAAACTATCAAATCTTTTGAAAATATATACTCACTTATATTAGTTGAAATTCATATAGATTTCATCAAATTTAGAGTGATGATTTAGTTCGGCTCATTTGAAATTCAAGCAATAAAAAAGTGCACGTTAGAAAATAAATCTAACACTCATTTCTTAAATTGGTTGAATTTCAAATAAAGTTAACTAAATCATGTAGTTTCCATATAAATTTAATGTTGTCCATATGAATTTCAACTGATATAATGAAATCTATTGATTAGTGTGATAAAAGGTGCGACTTTGTCCTTTCTCAAAAACTAGTAGTGCTGCATACCCTCGTATCACATAGGTCCACGTACTGTTGAAATTTATTGAGAAAAGAATATGTGGTTCAGTGGCAACAGCCAATTATAAGAAAGTAGGGAGGTTATATGTTAACTTGTTGCTGAGCACAAAGGGGGAAGCTGTGATAGAAGCAGAACTATGGAGCGCAATAACTGTCTTATGAATGGCAATTTTGGACAGTGGCTGCTCCCCAAATCCAATCATATGACCCAAACCCATGCTCAAGTTGGTGATGGTGATGAAGGACAATATCACCAGAATCAAATTTAGCTCTCGTTGTTTTTGAGTTTCAGAAAATATTTCAGAAAATCAATCCACCGAAGATATTACTGGGTTGAGTCGCGGACTAGGTTGCTCTCTTTAAGAAGTTTCGTGGCACTGCTCAAAATTGTGCAGGCAGACTATCAACCACGACGTCCCCAGGATAAAACAGAATATCACTGCACAGTGAAATTTCGCTCAAGAAATACACCTCAATATGGTTAAAAAACCACTCTGAATATAGTTCGCACTACTCTTGAATATGGCTCGTAGGCCATTCTTTAAAGTAGAAGAGAAGAAAAATCGAGAGAGGAGAGAAAGCTCGAGGTATGATTTAACGTCAAGCGGTGTAAAGAGTCAAGTGAGGGAGGGGCCTATTTATAGGCTTCCAAACTGACTTGGTGCGCAAGGAGTGCTTGCGCTCCAAGCTATAACAGATAGGAACAGACGCAGATAAAAACGACTCTGTTCAACGAATCTGTACGCAACGGTCAGTTCATCGTATCCGGACGGTTCAACGAATCTGGACACGCAACGCACCAAAAAATAAAATAATAATTAATTATTTTCACAAAAATATATTTACACCTCACAAGCCAAGCCCAAGCCCGGCCTGGCCGAGCCTGCTGGACGGCGGCGCGCACGCGTGTGTGGTGGTCAGATGGTGTGCGTGCTTTCCCATTTACAAAACTGGGTACCCATTAGGCTCCAACCCAATGTGTAAAGTCCACACTTATAAACACTCTTAAAGTGTTTATTATCTCCAATGTGGGCTTTTTCAATTCACAATTAACAAAGTTCCAATAGCTCTCCACTACCTTCCATTTTTAAAATTATGAAATTGAAACGAAATCTATCTTATCTAGATCAATATGTAGGTCAGATAAGATCTTCCGGGGAAATAAAGACTTCACTCTCCAAGTGAAAGAGAGAAAGACTCTTTGAGTTTCATAATTATGGGAGAGGGAGTGGAAATATATAGAAAACGGGACATATACTCTAAAATCTAAATCTCTTTTTTTCTAAACCAGGATATCCACCTCAGATACTTTTAAGACTAATTATTTGAAGTGTCGGAGATTCCTTTAAGAGTTGACATGACCTCTCCCAACAAATATTTTTCCGTACGTACCAGTCAGAGATTGAACCCAAGACCAAATAGTTAAATGACTCAAGTATCTACCTACCACTTGTGTCACATCATGTTGTTTATTTAATCAAAAGGAAATCAATAAAAGAAAATCGGAACAAAAAAGAATTAAAGTCTAACATGCTCTATCCCCATAGCATCGACTATAAGGAGAGACGAAACAATTGTAGGACAGAGAGGCCAAACATGATCTCCATAGTTCATGTTGGTTATCTTTTTAGATTTACTAAAAATAGATTTTATATTTACTAAAAATTGATTGTGTAATTAATATGTATAATTCATATACGACTATTACTAAATTTTTTTGGTTGAGATCAGGGTATCCACCGCCAAATGCAGTGACTAATCCACTCGCTGGATTGGAGATCCCTCGAAGGGTGGGACATGTGACCCAGAGATTTAAATCTGCTCCATACCCAAAGCGAGGATCGAACCCTCGACACTTTGTTAAGAGAGGATTATATGACCATTACTAAATCATCCTAAGTATTCAAAATTTTGATTATATGAGTATTCAATATTATCTTTAGACAATTTAGAAGAATTCATAATGGATATATATATTCGGGAAAAATGTAATAAATGCATCAATTAAAAAGCTTCTTAATATATGGACAAAAACCTTAAACTACCAAAAATATGGACTGCTGAGTAATTTTTAAGATCAATTAAGTACTATTCATTTATGAGGTTCAAATGTGTTCAAAATTCATCTTAGAATCATCAGACACCTTTATATTTGGACCATTGCATCAATTGAGTGAACTAATGTTTTCAACGAAAGACTAATTTTTTCCCATGTTTAGGATCAAATTTCGTATGGGCAACAACGAATATTTTCACTGCGGGAATCAAATCTGGGAGTACCGAATTGACCCCCTGTATTCTAGGATAGATTAAACCACTAGACCAACAATATTGGTTTATCGGATACACTCTTTAAAAAGAGTTAGAAAAAGATAAGCAATATACATAAGTTATCCTTACTATTAGCTCTTATTAGTACCGTGAACAACGTGACAATTGCCTTTCCCCATATTAATTAAAATAATGCAATAAATAAAGACGTTTTGGCTTTGGCTTAGGATACTAAGGATTTCCTTAGTTTTTTTATACTAAATTAGTATTAACCATTAGATCTGTATTTTTTTAATTAAATCTGATCCAAAGGCTGTCAATTAAATAAGATACCAATGTAATTTTACATATCCCAACCATCCATTTAATAAAAAAATATTTTTATTTATTAATTTTTATATTTATATATATATATATATATATTATAATATAAATATATATGTGGTGGTTGGAGGTGGCAGCCAGCAGGGAGCTCCGGTGACCAGCGCGGCGGCTAACGGCGGAGCTCCGGTGACTGGCGGCGGTGCTCCGGCAATCGACGACGGTTGGTGGCGGCGGTCTTGGTGGTGCCACTAACAGCAAATATGAATCTATGGTTAGTGGCCACTAACCACAGACTTCATATTTGTAGTTACCGAATTTTTTTAATTATTATGAAAGTGACTCATATACCCCTTTAGTATTTGTTACTTAGCTTTTGGCTTAGTATCCTAAGTCAGACTCGAAATTGACATATCAAATGAAAAACTTTCACCCATATATTTTTTATAAAGGCGAGTTTTTTTAATAAGTAAATATACCATTTGTCAAAAAGAAAAATACAACCAAATCAAATTCACCCAATGGAGGCGATTGCCTCCATACCCAAACCATTGAAGCTACGTGCATCCGCCACCAACTGTACTGGACTACGTGAAAGCAAAACAATATATAATAAAATTTGTAGTTGAACTTAATTAATCAAATCTAATATGCCATAGAAGCCATCTATATCTACATTATTGTGCACCAAAAAATATTATGATTAATAATAAGTCTTTCCTCTTAAAATTTATTCCATTTTTTAAAATACAATCAATTTATTCCATCTTTATTTTAAAGCAAATGTTCATCTATGTAATACATAATTTTAATTTTGTAATACAAAATAATTAATTGACTCAAATAGTGCATAGTCTCTCTCCTCTCCTTTGTCTCTACACAAACGGGTCCGAATAGACCAATAGACCAATAATTTGTCAATCCAAATTATATTAAATTTGCTATCATTGAACCCACAATTGAATAATCCAACTAGGTATATTGTTCTAGTCAAGTTCATTGATTGATCGAGTGCATAAAGAAGATAATAAGTAAGTAGGCCGAAACCTTAAATATTTCAAAAATACCCTCACATGAAACGCACTCCAAAACCCCCAATGCTGCATGTTAACTGGTACGGTACCAAAGCACCGAACCAGTTTGATAGTTTAGCACCGAACCCCCACGTTTTGATGCAACATTCAACTAATGATCAATAATGATTCCGAACAGTGAAAAAAGGAAGCGTCGTAAACGCAGAAGGTATCTTTCAAGTTGAAAGGGATCTAAGTTTGATTGAATAGGATCCAACAAATAAAATAGTGATTTTGGATTTAACTCCAAGTTTGGATGTTGCATCAAAATAAACAATGAATGCTTTCCTTCGACGCTTCCCATGGATCTTTGAGCACAGCAAATAAAACAACTTGAAAAAGCTGCAATTTCAATCATGAACCGTGAGAAAGCTGCAATATCCGAAGAAATGTGAAGTCACACAAGTTCGGAAGTTTGGTTCGAAACCGGTACGTTCAAAACTTCCCGAACCTTTAAAAATTCAGAAATTGGGGGTGTTCGTAAATAGATAAGACTTGGTACTTTGGTTCCGGATGAGTTCGGTTAAAAACTTCCGAACCGACGTAACCCAGAAAAAGGGAATCTCGTGTTTCATTAATGACATTTTCGTTTTTTCGCTAGTTTTAGGGGTGTCCAGTAAGTAGAGGGGGGTTGTACGAAGTATGGCCTACTAAGTAATGTGCAACACTCAAGATAATCCAGTTCCTCAACCCTCAGAGGACGAAATATGTCATACAATTCAAGTTTTGGGCCATATATAGTTATGGTATAAATGACTATGGTTGTCAGGGGATATAGGAAAGTGGATAATCAAAGGTTACGTGAACAATCAAAGTCTTCTAGTAAGTATCGGTCGATTAAGATCATTCGGTGATATACACAGTCCTTCGAGCGGCCACCATAGAATGTGAAGGCGATCAAAGTCTTCTAGTAAGTATCGGTCGATTAAGATCATTCGGTGATATACACAGTCCTTCGAGCGGCCACCAGAGAATGTGAAGGCGTTCAAGTAATGGAGGCTCCGCTATTTCTTTAAGTCTCGGTCCTTCGAGCTTTTTTTAGATAAGTAATTGATGTTATAAAAGCGGGCACAAGGGGTGTACCAACCCTTACAACGATGGGGCCTCGTTAAAACCTCCACGGGCCAAAACCCAACACAGGAAAAAGACCCACGGAGGAAAGAGTACCCCAAACACCAACTACAAATCAAGTTATATAGATATTGTTACATTACAATGATAAGAAACACCCCATTGGGCAACATAACCAATCATTCCATGATACCCCACTCCTTCTTCCCCTTCTTGCTATGAACCAACTCCATGACGTGAACTTGATAGCATCAACAATCACCGGCACCGACGCCACATCCCCCCGAAGATAATCTTGTTTCTAGTTGACCATATGCACCACATTACGACAAACCAAACAATGTGCTTCACCCGCTTCTTTTTCTTTCCCTTCAAATGTTTCCCAAACGCCACAAAATTGTCAACGACATCGTCCTCCGGAACCACCGCAACCCCCAGCCATTGCGCCACCAACCTCCAAACCTCACGGGAAAATTGGCAGCCAAGAAATAGGTGCTGCACCGATTCCTCTTCATTGGAGCATAAAACACACGCCAACTCGTGATTAGAATGGAGCACGCCTCTTCTTGCCAATGCATCCTTCGTGGCTAATTTATTTAACAAAAGTCTCCAAGAGAAAATGAGCACTTTGGAAGGGACATCATTCCTCCACAATTTAACACACGCATTCAGCATCCGATCGTCCAATATTCCTCTTTCACCTGCAAAAAAGAACAATAACCAGCCATAGCAATTTTTAACAGTGAAACCGAACATGGAATCAAGGGTCCAACTCCATCTATCCACACCGTCGCGCACAGGCACAATTCCCAGCAGCAAGTCAGCCAAGACAGCAGCTGATTGTGTCTCCATAGCAGAGAAATTCGCTGCCTGCATCTCATTCCAGCGCCACCCAGCAGCACTCCACACCCCCATCTCCGAAACCAATGCGTTTTTCAGTTCTATCTTACTGTATAATGCTGGAAATAACCTGTCAAAAGGGTCCTTGCCCAGCCATGTGTCCGTCCAAAACTTAACGGACTCGCCACTTCCCAATCTCTTTTTTGCTATTTCGTGAAACCAGTTTTTTTCCAAGCGAGAACCAACCCCCAAAACTTTTAAATCTCTCCACCATAACGATGATTTCTGCCATTCCCTGCCATTCTCAATCAAACCATCCCACGATGATACCCTTCCATATCTTTGCATTAGAATTTTCTTCCATAAACAATCATCACCTTCTACTAAAATCCTCCATCTCCATTTTGACAAAAGCGCCAAATTAAAGACTTCAAGGTTCTTAATACCAAGACCCCCACGATTCTTTGGCATACAAATCAAGTCCCAATTAACCCACGCCATTTTCTTATTCTCCCCGTCCCCTCCCCATAAGAACCTTCTTTGAAGTTTCACTATCTCATCAATCACCTTCCTTGGGGCTTTATAGAAAGAGAATAAATATAAAGGTAAAGACGACAAAACAGAATTAATAAGAGTTACCCTCCCTCCAATTGATAGTTGACGACTTTTCCAAGTATTCAATCTCGCTCTTACATTGTCAATCACGTGACTCCAAGTAGACACCCTTTTTGGGCTTGCACCAACCGGGATCCCCAAAAATTTAAAGGGAACCGAGCCAATATTGCACGCAAGAAAATTAGATATCCCCTCCAACACCTCATTTTGAAAGTTGATTCCAATTACATTGCTTTTGGAAAAATTCACTTTTAACCCGGACACCAGTTCGAAGCTTCTCAAGATAGATTTCAAGCACCACACACTTTTATCGTTCCCCTCACAAAAAAAAATGGTGTCATCCGCAAATTGTAGTAAGGACACGGATAGTTGCTCACTCACTTTGAACCCGCTTAAGCTCCTAGATTCCACCCCTTTCCTAACAAGGCCCGCTAACCCCTCCGCCACAATTAAGAACAAAAACGGAGATAAGGGATCACCTTGTTTCAAACCTTTTTGCGCCACAAATTCACCCGAAGGACTTCCATTCACAAGGACTGAAATTGAATTTGATGCAACACACACTTTCATCCATCTCCTCCATTTGTCATCGAACCCCATCCGACCAAGCATGTAATCTAAGTATTCCCAATTAACGGAGTCATAAGCTTTCGCAAAGTCGGCCTTCAACACCAAGCATTTTTTCTTCTCTCTTTTTGCCATATCTAGAACTTCATTTACTACCACAACACCATCCAAGATATTCCTCCCCGCTAAGAAAGCGTTTTGGCAACCCGATATTACATTCTTCAACACCTTCTTCAACCTTTCCGCCAAGACCTTAGCTAGAATCTTGTACAAGCACCCAATGAGGGAGATGGGCCTATACTCATCCAACCTCTGAGGACTCTTATTTTTGGGAATTAGAGTCATAAAAGAGGCGCAAATAGCCTTGGGTAGCCTTGCATTTACCTGAAAATCTACAATAAATGCCATTATTTCCGGACTAATAATGTCCCAACAGCTCTTAATAAAATTAAGATTATAACCATCCGGACCCGGGCATTTGTTACCATCACATTCCCATACAACATCTTTCACTTCATCGATAGAGATGGCGGCCGTTAGCATATCATTATCCTCCCTTGAGATTCTATTAAAAGGAACCCCATCAAGCTTGGTCGAACATGCATCTCCTCTTGATAATTTCTTTCAAAGTGCTCCTTCACGACCCCTTTAACCCCCACCACGTCTTCCACCCATACATCATTCACCTTCAATTTTAGAATTTGTGTCCTCCTCCTATTACCACGGACACAAGAATGGAAGAACCTACTATTAGAATCTCCCTCGGCAATCCACTTGACTCTAGATTTTTGAGCCATCAAACTTTCCTTTGTACATAATTCCTTCCAAAATTCAGCCCCAAGCAATCTCCTTTGATCAATGCCATAACATGTGAATTTTTCCCCCATTACCGGCGGGTCAACCAACTCCATATCATCAATAAACGCAGCAAATTCCCTCATCTTGGAATTGCTAAAGCTGGCCAAGCCACCCACTCTCTCCTCTCTAGATATAATAGCATTGAAATCCCCAACGATACACCACTCCCCTTGCTCAAGCTCTTCTTTCAAACCCCTCAACTCATCCCACAGGCGTCTCTTCCCCGCCATATTGCACTCTGAGTAAACATTAACCAAGTAGCACAAAGTGCCTTTGATGAAGGCCCCCACTCCTACAAAGTGTTCACCGGAAAAGGAGAATTGAACATCCATTATATCCGCTCTCCGCACACACAATAGACCCCGGATTGTCCATTAGCATTCTTGGCGACCCAATCACAATTTGAGTCCCTCCATATACTTCTCACCATTCTATTAGAAACATTACTTACTTTGGTCTCTTGTAAAAGACAACAATCAAAATCTCCTTCTATAATGCATTTTTTCAGGCGCCTTCTCTTAGCGGCACCCCCCATCCTCGCATATTAAGTGTAATTAACTTCGTTGAGACCCATTTTGGTTCCCCTTCTTGGCCTTGGCTTCTTGATCCCGCTTCTCCAATGCAACAATTTTTCCACTGTAAACATCATCATTTCCAATACCGGATACCCCCAAATCATCTTTTGCAATACTCCATACCTTCTTTGCTAAGGAAATTTCATGCTGAACCACTAGGCGAGCATTCCCCATTCTAATACCCGAATCCCCGATAGACGTTTCACCAAGCAATTCTTCCCCACCAGTATTATTAATTGAAAAAGACAGGTTTGAAGTGGGGAATTTACGTTGAACACCACCAACAAAGGGAAACGAAGACGAGCTCAATGAATTATCCATGATTTTTCCATTCCCAGAAACAATCCCAAGCGTAACTTTTCCTTTATCACCAATAGAATTTCCACCTTGCCGTTTGTTGCCATCACCTTTTTTCAGTTTTTTCTTTTTAAATTGCTTCTTCTTTTTTCTTTCAGCTCCTGTATCTTTCTTTTTTCCAGCACCATTTTTTGCACCCCCCTCTTTGACTACCTTGATCTCCACAGGCCCATTATCCTCCCGAATTTTTTGACATGGCCCATCCCCCTCTGGTTCATGCAGCGGGGGAACTAGTCAAATTTTTATGAGGTTGCCAAATATAAAGAAAAAATATAAAATATGTGTTTCCTAACTACTCCAAAGAGTGTTAGGTTAAGTGAGAGGGACGAGCAACTAGTTCAAGGATTGCATAAAGGTAAATGAAAATTAAAATGCTTGAGAAATATGTGTTTTTTAATAGGCAATATTGTTAGTGGAATGTTAGTTTCCTGGGTTTGAACCTGAGACATCCTACTTACACTCCTTCGATGCACTCTTTCAATATTCCTTAGCTCGCCAACTGAGCTACCTACTTGGGATAATATGTGTTTGATTAATATGTGCTTGAAAAATATGTGTTTGATTAATTGTCGTGCGTTTTTACAATATTTACAAGTTGAATACACACACACACAAAGGAATTTTGTCGGCAAAAATCACTATCATACAGCTAATCACTGTTGGATTGGCTAAGATCAACGCAATATAATGCCTATGTGCTCTAAAAACTAGGAGAATCACTCCATTATATCCACTATCATGGAAAAGTGGGTAGAAAACCTTCACTTCCTATTTTCAGGTGCCTTAACCACGTTCCTCTCAACCGCTCCACGTCTCAATTTCCCATGTGCTTCACTTACTTTCTCCCAAAGCAAGTCCTTTTCCTCAGGCTTGGTCTCCTCAGATGCAAAATGATTGGCAACTAATCCTTCAGCTACTAACCTCTCAGCTGAGCTATCCCTCAGCCGATCTGCTTAACCTCAGTAATCTGAATCATTCTCTTAGCAGTTCTAGCATACAGGTTGAGTATGAGCATAACATTCAGGCTCTTCCATAGATTCTTCTTAAGAGTAGTCATCTTCATCTCTCTTAGCAATGATTCCTTCATAGCTACTTTCATAATGGATTGAATCTCATCAAAGCTGATTATCCTCAGCTAATGAAAGCTCACCATTTTAGCCTTAGGAAAAGCATATCATTTTTTCTTCTCAGGAGCTTGTCTTATTGATCCCAATCTTCTAAGGTTACCAACATCTCTTGTGTGATTATTCTTTTCAGAACCAGTGTAAAAATATAGAAGGAGTAGGAGAAAAATAGGCTATTTCACAACCCTTCCCAAAAATTGGAATAGATCAACCCGTGTAGATACAACTTAGTACCTACCTCAGATGAGACTTCCTCAAGTAGGGTCTATGAATGGTTTGTAGACCCTTTCGATTGTATTTTTGGGTGGCAGTTTTCCTGTTGTTTTCTCTTAGTCTTTGGAGGTGAGTTTTAATTTGTATAATATATTATGTTTGCCTTTTAAAAAACGCAATTTTAGGTGTTAAAAAATTAATATATTAAACTTAATCAAAAAGTAAAAAACTCACAACGATTTTTACTTGTACAAAATGAAAGTTAAAGCAACAATAAAGAATCACAATATTTACTTAGGGAAAATGAGATTCAAAATGCTTCAATGAATCTTTTTTTTATAAAACAAACAGGCTTCCTGCCAAAATTTATTAAAAAAAAAGAGAAAGAGAAAGAAGAAAGAGAATGGCACAATGGGGGACTAGACCAAAACTCTTAGTAAAAGAGAAGCTAAAGTAAAAACAATAATAGGGAGCCCCTAACAGAGTCCCCTAAAACATTTCATTCTAGATACTAAAAAAATGCTAACTAACAATAGCTAGATAAATAGAAAAAACCCTTGAAACATGAATTAAAACCAACCAAACTCAGGTCAAAAACTGATGTACAAAAGTTAGATAAAAACAAACAGAGACAAAATTGGTCTTTGAGCGAGTGTTATTGTCTAAGTTTTCTGGAGCAATTTCTTTTTGTGTTTCTTCTTTCGGGTTGGGGACACCACCGATTCATTGATAATTGATATTATACTAAATAGACTAGCAATTGCTTATAAAAAAAATAGACTAGCGATATCTTTTTCGATGTAAACAAAAAAAAAAGGTAATTGTAAGAAACTCATTATTTATTTGATTTGAGTTTAGTCTTGACAATTTTGGTTGCTGAAAAAATTCTCTCTATTCCTATAGAAATATTAGTGTCAACTAAGATGAAATAATCTATTTATCAAGTGATATGAATGTCAAACAGGAGCATATGGTACTGTGCCCAAGTTTTTTTTTCTTCCATAAATGATGTTTTATTGTTCTTACAATATTTAAACTAACTTACGAAATATGAATGTCTATCATAATTAAGAAACTACAGTTCTGCTTCATGAATCTCACATAGAGATTGAACTTATAGCCGTTTTTATTACGACAATATCTTATTTCATTTTGAGACCATATCAAGTCTACATATGGACACGAAATTCAGGTTGCCAAGGTGGTTTTCTCACAACCATCATGTACACATGCCAAGACATCTCTATAGTCCCTTGAAATGGTAAAAGAGTCGTAAACCTTTCCATCACTACTTTTCTTGTACTCAAACAGAAGATATGAGTGATTGAATGCTGTCAATTTGCCAAACCCATAGTCCCGGTCCCTGTAAAGACTCCAAATAGGAGGTACTGTCGTGAAATCTGACAAGTGACTTCCCCCTCCACCAACAACAACATGAATTGTTCCATTCACAGTGCCAGAGTAATGAGATTTTTCTGAGTTCACGCATTGGTTCTGCATAATATGCATTTAGATAATCAGAAGTGGATTTAGGTGCATTTACAATGAAGAAAACAACTTTAATCATGGGACAGTAATATATGTTGTCATTATATCCTTTACCTGATAAATGGGGCACACTCTTTCGTAGTTATGGACGTGACCATAAAATGCGATGTCTACTTTGTATTTTTGCCAAAGCTTCTGCAAACTTTCCCTTCCCATGGGCTCTTCAAATGAACCTTCTGTGCCATACCAAGCATTAGAGGAGTATGCAAGGGGACGATGAGCTGAAAAGATTAACCATGGTTGTTGCTTTCTATCTACTGTTGCAAAGCAATGCTCAATGAATTTGTATTGTTCTGTTCCTTCTCTCCAGTCATGCTCACTGTCTGCTATACAGAAACGAAACATGCCATAGTCTGTTGCATACCTGCATATTTGCAAATTTCATCGCTCATTTGAAATGAAAAAAATGAATATCTAACAATAGGTCAGAGTAATATTCACTTATCGTGGACAAAGCGGTGACAAATACAATCAGAGAAGAAAATCTGATTAACTAAAGCTAAGGTCATAGGTTATATTTAGATTAATGTAATGTAAATTACCAGAATTTGGCTCTGTTCTCAGCAGGAAAGTAATACATGGTTTCTGCAGGAACTCCACATTCTCCACCTGAATCTGGAGTGTCATAAAAGGATCCTGAGTTTGGCCAATCACGTTCATGATTTCCACTGCAGTATGAATAAACATGATATTCTTCAGCCTAATAAAAACATGTAAGACTTAATTTAAATGTCAATAGCATGAAGTGGTGATTGCAACTAAACGTGCCTTGCAATCATATATGGAACTGTTGACGAAATTTGTTGCACTTGAGCTGTGAATTGGTCCCACTGTGAAATATATCCATTTGCATATGGCATATCTCCTATGTGGAAAACAATGTCAATGTTGTCTAAATCCTTGATGAGCTGGTCTGTGGTGTTAAGTGAACCAGGTTGATAATCAGCATATTCATTTGATCCATCACGCTCAGCCTAAGAGGCAAATGAAGTAAAATAAGCATTCTCCAAACTTACTGTTCAGCTTAATTATCATTATAATCTTTTCAATAATGGATGCTGTTGGAACTTTGTTAATTGTGAATTGAAAAAGTCCCACATTGGATAGAATAAACACTTTATGAGTGTTTATAAGTGTGGACTTTATACCTTGGGTTGGAGCCTAACGGGTACCTAATTTTGTGAAATGGAGAGAACGCACATAAACTGACCACCACACATGCGTGAGCGCCGCCGGGCCGGTACCGGGCTTGGGCTTGGGCTGTGAGGTGCAATTTAATTTTTTGCGAAAATAATTAATTTATTTTATTTTGGTGCGTTCCTCGTCTAAATTCGTTGAGCCGACCGGATACGATGAACTAACCATTGTGTATCTGTTCTTATCCGTTAGTAAACAGATTCGTTGAATAGAGTCGTTTTGCGTATGTTCTTATCCGTTAGTGACTTGGAGCGCAAGCACTCCGTTCTTATCCACTGTTGCTTGCGCATCAAGTCGAATTTAATGCCTATAAATAGGTCCCTCCCTCACTTCATTCTACACCCCACTGGACGATAAATTACTCCTCCAGTTTTCTCTCCTCTCCCTCAATAATTCTCTTCTCTTCTGCTTTAAAGAATGGCCTACGAGCCATATTCAAGAGTGGTCTATGAACCATATTATAGAGTGGTCTACGAACCATATTCAGAGTGGTCTACGAACCATATTATTTGAGTGGTTTTTGAACCATACTTTGAAGGTGTATTTCTTGAGCGAAATTTTACTGTGCAGTAATATTTCGTAACAGTTTTGACTGGGCTGTTTTATCCTGGGGACGTCGTGGTTGATAGTCTGCCTGCACAATTTTGAGCAGTGCCACGAAACGTCTTAAAGAGAGCGACCTAGTCCGCGACTCAACCCAGTAATTTCTTCGGTGGATTGATTTTCTGAAATTATTTTCTGAAACTCAAAAACAACAATTTTAAGACGTTTCAAAATTTAGCCATGACTACCGAAGACATTACTGGCTTTGATTCTGCTGTTTCTAACTTCAACAAATCGTTTCATTTTCAAGAATGTCAATGGCAAGAAAATAAATTTTTATTAAATATGAAAAATGTTGCCAACATTTAAAAGATGACATTCATGTGCTCACTGAAACAGTTGATCAGAAAGGAAGGGATAAAATAGCTAAAGAAATATTCAAATAGAAAGAGAATTATTTTCTCTATACAACTTATTAATGGAAAGAGAATTATTTTCTCTATAGAAAGAGATTTGTTTTCTCTATATAATTTATTATCATTAGAAAGAGAATTATTTTCTCTATACTATTTATCGATGGAAAGAGAATAATTTTCTCTATACGGTCTTATAGAAAGAGAATGATTATCTCTATATTATTCTTAATTCTATGGAAAGAGAATAATCATCTCTATAAGAATGAATTTTCTTAATTCATATTGTTGCCGTTAGTGGTTAACGCTAACGGTTAATGATTTTAAATCATAGAATTGCTTTTTAGCAATAACATTATTTTTGAGAATTTATACCTTTTACGATATATTGCAATATTGATTGCAATATAATTTTGAGAAAACATTTCAAAAATTAAAACACTAATCAGGCTCAAAGGAAAAGCGACTAGAATGGGACACCCCAAATTTCCCATATTCTAAGCATCAACTACCACCACCTAGAAATGATGCTGCTCCTCTTTTTAATTGTTCCAATTGCGAGGGACTAGGTCATATGACACGCAAGTGTAGGAACAGGTGAAGTTCTGCGCCGCAGGCTAACCTGATTGAATAGCAATTTGTTGCTATATTTTTTGAAATCAACATTGTTGGTGAATGCGAAGGTTGGTAGATGGTCATTGACTATGTTTTGAACATAAACCGTTGTTGAAAATAAGAAAAGGATGTTGAGCCTGGTGAAAACTTTCTTTAAACAAATATTTTTTAACTCATTGTTTACTTCGTCTACCGGAAGTTTTGTGCGCTATACTATTATTTTACACGTACTTGATTTTGACGTTTAAACAAACGAACTCTTTCAGTAAGAGCTAAATAACATTTTTCAAAAGTTATTTTTTTAAATGACTTAAAAAAATTGTGATTTTTGAAGTCAAGCAAGAATTTTCAAGACTTCGCATAAATCAGTAAGGAAATCTGAGTATTAGTTTTGACTCACTCAGATATATGCGAATAAGATAGAACGTTAATCAGAAATGGAAAACGATAGTTTACCACTTTTATAATTGTTTTGACTACATTGTAGTATACTTTGGGAAAAATAAAAGTGAAGTGCTTGACATATTCAAAGTTTTCCATTACAGCTTTTTGAAAATCAATTAAGAAGAAAGGTTAAGAGCTTTTATAGCACATGAGGAACGGAGTATGATTCCCATTAATGGAATTATACATGAAACGATTGCATCATATTTTTATGAAACGAATGGTACAGTAGAAAGAAAAATCTTTACTGGTTTTTGCTATTTTACTGAATTCTAGCACTTGATCTCTCTTGCGGTAATTTTTATAAACTGTTGGTTATATAATAAATAGATTCACTGAATCTAAAGAAATTAAAATTTCCTTCAAAGATCTTGAAGAAAAGACAACTCATCTTGTCTTATTTTTGAATTTGGGATTGCTTGGCTTATGTCATAATTCCAAAAAGAGTTAAACTCGCCAGTAGAGCCTATGAATATGTATTCATTGGGTATGCAGTAAATAGCAGAACATACAGGTCTATGACCTGAATGCGAAAGTGATCATAGAGTCAAATGATGTTGACTTCTATGAAAGTAGATTCCCTTTTAAATCAAGAAATAGTGGGGGCACTGGAACTGCTCAAGTTTCTGTGCCTAGGAGCGTTGAAAACAACGTAGAAAGGAGAATGGAACCTCAAAGAGGTAAGAGAGCACATGTTGCTAAAGACTATGGACTCGACTATACGGTCCATACATTAGAGGAGGATCTTACGAGCATTCAAGAAGCTCTGCCTTCATTGAATGTTGATTTGTGGCAAGAAGCCATAAATGATTAGAAGGATTCTCTAGAGTCTAACAAGACACGACACTTAGTGGACTTGCCTCCTGGTTGCAAACCCATTGGTTGTAAATGGATTTTGAAAAAGAAACTAAAACCTGATGGCACTGTTGATAAATACAAGGTCCACCTTGTAGCCAAAGGTTTTAGACAAAGAGTGAATCTAGATTTCTTCGACACACATCCATAAGGGTACTTATTCCGTTGGCCGCTATTTACAATTTGAAAGTACGCCAAATGGATGTCAAATTTGATTTTTTAAATGGTGAACTGGAAGAAGAAATCTATATGGAGCAACCTAAAGGATTTATAATCCATGGGCAAGAAAACAAGGTCTGTAAGTTGGATAAGTCTCTGTATGGTCTTAAACAAGCCCCTAAATAGTGGCATGACAATAATTTGATTATATCGAATGGGTTTAAGGTGAATGAAAGTGACAAATGCATTTATTACAAATCTGAGAATGACATTTGCACTATCATATGTCTCTATGTAGACGACTTACTCATATTTGGATCAAACATTCATATTGTAAATAAAGTGAAATCATTGTTGTGCAACAACTTTGATATGAAAGACCTCGGAGAAGCAAGTGTAATACTTGGTATTAAGAATACTAGGTCCGAGAAAGGAATTTCTTTGGATTGACCTCACTAAATTGAGAAGATCTTAAAGAAATATAACTACTTTGGTAGTAAACCTTCCTGCTCACCATACGATCCAATTGTCAAACCTTTTAAGAGCACTGGTAACAGTGTTAGACAAACGGAATATGCGAGCATCATTGGCAGCCTAAGGTATGCCACTGATTGTACTAGACCCGACATTGCCTATGTCGTGGGAATGTTGTGCAGGTTTACCAGTCGATCTAGTATAGAGCATTGGCACGCTATTGAGAGAGTCATGTGATACCGTAAAAGGACCTTGAATCTCGAAATACATTATCAGAGATTTCCAACTGTACTTGAAGGATACAGTAATGCTGATTGGAATACTCTATCAAATGATTCCAAAACGCCTCGTGACTATATATCTAGTATATATGGTGTTATTGTCTCCTGGAAATCTAACAAGTAGATCATTTTGGTTCAGTCCACTAAGGATTCTGAAATGATTGTTAGAGAAATTCTCTCAAAAGGAGCTGTGAGAGTGGATCATGTACACACTGATTAGAACTTAGGCGATCCTTTGACGAAAGGATTAGCCAAAAAGAAAGTCCAAAATACATCTCAAAAGATGGGACTACTGCCATTAGAACGATGAGTCACTCATGATGGTAACCCGACCTAAAAGACTGGAGATCCCAAGAATTAGGTTCAATGGGTAATAACAAGTTGTGAAGTGATAGGAGATGAACATGCTATTGAAAGAAAAGAAGCATGAGTCCTGAAGCGAAGCAGGTTGAGATAATAGAAACTCTTAATGAGATCTATACTCTATGTGGAGTGGAGTACCTAGCTACAGGAGTACTCTTGATAGACTCACCTTTGTGAATGTGGAAGTGGGGCCGCTTCCTATGGAATTTTGGGCAGACATTCCTAGAGCGTTCACTAAACTGGGATAGACGTGCAGGGCCATAAACGCACGGGCTTTTGAGAATACACCTATGGAAAAGGTTGTGTGTGGTTTTGACAATTAGAGATAGAGTTCAAGACTACGAGTCACTCTTGTTGAATCTAAATCTTAACCGCTACGCAAAGGTTCAAGTCGTATGACACCTCTGCTTATGCACAATCTTATGGAGGCGTTTGACGCTACTTCTGAAACTTCTTTTTAAATTCAAGTGGGGGATTGTTGGAACTTTGTTAATTGTGAATTGAAAAAGTCCCACATTGGATAGAATAAACACTTTATGAGTGTTTATAAGTGTGGACTTTATACCTTGGGTTGGAGCCTAACGGGTACCTAATTTTGTGAAATGGAGAGAACGCACATAAACTGACCACCACACATGCGTGAGCGCCGCCGGGCCGGTACCGGGCTTGGGCTTGGGCTGTGAGGTGCAATTTAATTTTTTGCGAAAATAATTAATTTATTTTATTTTGGTGCGTTCCTCGTCTAAATTCGTTGAGCCGACCGGATACGATGAACTAACCATTGTGTATCTGTTCTTATCCGTTAGTAAACAGATTCGTTGAATAGAGTCGTTTTGCGTATGTTCTTATCCGTTAGTGACTTGGAGCGCAAGCACTCCGTTCTTATCCACTGTTGCTTGCGCATCAAGTCGAATTTAATGCCTATAAATAGGTCCCTCCCTCACTTCATTCTACACCCCACTGGACGATAAATTACTCCTCCAGTTTTCTCTCCTCTCCCTCAATAATTCTCTTCTCTTCTGCTTTAAAGAATGGCCTACGAGCCATATTCAAGAGTGGTCTATGAACCATATTATAGAGTGGTCTACGAACCATATTCAGAGTGGTCTACGAACCATATTATTTGAGTGGTTTTTGAACCATACTTTGAAGGTGTATTTCTTGAGCGAAATTTTACTGTGCAGTAATATTTCGTAACAGTTTTGACTGGGCTGTTTTATCCTGGGGACGTCGTGGTTGATAGTCTGCCTGCACAATTTTGAGCAGTGCCACGAAACGTCTTAAAGAGAGCGACCTAGTCCGCGACTCAACCCAGTAATTTCTTCGGTGGATTGATTTTCTGAAATTATTTTCTGAAACTCAAAAACAACAGATGCTACCTTTCCCATGTCTCCAAATATGATCACACGTTGCAATGAGTTCTGTCCAGGATATGGGGATGCCTTGAACGAATACTGTTTACTCCAAACATAAGAACCATCGGACAACATATGCCCCAACCTGTAAGTGTATCTGGAGAGGGGGCAAAACTTTCAGAATATACTGTATGTTCCATGTTCCAACTCATCATAGTGTCATAAACATAGTTAAATGAATACCTAAGATTTGGCCACAATTCTTTGAGGAAGCTTGTGTGTATAAAACCAGGGTCGCGCCAGCCAACGGTTCGGGCAGGTTCACCTGCAGGATTACAGAATATTCTCATTATGAGACACATCCCAATTTTTGGTGTTCTGTGATCCATTTTCAGAACAAAAAAAAAACAAATAAGCAACAACTCTCTAAAGATGAGTTACTAGTACTATGCTTCCTCATGAAAAACTGTTCCATAAAATCGTCAAGTTTCAAATACAAACTTGACTGTGAAATGAACAAGTTCAGTCCTAAGCACGTGGAAATAATTCGTACCACACATGCTGTTACGATTGAATGTCAATGTTCCAGCTGGAGATCTTGTCTGCCTTCTTTTCTCGGGACCCCATTCAACAAATGGCACAGCTTCATCTATGTCATATCCACTGGTCCAGGTAACTGTCATCTGTAATAGATAAGAGTTTTCTTTAATTTTACATGTTTAAGTTAGACTTCTCATGCAGCAATTTCAACAACAACAACATATCAGGAAGGTTATCACTTCCTTGTACCTTAGGTTGCTTAGTAAATTAAACTTATGTAGTCTGAATAAGTGTCTATTAGGATAAGTTAAAAGTGTTAATATTGTGCATAATTGATTGGATAAATATAAACACAAGGGTCACAAGCAAGTAGATAAACTTACTTCATTCCAAGACTTCCCATGAGCAAGGCGTGGATATACTGGTGCTTTAGGATTTGCAAATGAGATGAAGTTGGAAACTGCCACAAGTTTAGGCTGCAGTGTGCAATTACAAGATCAGATGAAATGGAAGACTGGTATTGCAAATTTAGAAAGAGGAAATTGAAAACATCAAATACAAGATCAGAAGAGTTGACTTACAGTTGATAATCCACCTGAAAATAGTGCAAAGGAGAAATCTGCACGTTGGTTGATCAACTGGAACTTCAAAGTATTTTTCCCGGTCTTTTTATAGTTTGAATTGGAGTGATTGGCATACTTGTACTGGTAGAAAGATTCAGATCATTAAAATGAGAAATTCACCCTTGTTGTGTTGTTAATTAGTCTACAAGTTAATGACATGCATGGGTACGTAGCATTAATTTACCTTTATTGGAGCTGTGCATATATATGGAGTCTCTACATAGCCAATGTCTTCAGGGATGGATGGACATACTGACGAACTGTGATGAGAAAAATAAATTTCTTTAGTTTTGTTTCAGCAATAATACTAGTTTTTTTCGACAATAATACTAGTTAAATGTTCATAGTTTATGGAGATGACCCAAAAGACCCTCGACGTTGAGCAATAGAAATGTTGAGCAATATATAAGTGAAGGGATTCGTGTATCTAATGCCTTAAGTTTTTGGGTGAAAGATGTGGTGTCAAATCTATTTATCTATTTGCGCTTCTCCAAATATGGAGATCTCCCTATGAGTTCTAATCTCAAGATCTCGAATTCGAATCTTGACCTAATGTGTCAGTGAAATTTTGTGGACAAAATATCCGGTTCATTTTTTGAAAGAATGAGCTGATTGTCATTTGTCATGATATGGTGATGATATGATGATTCATACAAAATTCACTCACGATATATTGGAAAAAATGTATTTAAAGAACCTTTTTTTTTGAGGAAATGTAAAAAAGAACTATTCATGCATTAGCATTTTTCATATATGATATATAGTATAATAAAATAATAATATTCATATTGAGAAAGAGAAGTGCATGTTACTTGAAGTTTGCTGGTGAAAAAACTCCGACCCAGTCATCAATTGTTGGTTCTGGGGACACTAGTTCTACAGTTACCCATTCGGCATCCTCGCCCTGCAACCATATGCAACTGTGAATTTTATTTGTGAAATCAAACTTATTTATGAAATTGTAATAATGTAGAATTATTTGTGAAATCAAACTTATAATCTTTTGAAGGTGTTGTGTTTGATAGATCGAGTACTTATTAAGTGTTAATATTAACAAAAAAAATATAAAAAAAATAATGTGTACATATCGAGATGGTCTTCTGCATAAACAAAAGAATTAAATCATAGGCAAAATTATTGCAGAAGTCTATTTGTAACAAGTTGGTCTATTAAATTTTTTGGTAATAAGTTAATTCTTTAAGTTTTTTGTAACAAGTTAGTCTTTTGCGCCTTTGGAAAGGAGTTTTATAAAAAGGTCAACGGTAAATACGATAGGTAATTTAAAGAACTAACTTTTTACAAAAGAAAACTTTTTTTTGACAATACAAAAACTTAAAGGACCAATTTGTTATAAAAAAAACTTAAAGGAATAACTTGTTATAAAAAATTTAAAGAACCAACTTATTACAAATAAATAACTTAAAAGACCTTTAGTGTAATTTTGTCTAAATCGTACCTGTGTCAAATAACGTGGGTGAATTACTCTGACAGGTCAAGGATCTTGAGTTGACGTGAGCATTTATTTTAACAACCAAATTGAATTTATTATTATTACTTAATTATTTTTTCATGTAAACAAGATACTATTCATGCTTTTTTTTGTTGTACGAAAGAACTTTGTCTTTCTCAATATTTATTGAATTTGTTGGCATTTTGGGAAGCACATACATTATTCATTTTAAAGCTAAAACATAATCTTAGTTAGCTCCAATTATTATGAAAGTTTTAGTATTTCTTTTTTAGATAAGCGAAAGTTTTAGTAGTTAGTAGAACATGACGTGATAATATTTTTCAATCTAAGAAGACAATATCATTAGGTTTTTTTTTTACCCCCCATTATACTCCATACCGCCTAAATTGATCAAACGGACAAAATTACCTTTGAAATTAAATTTTTTTCCAAATTTATTTTGGGTTCCCGGATTTACCTCATTTTGGTGCGGGAATGTTAACTGTGTTCCGAATTTACACTAAACTAAGGTAAATCCGAAAATCCAAAAAATTTGGGATCCGAATTTATCTCATTTTGGCATAAATCCGGAAAACCCATAAAGTTATGTTTTCAAACTTTCCGAAAATATGTTAAAAGGGCGTATTTCTGGAAGCCAATTTTGCTTCCGGAAATACCCTTTTTAACCTATTTCCGGAAATTCAAAAAATTTCTATAAAACAGTTTTTTTTATTAAAAACAAGGGCATTTTGGGTTTTTTGGGTCAAATGGGGGTGGGTATGAGCTAGGTCTAAGGAGGGAGTATAAAAAAGAATCCATATCATTATCATAGAAGGACAAAAAAGATGGAGAGAATTTTTTTAATATATAACTAAACATTGAAAGTGAATTAGAAAGTGGCCGGTACTACCTCTGTCCCATTTTATAAGTTGTTTTAACAAAATCAATTCGTCCCAAATTACTTGTTGTTCTACATTTTCAAGAAAGCATCTAACATATTTTTCCACTATTACCCTTATTAATCATGACAACTTTTTACATTTAATAAATGATTAACGTCTATCTATGTAGAGAGATAAATGGTTAAATGACAATTTAGACAACTCTTTTTATAAAATCTAAACTACTAATATTTTTTTAATATGTGCGCAACTACTTTAAACTGCATATAAAATAGGACGGAGATAGTAGTACATAAAACTAGGGACTAAAAGGGACCAATCCCTCATATGACATACTATATTACGTTGTCACGTTGATGAAGCTAACTTTGTCCGGAAAAGATTGTGTGATTCAGCGACAACAGCCAAACAGCCAATAAGAAAGTAGTATATGTTACCTTGTTGCCGAGCACAAAGGGGGAAGCTGTGATAGAAGCAGAACTATGGAGCGCAATAACTGTCTTATGAATGGCAATCTTGGACAGTGGCTGCTCCCCAAATCCAATCATATGACCCAAACCCATGCTCACATTGTTGGTGATGAAGCACAATATTATCACCAAAATCATCTTTAGCTTTAACCATTTACTAGCTTCACTGCCTTCCATTTCAAAATGGCGTGATTGAAACGAAAGTTATCTTATCTTGTTCAATATGACAATATATATGCACCTCAGATATCCTCCGGGGAAATATAGACTTCACTCTCTAAGTGTGAGAGAGAGAGACTCTTGATTTTCATAATTATGCATGGGAGTGGAAATATATAGAAAATGGGGTCTCTTTAGGGAGGAATCAACTAAGTCCTCCACTAGTGAACTACTAATATTGATTGAAGGATATAGTATAAAACTTCATCAATGGTTGAGATTTAATACTAGTTGATTCAATATTAACCACTTATAGCATTTTACACAATATTCTATGATCAATTTTATTGGTACACCAGTGTGAGACTTATTTGATCATTCACCTCATATTGGGAAAAACTCAAGTCCCACATTGACTACAGATATAGTCTCAAGAGAGTTTATAAGTGTGAGGCAACCCTCACCTTACAAGCCGGTTTTGTGGAGTTGAGTTAGGCCTAATCCACTCCCCAAAATACACCTTTTTTTTTTATATATAACTGATTTTGAACTGAAAGGAAAAAAGAAGGTCTCTGTGCGTTGTTTACTGGTTCGGGCGACGGTAGCCCACTTCTTCTAATTTGCGTTGTTTACTGGTTCGGGCGACGGTAGCCCACTTCTTCTAATTTAACTGAAAGGAAAAAAGGGGGTGTATGTGTGCGGTAGCCCACCTCTTTAACTGAAAGGAAAAAGGAGGTGTTTGTGTGTTGTTTATTGGCTCGGACCATGCTAGTCCGAACTGGTTTGGAATACGCTGCTTCGAACCATCGTGAATCCTTAAAAAATAATGGCATTTTAGTCTTTTCACGCATTTGAGAGGTGTCATAGAGAGGAGGTTTTACTAGGTATAGGCGAAACCGGAGTGTATTATGTTTGAACAATTCCCAAACACCAAAAAACCAATGGAGGCGATTATTTTACAATCATTTTAAGCCTTTATTAAAAAAATATCTTATAGGAGAAGGGATCCTATTTCCTTATGATAGCAAGTTTTTAAATAAATATCCTGAGAAAAAAAAGTTTTTTAATAAAAAAAATCCACCAAATCATATTCAACCAATGGAGGCGATTGCCCCAAACCATCAAAACCATTGGACTTAATTATCACATGTGATATGCCATAGTATTAGCAGCCGTTCATATCATATCTCTCATTGGAGATTTTCAAAATAATAAAAACGTTGGTTTATAATAATCGAGAGTTGTCCTAAACACATTTTTATTCATATAGAAATCCAAAAATAACACAACTCTAAATCAATACTTTACGAATTCATACCCAAATTCAATATGAAATAGAAAGCGGACTACAGTTGGCAATACCAAAGTCGTGCAATATATATATATATATATATATATATATATATAGAGAGAGAGAGAGAGAGAGAGAGAGAGAGAGAGAGAGAGAGAGAGAGAGAGAGAGAGAGAGAGAGAGAGAGAGAGAGAGAGAGAGAGAGAGAGAGAGAGAGAGAGAGAGAGAGAGAGAGAGAGAGAGGTTCATGTTCTAAAGGTGTGTCTTTTGATAACTTTCACTTATGGCTTTGTTCTTGTATGAACATTATAACTATTCATTTAATCAATCTAGAGTGTGCAAATTGAAGTTTGGGAATTATTATTCTGCAGAATACCATACATTTGGTGTGAGTGTGCAAATCATGTCAAGGAATTTCATTGTATTATGAAGGAGATTCACTAATCATCATACTGCATCCAATCAATCTAGAGTGATTGTGGGGGCGGACAGAACCTAAAGCTTAGTGCTTACATACACATTGAAGCACTGCCTATGTCTCTTTGTTTCAACAATATTCTTCAATAATTCTGCCGATGATGAATTCATTTTCTTCTTTGTTTTTTATTTTACATGTTTTTCACATTTATTTGAACTTATAATCTTCTATGTTTGGTTGTTCTTCTTTGTTTCAACAATATTCTTCAATAAAATTCCCAATATATCTATATTATTGTTAAAAAAATGTAGCCAACTATAAAAACATTAGGAGAATTCTATCATACTTTACCCATTAAATCTCAATGGATATCGAAGTGATCACCAAAATATTCGATTGCATTTCGAAAAATATAATGATTAATAAGTCTTTCCTTATAAAATTTGCTCCACTTTTTTACTTTTGGTACGTATAAACCGGACATCTTCTACATGCAACTGCAGAGAGATTAACCATATAACTACATACAATAGGCGGTAAAGCTCCTACTGAAGAGATTTAACATTATTGCATATCATCTTAACGAAGACCTTGATTAAGCTAAAAGATATTCATATCATATCATCCGAGTACTCTTAGGGCTAGTGTCTACTTATGGTCTACACGCATGAATAAAATTACTATGAATAAATTATTGACTCAAATACTAAAAAAATAATAATTAATGCATGGTCCCTCTCCTCATCTTTGTGTACACACGCGGTCCACGAGTCTTTTTTTTGTGTGGTGCTGACGGGTCTGAAATCTGAATTTTCCATAATATGTGAATCCAAATTATATTAAATTTGCTATTTTTTCACCCACAATTGAATAATCCAAATAGGTACGGCAAAGGTGTGGGGGCTATTGGCAATTGTGTCCATGCTAGGTTGCAACTTGTTTAAAACGTTTTCTTTTTATTGTCTTTTCCCGAAAATTTAGCGAAATATCCGTGTATGCGCCTGAGTTATGTTGCTTTTTGCAAAGTAATCTCGAAACAAAATTATAATATAGTTTTTTTTTTAAGAAAATCAACTTAGGCTATTTCATTCATTAAAAAAGAGGTGATACAAAGTGAAACAATGTTATGCACTTCGTGACTAGCATAAGATTGAGCTGCCCTAGCTAAGCTATGAGCCACACAATTGGTTTGTCTCCTAATATAACTGATGGAACAGTTTTGTAATTGTAAGAAAAGAGTTTTATATCTAGAAATAATAGCACCGAATTCATCGACTAAAGTAAGACCACCGTTGAAAGTGTCAACCACTTGCTTGCAATCAAGCTCAATATCAACATTATGGGCTCCTCTTTGGTTTAACCAACGCAATGCCTCTAATAAACCCGATGCTTCAATCTCATTTGGTCGTAAATAACCATCAAAGTAAAGTGTTTTAGCTGCCATAATAATAAATTAATCATGAGTTTTTGTCAAAAAAAAATTAATCATGAATAATAATACTTAAACAATATAATTATAAGGAAATTAGTTGAAACTGTATTTTAAATAAAACATAAATTATATGGTACTAAATATTCTAAAAGTAAATTTGAATAGTAAAACTAACTTAAATATTTTGAGTCAAATATCTTTATAGTATTTTTATATAAAATCAAATATTTATAATATTTTATAAATATTATACTTGTGTCCATGCAGTTTGCACTTTTGTTCCTAGCACCGCTAGGCACAGTGTCTCAACCTCCGATCCGCATACCTTCATACCCGTACCGGACTTGTCACCCTTACCCTGCAACCTCTCTGAAACACCTAACCCTTCCTCTAAACCTCCAAATCTGTGTTTTAGCTGGCATCTCTCTCACCTTTCCTCTCTTTCCCAGACCTGTCTCACGTCTAAAATCCCTAGTGTCGCAGTGCCTCGATATTTCTTAATCTAGTTATGCTTCTTCGATCTATGGCAGCGCAATTTCAGGCACGAAGGTTCCCTTGGCCGATTGGTCATCATTCATGGGGAAAGCTCTGGACTTTCCGTCTTTCCCCCTACATTCTCTTCGTGGGTATCTTTTAGTCGTGCAATTGCCGCCTTTCTTTCCCCAGATTCAGAGCTGGTTATGGTTTCTGCAGCACTGCCTATGTCTCTTTTCCCCTACTCTTTTTTAGTGGGCTAGTTTCTTGGCAGTGGTGGCTTACACAGTTATCCAAGGGGGGAGTCTCAAAGATCTGGTACTTGTTGGATGGTTGAGATAAGAAAGGGGTATTTTGGTAATTTAGGGTTGCTTGCCTTTGGAAACCCTAAAGGGTTCTTTGTGTTTCTGCCGGCCCAATGGGCTTAAGTGTTGATTTAGTTTTGTCTGTTAGTCAACTTAGTTAGTTTGTTCAGGTGCTCCTTATGGTTAATGTAATCTGTTTAGGAGTTTCTAGGCCTGATGCGTGACCCATGTGGGTAGTTGTGATGCTTTATTTGTGAGTTTTAACTTACATTCTGTGTAATGTTTCGGTGGCATTTACCCGTTATAAATGAAATATTGCATTATTGAACAAAAAAGAATAATATGTTGATCCAAAAAAAGAATGCTCTACCTAGGATACCAGTTAACCTTTTTTCGACAAACAGACAACGTAGTTTTATAAAGGATCTATATTTACTAAACTTTTATCGGGTCTTATATACTTATACCTTATATAGTTTCAAACTTTATTTTTCCATGAATACCAAATATATCTTTTACAATATGTCTCACTTGATGAAACCGACCGTAACATTGGCGCCCACCGTGGGGCCTGGTGAAACTCTCCCACGCCTCACCTGACAGAAAAAAAAAACCCCCCCATCACCTAGAAGACAATGGTGGTAGCTACCAGAAATGGCGGGGACCATAGCGGCTCTCAGGGGTCGCAACCGCCACCTGACCCCCGCATCCAGGAATTGATGAACGCCGTGCAACTCCTCCAGACTCAAAACCAAGAGCAACAGCGCAGAAATGAGGAGCAGCAGGCTAGGTCTCAAGCCCTAGAAGCAGGGGAGGCGCAGTTGCAGCGGCAACTGGCGGACATGCAGCGATTCACACAGGTCCTGGACGCCACCAGGACTCCCCTCCGTGCATTCCAGGCATTCACGGATGCAATCCAAGCAGTAGAAATACCCCCTAGATTCAGGGAGCCGGCGATCGCGACATACAACGGCACCGGTGACCCCAGTGCCATGTTGACGCCTTCCAGACACAGATGTTTATCAGCGGCGGGAATGACGCCGTCAGCTGCAAAGGGCTCTCAAGTGGAGTTGGCTCTCAAGTGGTTCAAAGGGCTCCCGGCCAGATCGGTGACCGGGTTCGAAGACTTGGCCGGCCGATTCGTTCAGCAGTTCTCGGCTAATAAAAACAAAGAGGTTGGCCTTGGAGACCTGTTCGATGTGCAGCAAGGGCCGAATGAGCCGCTCAAGAGATTTCTTGACCGTTTCAACAAGACCACTGTCCTCGTGGAAGAGCCTGATGAGAAGTTCTTCGTCACAGCCTTCATCAAAGGGCTGCGAAGTGGAACCTTCTGTGAGGCCCTCGTCGTCTGGAAATCGAGAACTATGGACGAGGTCCGGGTTAGAGCCGAGAAACACATAGAAGCTGAGGAGTCCAATGCTGGAAAAAAGGAAAAGGAGACAGGACGACTGGCATCCATCGTTGAAAGGGTCGAGCAACCTAGGCAGCAGGGCGAAGAGAGAAGAGACAGGGGGAACAAAAGCAAGAACCGGTCGGCAAAACTAGCAGGCGACAAAAGGTACACTCCCTTGGCCGCCCGACCATCAGACATACTGGACAAGTCCCTGCCGGACGGATCCATTCGGAGGCCGGCCTCGTTTGTAGGGACGATGGGGAGAAACCTAGATTCTTACTGCAGATACCATAGAACTGACGGTCACACGACAGACGATTGTTGGACGCTCAAGCAGCAAATAGAACAGCTGATCCAAAAAGGAGCGCTAAAGAAGTACACCAGAGAAGGAGAACATGATGGAAAAAGGAGAAAAGGAAGTTCAAGCAGGAGGCAAGAGGCAACCAAAGAGAATGAGCGAGAAGAAACCCAAACTGAGCATGAAACAGCAGATAAGGGAGGAATCAACTCCATAGCTGGAGGATTCTCCCGAGGTGGAGCTACCTCGTCAGCCAGAAAGAGGTACGTAAAATCAATGATGGCAATAGGAACCAATGAAGACGGCATTGCTAAAGAGTACCCCAGAATCACCTTCTAGCTGCAAGATTTCGACCGAGTCCGACCACACTCAGACGACCCCATAGTCATCTCAGTCATGACGAGCGGTTTCAAGGTGGCTAGAGTGCTGATCGACGGTGGCAGTTCCGCCAACGTCATCTATGGAAAGTGCTTTTATGAGCTGAAACTCCCGCCGAGCATCCTTAAAGAGTATCAAGGAACATTGGTGGGGTTCTCGGGAGAGCAGGTGGCGGTCAGAGGGCACCTTAACCTGCGCACAACATTTGGAGAGAGAGAAGATGCAAAAACAGTGATATTGCAGTACATGGTAGTCCAAGCCCAATCCTCCTATAACATGATCATGGGGAGGCCGGCTCTGAACGCGCTCCTAGCAGCAGTCTCCTATCCACACCTATGGCGAGAAGATGTTACGCAGCGAGTGTGAAAATCAAGACAGTTCAGTGGAAGAAGGAAGATCCGGGCGGAAAGACCAAGAAGAAGAAGATCAAGAAAGCCAGAAGAAGAAGAACGAGAACAACAATAACAATAAAATGTACTTTGCATAATGGCCATATAGGCCCTCCAATTGTACAACAAACAATAATAATAAAGGACCAGACGAATTACTACACTATTGTCTCCTAAACTCTAGAATTGACCACAATAACTTCAAAAGCCCCAATTGGTGAATATCGAGCAACGCCTCGACGTTACCTTTGGGTAAAAAAAAACCAAGTCCCGACAGGCATTCGGCGGGGCTGACGAGTCCTTGCCCCACCCTTGGGCAAACCTTATGGGGAAAAGCGAGCCTGGCAAGCTCGCTGCACCATGGGGAATCTCTCTAGAAAACCGGCACAACTAAATGCCGCAGTACACCCGAACGGTAGTACTGGTCTATTGAGGCGGATACGAAGTCCCGACAGGTGAAGACTGGCGAAAGCCGACATGCACCCTCGGGCGATAACGTGGAGTGCTCGCACTCCCACTAAATTCCTGGTGGGTGGAAACAAACACCCACAGGCAAACGGTCATTCTATGAAATAACTATGAAAAATGACATGAAATGTCAAAAACAAACAAGAAGAGCAATATGTGAAACAAACGAAGCTATATTTACAAATTCAAAAAAGCAAAAACAAGGCCTTTCGGCAGTTCAACCAAACAACAAGAGTAAAGCCTTCCGGCAGTTCATCAAAAGGGTGGCACGCAGGCCAAGGGTCACAATTGGCACGCAGGCCGACCAATACTTGTAAAAAGAAAATCACTGGGTAGCCTCTGAGTCAAAGGAATCCATCACCACATTTCCAGGAACGGCTTCAGCATTCAAAACACCCAAATCAGGTGCAGGGATTGCGTCGGCAACAACCATGTCTTCAGCCGGAGGATCTTAAGGGCCAGAAGTAGAACCGAAGGGAACTTCATCCTCAACTCGCCGCTCTGCCTCCACATGAAGCTCCTCCTCATTCTCATCAGGTGCGTCGACAAGCCGACCATCCACCACAATCTTATCAATGTCCATGCCAGAAATGTCAATCCCAGGATGCAGTGCCTCGATTTGGGCAACGACAGTGTTGAAACCACTATCAAAGGTGGTAACAACCTCCAACTTCATCCGCTCAAAAGCAAGCCTTGAGGTCTCATATCGCTCGAACTCAAAAACGGCCTCGGCCTCCTTCAACTTGGCTTCCGCGGCCCCCAGTTGTTCCTTAACCACAGATAAATCACCCTCCAAATCCTTCACCTTGGCCGAAGCACTCTTAGCCTCCCTTGACAACTTCGACACCTTCCCCTCCAACATGCTCTTATTCTCCTCATACTTCCTCAAATCAGCCTGCAGACTAGCCACCTTCGCATTAGCATCTTGAAGCTCCCCCTCTAACCGACCAGATTCCTCCACAGACTGCTTAAAAGAACTCTCCACCAGATTGGCCATCATGGAAGCCCACAACCCATATATAGGTCTTGATAGCCAACATTGCAGGAGTAAAACCCATGGTTGCAGCTTTCTCCCGATCCCTGGGAGGAGTCACCCCATTAAGAACTCGGTTCAGAGGATACCTAGAATCCCAAGCAGTCTTCACCGGACCTTCGGCATTGGCAGTAGTAACAACCTTCAAATGCTGCCTCCAAGAAGGGACAACAGGGGGACCAGCATGCACTAAAGAGACCAAAACCTCATCATCCGACTTCCTCTTCTTGTTGGGAGCCCTAGCAGAAATTGTCTCTTGTGGAACAGAACCGTCCGAAATCTGCACCACAGGGGGAGAACGAGCGGGACTTGGAGTAGGAGTACCCACAGGAGGAGTATCAGAACAACCCAGCTTTTTCTTCTGCTCGGCACGAAGGCGTTTCCGTTCGACAGCGCTGATCGAAGCCATCCCACAAGATTCTGCAAAAACCAAAAAATAACAATCAAAACGATTGATTCGCAACGAAAACAAAGACAAAGCAACAACATGGCAAAAGGTAAAACAGTCATTACTTAAATATGAAATTAACGCTGTCTCCAAATCTACAGTGCTCAGAATGAGACCAGCCTTCACTGGGGCACCCTCCCAAAGACGGGTAATGTCTGCTAGATCAGAAGGGGAAAGCTCACGATTATCTACTAAATGCCCCCTCCTCGGCCGACGCGTCCAAGCCAAGGGAAACTTCTCTACACCTTGCTCGTCCACCAACAAAGTAGGGCAGAGAGGGCCCGCCTCCAACCTGAAGAAACTATCCTTAAAAAGCTTGTAGCTGCTCTTGTAGGGAACCATGAAAGGACGCTTGGGGAGACTGCAAAGAGAAACCCACTTCCATGGCCTCTCCGTCAAAACCCTAAAGAAACTCAAGAACTTCTCCGCCGTCGGCTCTATCATCATACACTCACAAAGAATCTCAAACCCTCGCGTAGAGGCCCAAGCATTAGGATGAAGCTGGGTGGAGCCACATTGATGAGCCTCAACAAAGAACAATAATAAGAAGAAAGAGGGACCCTAATTCCCAGATCCTTAATCAGAGTCTTGTACATATACGTTGAAGCAGGGGAACCGACCGACGAAGGAATGTGGCACACCCGCTCCGCAATGGTCACAGGCCGGGCAATTCTGGCCGGAACAGACCCCTCATCCACCGGATGGCACAAGAGGCTCTGAACCTCCGCAACATCCTCGTCGGTGCCTAGTTCATAAACGGCGTCCCTCACTTCGTCTTTCACCCAACCATAGGGAACCATTGGATCGACGACCTCCTCTTGCTCCGAGCCAGAATCGTCAGACATCCCTAAAGAGGAAGGGTCACTATCAGAAGAGGGACAGAGTTGTCACAATTCAGAAATCAAAAGTTTCCCCCTGGTCACAATGCAACTAGCACATTTACCCCTACAATCTCCTTTCCCACAAGGCCTAGTAATAGAAGAAACTTCCCCCTCACTATCGCTACTAAGCAACTACTATTGACATTTCTAAAGCAGAAACAAGCAAAAAACAGCCAAGAACAGGGTAATGCGAAGCGACTAACAAACAAGCAAGAGAATCCTCTCCACTCAACGTCCCAGGAAGGTCCCGGATTCAGAAGCTTGAAAGCCTGCACCACGGCTTTGGCCAGCGCAAGAGACTCCTCTCCCTAGGCCTCCGGCAGAAACCCGCGGCGGGGCAAGGGCGGATGACACGGTGCTCACCCCCAACGAGGGGGAGCAAATAACCACGAGGACTCCCTTCCCACACCACCGCAAATGCGTATATATATAGGCGAGGGGAAGAAGGAGTTAACGCCAGCATTAATGGAAAACCTCGGAAACGACAATTAAATGAAGAAAACCGATGCGTTCAATGGTCAAGAGTCAAACAGTCAAATTAGTCAAATCAACGCATCAAGTCACATCAATGACCCCAGAAACATCAAGTCACCGACCAAACAACGCACAAACACCCAGGAACCTTCTCAAAGCCTAAGAGTGAGGCACCGAAGCATCAAGTCTGAATACGCTGAAGGGCTACTCAAAACCGAGCTCCACTTGTTGAACGACTTCATGCTACGCACTCGCCGCTCGAAGGGCTCTGTTCCGGCCAGGAGTACCCGACTAGTACATCCGCTCGGTTCTTGAAGGGCTTCGCCTAGAGAGAAACCGGTCGGCCCCTCGAAGTTAAGTCTTGTCCTCTCCAGAAAAGGAATGAGGCGCAATCACAGGAGAAATATCACTGATTTCCCTCCCCCTATCTGTAACGGTCAACTCGACCATAAATTGTGTTCTGCACTGTACTTCCGACCTTCAAAGAGTGGTCCGAGGTAGTTAGTGGTTGATATCCTTAGTTGATAACTGTCTCCGATCCTAGCTGGTGTTATACCTGCAAAGTCGCTCCGATGCTGAGTCAGAGGAATGGTGTTAAGTGAGTAATAAATATGAGAATGCTTACCTTTAATGAGGCAATGAATGTTGTATTTATAGAGTGGGGTGGGGTTGATTCCAATGAATCAGGTCCGTCCGATCTGGTGGTTTGATCTGAGCCCTTGATGTTTGGATTGGGCCCTGTTGACATTGGGCCTACAGGGGGTATGAATAGGTGTCAAAAAGGGGGTGTATATGGCAAAAAGCCATTCCATAACAGTTGCCCCCCAAGTCAGGTCGTCTTTAGAGGCGACTTGACTTGTTCGGATATGAAGCTTTCTTTTTACCAATGTTTAAGCATGGTTTCTGATAGTGGCGAAGTTTTTTCGACGTTGAAACTTGGTCTCTGATGGTGACGAAGTTTTTGTCGACGTTAAAACTTGGTTTCTGATGGTGACAAAGTTTTTGCCGATCGTAATAAATTTGAAATTTTGAATTGGCGCCTTTGCATTCATTGCGTCTGTCAGAGCGCGTTTTCCAATGGCGGCTAATGATGGTGACGCTTTGGTAGGTGTGAGTGTGTGTTGGAAGCTATTGATGGGATGTGTCGATTGGATTCAGGCCCAATCCAGTTCTGCGAGGCCCACTATAAATAGGGGTTTAGTTCCCCTAATTTATTCCTGATTTTCAATTTGCTCTGCATACCGATCTTCATTTTCAAGTTTAAGTTTGTCATATCCGAGTTAAAATTTGTCGATCAGTGGGATAGTGGCTAGGGTTTCGCCATTCCACTGGGTCCAAGTGCTTGACTTTCGCAAAAGATCATCAGCGGGAGCTTCGTTTGAGCGAGGTTAGTTCTATTTTCAATTTTTACTGTTTTAGTGGTGTAACACCCCCTTTTTCTAACCTTTAAAAGTGGTGCTACACTTAAATAATAATCCCATTTCTAATTCCTTTTGAAAATATATTGATTCAAAGTAGATTTGAATTCAAATTCTTAACTTATGAAAAAAAATTCTAAATATATGAGAAGCATAAAGAATAAGGCAAAATCATACATCATCGAAATATATATAAATATGCATCATGTATTGATCACTACTAGTTGGATCACAGTCATGCCCTTAGGCTTACATAGGCTATCGTCAGAGTACCACGTCACAAAGATGTCCCAAAAGGTGGTACTTTCTATAAGGTTATATATATACCATAGATTAGGCTAAAATCTAAGCAGTCAAGCTAATATACTGAAATGCCTAATAAACACTGTATCAAAAGGTAGAGTTATAAGAGATTACAAGCCAGGCAAAATCCCAAAAAAAAAACTCTTAAACTCTAAGTAGAACCATAAAGACCCAACCTTCAACAACCACTAATGATATCCATTGGGGAGATCCCCAATGGTACCACTACTATCGGAGCCCTCAGACGGCTCCCATTCAGGTACAACAGGTACATCAGGAACCACGACCTCCTGAACTACAACCCCAGGCACTGCTACACCAGGAAGCATGGCCGCTATCATACGGTTCATAGGCAACTCGATCTCTAAAGTCTGATGAATAGTAGTAACAGTTATGGGTACTCCCTGTGTCCCATCAGTGACCTCAACTACACCAGTATAAGTAATGGTCTGAGCTTCTGGGTCGATCTCCCAAATGGGATCTCCTATATCCTCTAGGAATCTAATCCTCCTGAGTCCAGAGTGTCCTAGCAGTTCCCCCGTCGCCATCTGAAATGTAAGGGGTGAAATACTCGTACACAAGTTTGCAACACGATGGTTACACAAGTTACAGATAATAGGATACAATCACAAGTAATAATAGTATATAAACATAATAAGTGACACACATCAAACTCAATCAAGACTAAGACATTTGACCACACACAATCACTAAATCCTGCAAATCATGACTAACATTCTGGTGAAATCAATTATCGATAGTTAGTCAAATAAACTAGATATCACACTTATCCTGTAATCCATCAACAAAGTTAGTCTACTATCTAAAAATAATATACTCAACCTACTCCATGGAGATTTCTCTATCAACTTGAGCGTAAGGCCGTTTCAACTGCCATAATATGATTGTTTGCAATGAGATGATATCCAATCCATACTCCAATCATTTTGGCCCGAGCGCTGCACCTTATTATAGATAGTTCTGTACAGTCAGGCTCACCGTGTCGGGTAGTACGATTTCCCCCAGCCAGAGATGCTACAATCTGACCATTGGTAGGAGTTCGAAACACAAGTGCCCCCAGAAGGTCTGTAGTCGACCCAACTGAACCTATCCTCAGTCTTATATACTTGATAGTACTATAAGAAACATCCTGTAATAGCTCTTAGTAAAATCATCAGTCTTACTAATCTAATCCATAATCAACTTGGCAATTCAGTTCTTAGAATCCATAAAACAACTTGTGAGATACACCTTAACTAATCAATCCTCATAAGTCATACCACTAAGTAACAACTAATATTCTCGACTAAATTCAAAATGTACTTATTTTGACACATTTGTAATTAATTCAAACCAATCAAAATCACATAATTCCCTTAAAGATATCTAAATAACATATATACAAGCAACACACAATTTGTACCCATCAACTTATTATTAGTATTTCCCCTTACCTTGAATTATTTCCAAAAGAGTTTGTTGATCCGCACTTGCTTCAATTTCGACGATACCTATTACTCATTAAAACAACTATGTCTTAATACACTATAACCATAACTAAAATTATAACTAAAATATTTTACTAGAATCCTATTTCAATACTTGTGTATTTCAAAATGCCAATAAATATGTATTCTTAAAGAAAAGCCTTTGATTTTTTAGTGCATATGACAAAATATAATAAACTAGAGTAAAAATTTTTTTTGAACTAATGTATAAGCATATATACGTATTTAATCTAGTTCATTATCTCATTTAATCAAGTTTTGAATTAAGTATTCTATCTCATTTTAAAAAATAATGCCATAAAGATTTCACTTTAATTTATAGCCTAGTGCAATTATATAATGAAATAATGAAAATGATTAAAATATAAATAAAATCTAAACTGAAAGTTGTTAATTAAAATGGTATAAGTTTGCATAACAGAGAGAGAAGAAGTATATACAGTTTATGAGAACAAATTTTCATTACTACTAGTAAATTTGAAATTTGGAAGATCATGTAGTTTAATAGAAGTTTTCTTGAAAAACTTGAAAAGAGAACAATAGAAAGACTAGAAATAATAGAAAGTTTTAAAGAGAGAGAGATTGAAAGAAAACCTGGAGAAACCAGAAAGCTTTCGGTGATGTGAGAAAAAGGTGAAGTGAATGGTTCTATTTATAGTAATATCAAGAGGTCATCTGGTCAAAAAAATGGATACGTACCGGTAATAATTTTTTTCTGTTCATCCTCTTTCAACCACACACTTATTCTTTCCTATTTTATTTCTTACTTATCTGTTACACCGGTAATAATAAAAGACGTATTTTTAGCAAAATAAAATTCTGCAGATACAATTTCGATCTTTATATTTTATGGAACTTAATGAACTAAATTTCAAGATTTTCTGATAAGTTTGGACTTTTTAATGCAGTACAAATTTGCACTGACTGATACTTTTTAGCTATAATTTGATTGAGTTTTTAGCTCAAATATTTTTCATAACCTTCCATTATATTTCTCTCTAGTCCTAAAAATTTATTTTTCTTAAAAACACTCTCTAGATATTAAACTAATTATTATATCACATAAAGTAAATACACAGTTATAATACACAAAAAGGAAGTAAAATTTAGGGTGTTACAAGTGGGATCGTCTCCGAGGTGCACTTTGGTAAATTCCCCGTCTGGTTCAGGTCTCCTCATTTTCCTTTTGAGTTCTTTGGTTAATTCGTCATCATCGTCTTCTTCTGAGCTATCTGGGTCGTATCTCGCATCCAAGTCCGTTAAATTGACCTCGGTGGATCCTTTTCCGATTTTTCCTTTTTTAGTCATGATTGGGGAATCATCTTCAGTTGCTTGAGCCTTCTTTTCTGCTTTTGTCCATAAGAAGAAACATCTTGAGGCCGATTCAAGGTCTGAGTTCAGGGTAATAACTTTGTTGCAAAGGGAGTGGAATTTGATTTTCAAATGAGTGGTGGAGGTTACCGCTCCGAGTCTTCCCAATGTTGGTCTCCCAATTATACAGTTGTAGATTGATTCACATGGTAAGATAAGGAATTTAGTTTTGATAATTCTTACCAAGGGTTCTTGACCGTATGAAACCATCAGTTCCAGGTGTCCAAGGGGTTTAGTCTGAGATCCGTTGAATCCGGATAGTGCGGATCCTCGATAAGGAGCGATGTCTTCTTTGTCGATTCCCATTCTTTCAACGAGGTCGAGAAAAATGATGTCGGAGGAGCTCCCTTGGTCTACCAAAATTCTTCTAATTTCTTTGTTAGCAATTATGGCTGTGATCAGGAGTGGTATGTGTTTGTTGGGTTTCCCGTCAAGCAGGTCTTCATCTCCGAAAGATAATAGAGGTCGGTTTGAAGGAGTAGGTGTTGCTGATGTCGAGGCTGTATTTAGTAGCTCTTTCCACTTTCGTTTCATTGTTTTCCCGGATTCTTCGTAGGAGAAGCCTCCCGCAATCATCATCATTACTGATCGTCCTTTTGATCTCCTTGGATCGAGTTCGTCATCTTCGGATTCGGCTTTGACTTTACTCCTCGTTTTGGGCTATTGTTCTTGATTTTCTTTAATTTCAGCTGGTTGATGTCTAGGTCTGCTTACATAGCTGGCTAATTTTCCCCTTTTGATCATATCCTCGATGTCATCTTTCAAGGCGTTGCAATGGTTGATGTCATGTCCGTTGCTCCGGTGATATCGACAGTATTTATTGGATCGTTGACCAGGTCTTTGGGTGAGTGGTTTTGGGAATTTTTCGTCTCTAAACTCTGTGTTCCAGCACTCGCCCAATATCTGGGATTGATCGACGTTGAGTTCGGTATAGATTTGATGAAGGTTTCGAGGTCGGGGATCCCTGTTACCTCGGCCGCCGCCCCTTTGATCTTTTTCATTTCGGTTGTCGGATCATTCAATTAGGGGTTGGAGGTGTTGTTCTTTTCTGGTCGTGGTACTTTCTTCTTCATTGATGAAACACTGGGATAGTTGAAGGAAATCTTGGAGGTTTTCTGGTTCCCAAGTATTTATGTGTTTCTTGAAAGGGCTCCCAGGGCGTAAGCCCATCCCCATAAAGTAAACTCGGAAAGAATCGTCGAGGTTCCGAACTTGAACTGCTTCTCTATTAAATCTTTCTATGTATTCTCTTAAAGACTCGGAGCTCCCTTGGTTGATGGATGCTAAGACATTCTTGTTTTTTGGTTTGCTTTTGGAATGGGAGAAGTTGGCTGAGAATAATTCGGCTAAGTTGTCCCAAGAGGAGATTGTGTTTGTTTTAAGGACTTCAAACCACTCCGAGGCGATTTTTTCCAATGTTAGGGGGAAAATACGCCATTTCATTTCCATTGGGACATTTCGATATCTCATTATCGTGTCAAAATAACTCAGGTGCCTGTCTGGATCGCCTGTCCCGTCATAAGTTTTTAAGCCTTCCGGTGGTTTTTCTAGATACCTGGGTACCGGGTATTGGTCGATCCTCTTGGTGAAAGGTCCCTTTGTTTCTCCTGGTTGGGCTTTTCGTGAAGGTCGACTCCGATGATGGGGATCGGAGTGCCTTTGATCTGGATGTTTTGGGGGCAAATTTTCCCTGCTTTTCGAACGTCGCCTTGAAGAAGAAGACGCTCCTTCCCGGGTCCTTCGATCCCTGCGATGTTTTTGGGGATAATGTACCCCGTTTTTTGCACGTCGCCTCGGGGAAGAAGATGCTAGGGAAGAGTTGATCTCTGTTTCATCGTCGTAGGAATCGGCTCGGGGGGAACGGGATCCATTCCCTTGGCGTCTTCGTGGAGGGGATCGATGGTAGTGGTGTCTTCTGGGCGGAGATCGGTGGCGTCTCCTGGTATGATTTCTCCTTTCAGGTGAAATGGAATCGGGGGAATCCTGATCTCGGATATGGCGAGCCCCGAGTTCTGCCACCCGTCCTTCGAGGTTCGTAAATCGGTGGCTTCTTTCTTGGTTGGCCGCCTCATGTTGGTTGAGCAGCAGGACGAGCTGTTGAACAGCGTCGACCGTGGTCGGAAGTGGAGGTGGAGGGAGGTCTTGGATTTGTGCTTGTGTAGAGTTTGGAAGGTCTTCCACAAATCCTTCTAGGGTTGATTGGGGTTCGGCTAGTCTTCCGAAAGTCGTCCTTTCGATATGCGTCGGTTCGAGATGGATGCCGAGTCGCTGAGCGTTAGAACGGAGATTTCGAGTTGTCATCTACTAAGTCGAGGGGAGAGGATCTTGAGTTGAAGATCTCCCACTGTGGTCGCCAATGTTCTGCACTGTACTTCCGACCTTCAAAGAGTGGTCCGAGGTAGTTAGTGGTTGATATCCTTAGTTGATAACTGTGTCCGATCCTAGCTGGTGTTATACCTGCAAAGTCGCTCCGATGCTGAAGTCAGAGGAATGGTGTTAAGTGAGTAATAAATATGAGAATGCTTACCTTTAATGAGGCAATGAATGTTGTATTTATAGAGTGGAGTGGGGTTGATTCCAATGAATCAGGTCCGTCCGATCTGGTGGTTTGATCTGAGCCCTTGATATTTGGATTGGGCCCTGTTGACATTGGGCCTACAGGGGGGTATGAATAGGTGTCAAAAAGGGGGTGTATATGGCAAAAAGTCATTCCATAACAAATTGTAATTAATTAGCATTAATGCACGATGTAATATATAAACAGCCCACTAAGGCCAATAAACGGATCCCATTCTTGATTCTTCCAATACAGTCTCTAAGAAACACGTTCGGTCCTTTCTCCGAGAAACCGACTGTAACACAATTATTAATAAAAAACAACAATTGATAATTTGTACACCTAGTCAAAAGTTATGTTAACTGGTAGATGGGAAAAATAATTCGTAATTTTGAATTAATCGTCAATTGTAAATGTGTTTTCTTTTTCTAAAGGCTGAATCTATCTCCACCATCTATTGACTATCTACACCCCAAATATTAAAAAATAAATGTTAATGACAAAAATACTAGTGAACTAAATTCACTATAGCCCTATAAAATTAAAACTCAAACTATAGAAAATTGAGTCCACGACAGTTCAAGTAAACCGAGTTCACTGGAACTATCGTGAACTCAATTCACTATAGATTATGGGTTTCAATAGTATTACAAACCTAAATGAACTTAATTCACTACAATTCACATAACCTGAATTCACTAGAGCTATATTGAACTCAGTTCACTAGGATTGTTTTCAATAAAACCATTATAGTGAAATGAGTTCATTAGAACTATAGTAAACTCAATTTACCATAATTCACGTACGTGAATTGAGTTCACTAAGATTGTTTTCAACAAATTAAATCATTATATGAACCGAGTTCAGTATAACTAGAAAACTTAGTTCACTATAGTTCATGCAAACTGAGTTTACTAAAGCCATATAGTGAACTCAACTTATTAAGGTTGTTTTCAATAAAACTACCATAGTGAACTCAGTTCACTTTAATTCCAATAAATTGAGAGAGCTATAGTGATGGTGATTTAAAATAATAAGGATAAGTTTGGAAATTGTTAATTAAATGGGGTGTGGACAACCAATATGAAGGTGAGGATTGAACCTGGCAAATTTTAGTAACTGGTTTTATACACTATACTATGTCAAAATAGAAGTGAAAAAACAAACAAGAATAAACCTAAAGCATAACCAAATATAATGTGCAAAAGAAAAAAAAAGAAACCAAATTATGACAAATTCAAAGTTATGAAATGAATGACTCTTCTAGTGAACTATTATGATAGAGAAGTGATGAAAGATTAACAACATAGTAGATAGAGAGTGATGATTGTTTTAGTGTTTTTTTTGCAATCGCAACAATTATGGGAAGAAAGTGGGAAGAAAATGCTCAATAATTATGCTTTTACTATATTACCCTCACTTTATCACCCCAATTTCCTAATCCATTCATTATTTAATTAAATTAAACATCTAAAATAAATATTTACCTAATTAAATGATTAAAATAACTATTAAGTTATTAAATTAAAAAATTAAATCAAGCACATACGGGTGTTTTAGTCTTTTCAAAAGTAGTATCATTTATCTCTTCTCTCTTTCTCTCCAATGTAACCAAGAGAAACAACTCTCTCCCCTATTTCTCTTCTTTGTCCCTTAAACCAAAAAACATCAATAATTTACTCTATTTCTCACCACTTTTTCTCTTCCCTCACTCTCTCTTCTCTCTTTCTCTCTTCCCTATTTCTTTTCAAATCCAAACACACCCTTAGAGTCCTAAAGTATGGATTAATTGTCCTCAAGACTTTTTTATTTGAGTAAAATATGTTTTTGGTCCCTCTAAAATTGGGTCATTCTAAGTTTAGTCCCTACATTGATGAAATAGGCGTTTTGATCTCTACACTATTTGGTCATTTTTATTATTAGTCACTGGCGTTAAATCATGCTGATTGTGCTAATAGAATCGTGACTTGGGCACGCCACATCAATTAAAATATCCATGTGACGTGCCAAGTCATGATTCTGTTAGCCCAGTCATCATGATTTAACACCAGAGACTAATAATGAAAACGGAAAAATAAGATGGGGACTAAAACACCTATTTCGTTAATGTAGGGACTAAACTTAGATGGGTCCAATTTTGTAGGGACCAGAGACATATTTCACCATTTTATTTTGACTTCAATTATCCCAAGACAACTAAAAAAAGAGGCATTTTGATACTATTTTTTGGTCGAGACCAGGGTATCCACCACCGAACGCAGTGAGTAATCTCGTTGCTGGATTGGAGACACCTCGAAGGGTGGAACAACTAGCTCAAGGCGTAGATCGAACCAGGTATTTTGATACTATGCTAACACAAATTAATTATACATTAATTTATATGTAACACGCCAAAAAATACTAAAGATTAGTAGCATAGAAGTAGAAGATAACGAGACATTAAATTGGCTAGGAATAACTTATTAAAGATTATTTTACTTTATTTTTGGATACGCATAACTTATATTATAATTCCAACTATTTATTTTACTTTTGAGTAGCGACGGTTACCGATACCATTACCAACAGATACTAGTGGCTCCGCCCAGAGGAGCAGCCCCTAATTCAATCATTCCTTAAGTGAAAGTTTATTAAACTGCATACTCTACTCTACTGTGAATCCATAGATCTTGGCTTCCAAGGTTCAATTTTTACTTGGATTTGTAAGTCCATAAAAAAAGCCTTCAGCCCATCTTAGCAAGCCAATATCTTTCATGTAACCCATTTCCCTTTAAGGATTTGGCCATTTTAGTCTTTGGATAAGAGTTGATCTTTCGACTTTAATTTTTCTACCCCAAATATATACTCCATACCCCACACTTGTGTTTTTTTTTTCATTATTACCCCTGCCAAAACTCACTACTTCCGGATTTATGTATAAATACAACAACTTGTCATGTATTTTTTTCATTCTAGACCCCTTGAATATGATGACTTACATCTCCTCTGCAAATCGCAATGGGAAACTATTGATTACTGTATTTATAATTTTGTCTTGAATATTTTCATTCAGCATCTTAAAAGATGAGGTTTTATACTGCTCTACTCTATATAGTTATCATTCGAAGATTTCACAACATCTTCTCCAAAGTCATGTCTCAACGGAATGACAACTTTGTTCCCAACAGATGTAATGCTGACAATATCCGTATTCGCCAAGAAATTTTCCACTCTATGGATTGACATGATAGGAAAAAGAAGTATATACGATCATCAAGCTAGATTAAGAAAAATCATTTGACCCGCATTGACTTGAATTTCATATAGGACACTCTTTCCTTACTTGATACTCCCACTCACATGCTCCAAGTTATTGATACTACTCAAGTCTCTTTTTAGGTTCATCCGTATCTGGTTTATGATCTATATCATAAACCAGATACATCAGTTATTCTAAAAACCTATAAAGTGATGAGAGTACTCAATTAGAATGATAGAGTCTCCAACAACTTTGACTCATCCAAGGGACTTTGTCGAGGTGAACCCATCTCAACCTATTTTTAAATTCTTTCTATGAAGTGTCTTGTACCTAATTCAAGATCTTATTAAGATCGATGTACTATACTTGGTTGAGGATGTAAACATTCCCTATCATGTATTTTTTCCCGCATATATTGGTATTTGATAACTGATATCAATGTGTCACATCAACGCGTCACAAGTGGGTATACCCAAAGGAACATGAAATCTAGTTAAGAATTGAACAATAGCACAATCAGAAAGCCGAAACAATATTATATTTTATTAAAAAATGAACAACGACTCAAACTTGGGAGGCCGGGGCCGAAATCGTACAACTCAAAAACCTAGATAGAATTTGCACAATCGAAACATGAGAGACTAAGATTGCACGATCACAAGTCTTAGAGAAGCATATTCGCCCAAGGTTTTTTTTTATACCCCCACACCCTTCCCATCTACCCCCACATATTTTCGTATTGACATAAATACCCTTCACATAATTGACAAATTTTGACTTTTACAAGATTCTCTCTGGTGTGGGACCCATAAAATCTAAAATCGTATTTACCTAATGTAAGGTAAATACGACTTGCATTTAATAACTAATAAATACGCATTAAATTGCAAGTCGTATATACGTCCATGAAAGGTATATACGATTTGACTTTTTTTAACCGTATTTATTAAGAAAAAGTCAAATCGTATATACGTATTTACGACGGGGCTCAAATCGTATATACCTATATACGATTTGAGAGAAATGTAAGTCGTATGTACCCTGTTGTGGGGGTACATACGAAATTGAGATGTTGAAGTCGTATATACCCTTGTTTATAGGTATATACGACTTGTAATTTTAATTTTTTTAATTAATTTTTAGTTTTGAAACAGATATTGGAGCGCCCGCAGAGTCACAGTTGGTTCCGTTCGACATCGATACTACGGAGTCATTCAGGACGGATAGGGTATATTTTTCGGTCTAATTTTTTTAATGAAGTTTGATAAATAATTAATTAATTAAGTACGTAACATTTTTGTATTTTGTAGATATTTTCTACACGTGAGGATGTGGAGGAGTGGGCTATAGCGGTTGGGTGACACATTGGTGTTGTTGTTATCAAAGTTAGATCTGATAAAGCTGGTAAAAGGGGGACTAGAGATAAGAATATCATTCGGTTGTGAGAAGCAGGGGAAGTTTAGTAATGATTCTAGAGTGTTCGGTTCTAAGAGAAGAAGTTGTCCGTTTACTTTGAAAGCTACTTCTACACTACGTCATGGGGGTTGGTGCGTGAAAGTTACGTGTGGTCGACACACTCATCCATTGCTTACTACCTCAGTTGGGTGCACAGCTTTTGGTCGTCTGACCAAGCCGCAGAAGGCTATGGTTAATGAGCATGCTGATTTGGATGTTGCCCTGAAGGATTGCCTTATTGCTTTGCGGAGACATTATCCGGGCAATGTCACTTCTCTCCCTCAAATATATAGGCAGCGCCACAAGCATCGGTCTTCTCGGAGGGGTCCTAGAACGGACATCCAGGAGTTGCTGAGATATTGATTGAGTCACATAATTACTTATGTTGGAGCAGGAAGGTGGAGGATTCTGATGTGGTCAGTGACATTATGTGGGCTCATCCCACTTCTATCAAGTTATTCCGATTGTTTCCCAAAGTTCTTATTCTCGATACTACGTACAAGACAAACAAATACAATCTACCTCTATTGGAGATTGTGGGAGTGACTAGTACGGAGTTATCTTTCTCTGTTGGGTTTGCCTATATTGCTCATGAACTTGGTATTCATTTCTCTTGGGTATTACAGCAACTTAAAGATTTATTTGACTTGCATGGGATTCAACCGGAGGTTTTTCTGACTGACAGAGATCTTGGCTTTATGGCTGGTATTCATGCTATCTTTCCTTCTGCTACTAATTTATTGTGTTCTTGGCACGTGACAAAGAATGTGAAAGCAAAAATTAAAGAGTTCATGCACGTTGATCGGCAAAAGGACGTCATATCTCTTTGGCACAATATTATTGATTCAGCTGACGAGTCTGAGTACTTAGCTCAGTTGAAGATTTTTCAGGACTCTTGCGCCGATATTCCCGCTCTTATTAAATATGTGCACGACACATGGTTGAAACTGCATAAGGAGAGATTTATCTTGGCTTGGACTAACCATATCTCACACTTCGGTAATCAGACCACCAACAGGTATTTTGGCATTTAGTATTTTTTTCGTAGTTTAAATTTTTTTGACACGTGTTTAGTATTTTTTTCGTAGTTTAAATTTTTTTGACACGTGTTTAGTATTTTTTTCGTTGATTAAATTTTTTTGACACGTGTTTAGTATTTTTACTGTAGTTTAAATTTTTTTGACATGTGTTTAAATTTTTTAAGAGCCGAGTCAGCTCATTGGGCGTTGAAGAGACATCTGAAGACTTCTGGAGGTGACTTGTCAAAGTGTTTTAAATATATTCATGACATGCTTACATTTCACTTTGATAAAGTCATCGCATCTTTTCAAAAAAGCATCAACCGCATTGAAGTAGCTTCGAATATTCCTTTGTTTAAGAAGCTTCGCGGTCTTGTCTCTTTAAATGCTCTGGATTATATGGTGAAAGAGTTTGAGAAATCGACTTTTGGGGTTGGTCATGACAGAGGCAGATGTGGATGCATTATTCGGAAGACACATCTTCTTCCATGTGCTTGTGAGATAGGTGTCTATCATATCTCCGGTTCTTCTATTCCATTGGATGTTGTGGATGATCATTGGAAACAACTGAGTTTTGATTCTTTAATTAGATGAAAAAACCTCCCAACAAAAATCTGATGCATGTGATATTTCTTATCAAATGGAGATGATATGGGCCAGAGATGAGAAATTTGTTTTGAAGAAACAACTAAATGAGCTTGCATTCCCTACTACTTCTTCAATGGTTCCACCACCATTCAAAGTCAAAACAAAAGGTGCACCAAAGAAGAAGAAACAGAAATGCGAAAAGAGATTTATCTGGGTGGGAGCATGTAGATGAGAAGGTGAAACTCACTCCAGAATCTGGGACTTCTATCAAAAAACCATCACAGTTGAGTTCTTCCAAAAAAAACATCTCAGCGGTCTTCTAAATTATCTCAGGGTGCCAATAAAAAAGTAACAAAGAAGGACGGGATTTTAGTGAATTTACCGGATGTTCCTCATCATTTGCGGTCCTATGTGAAAAATATTGTTGATGTTAAGAATGATGGCAATTGTGAGTTTTGAGCGATTGGGGTTGGTCTCAATTTGGGTGAGGATAGTTGGCCTGTCATTAGGCAAGATTTAATCAATGAGACAAAGGAAAGGGATGCACTGTATAGTTACATGTTTGGGAAGGACCGACTTATAGAACTTCGAAAAGCACTGACTATTGAATACCACGGATTTCAGCAGTCGGATAAGTGGTTGACTTTGCCAGAGATGAGGTTCTTTATTGCAACAAAGTATAATGTCGCCCTTGTTCAACTGTCTTTGAATATGAGTTATACTTATTTGCCTTTGAGAGGTACCTATTCTTCTTCGAAGTATAAACTCAAATATATTCTGAACATTCGGGATTCACATTGGATGCATATTTCGATGTCTTTTGCTTGTCCGTTACCCCTCCATTATTCCGATGTGGTCCCATAATCGATCAGAGGATTCTACTTCATGGTTGGATCCGTATACCGGTCGTTTTGCCCTATGGCTGACTACAGCTCCTCTGGTGATTCCGACCGATGCGCCCACATGTGTAAACTTATCCGATGATTCGGACGATTTAGCCGGCCTACATTGACACTGTATATTTCTTGTATATATTTTACCACCTTTTTGTAACTATTATTATTTGTCCATATCTACACCGTTGATTATCGTTCGAAGTTTCACCCTGACCGTTAAAATTAATGCAAATATTATTATGAAAAAAGTAAAAAAAAAAAAAAAACTTAAATCCAAATCGTATATACCTAAGTGTGGGGTATATACGACTTGCATAATAAGGAGTCGTATGTACCCCCACACCTATGTATATACGATTTGATGAATAACAAGTCGTATATACCCCTATATACGACTTGTATTTTAACAAGTCGTATATACCTAACCATCATGTATATCCGACTTATAATTTTAACCCACATCGTATTTACTTAAATTACGGTATATGCCGCTTTGATTTTATTAAAGTCGTATATACCTATTGAAAGGTATATACGATCAAGGTCAAATTTGTTAAGGGCATTTTCGTCAAAAAAATTTATGTGGGGTTAAAAAAAACCTTCGCCCAATTAGAAACTAGTGTCTAGTGGGCCAAAATTGCAAAAAATTGAAGTGATAATCGGCAATGAAGCGATGGGGAGAAAATAATAAAATTGTTGAATTGAAACCTATGTGAAGAAGGCATAAAGTGTGTTATGGAAGGTGGGAGTTGGGACCAGGAGGACTTAATAATCATGAAGCATTATGAAGTAGTAGGTCACACTGAATGCCAAAATTGTATGTGGTTCTAATCTGGTAACAAGCAACAAACACCATATATGTGAAAGTGAGGACAATGCTTTTATGTCTTAACTTACATGAAATTAATATACATAAGAAAAAATAACCACGACAAATTATAATTACCAGTTTTGTAAGTTCAATTAACCTGAAAGCTAATCAAACCACTTTTTATGTCTTAACTTACATGAAATTAATCCTAATAGTAGTAGTAGTAATTTTGAACTTGTTAATCACGTGGCGTGCCAACTTTAATGCCATTTTCTAAACTCCAATCCAAAACAATAGTCTTTGGACACAAGTTTCAAAGGATGAATTGAAGTCATGATATTCTGCAAGATCCAAAAACATTATCACATGTAATCATGTGACTACTAGCCATGCTTTCACATAGATGTGACTACTATTCTGCAAGGTCCAAATAACTTTTTAAAAAAGAATGTAATGCTAACAAATTTTATATCATGTGAAGAATGAATGAACTTTATCCATCCGAGACATTCCTAGAAACATTGCATTACATTACATATATAGAAGCATTATTAATGTTAAAAATGCACGAATCATACATATATTCGATGTTGCCATTTGATTCGTGCCACTTCTGTTCTTTGATTTTAGATGGTAGTTTAGATTTTGGTTTCTAGGAATCTATTCGTCTTCGAGTCTTCGACTGCGTATGTGTATTTTTAAGTGATTATTTTTAGGCTAAATACCTGTTTTGGTCTTTTATGTTTGGGCAAAGTTTCACTTTCGTCCTTTATTTTTTTTTTGTTCCGTTTTAGTCATTTATGTTTTATTTTTGTTTCGGTTTCATCCCTACCGTTAGCACTATTTGTTTCATTTTCGTCCTCTGCTTTTTTGTTTGGTTTACTTTTGGTCCCTCTCAGTTTTTAATTTGTTTCGTTTTGGTCCCTCACTTTCTTGCACAATGAAACATAAAGGACTAAAACGAAACAAAAAAAAAATAAAGGACGAAAGTGAAACTTCGCCCAAACATAAAGGACCAAAACAAGTATTTAGCCTTATTTTTATTCCAATGGTATATATTAATTTCAGTAAGAAGAAATTAATTCAATAATGTAATTGAATTTCATGGGCCCTGGGAATAAAGTACGGCGACTGATACACACATGGTGTTCATTCATTTTCGCTGCAATGCAATATAATTTGTGAAAAAAAGGGACAACCAAACAAATATAATTTGTCTTTCATGAGAAGAAATTATGTGTGTAATGGTCTCTGCTATATTGGCAAAGAGATGTAAACTTTAATTTTCGATATTTATTTACGTTGAAATGACTGCTATAGTTAATACTGGTATTTACTCCTGTCATTGTCATGTAGCCAAAAGTAAGTATAATGTGCCTATTCAGTAATATTTATTACGATATCTACAAAAGTAACATAGAACCTCTATGGTTGGGTTTTCGTTTTTTAGGTTCAAAAATATTTTAGTAAGCCAAATTATTTCCATCCAAATTCCCTTTATGCCAAATAGTTGAAGAAACCATTTGTATAAAGAATGGTGTAAAAGATTTCTCTTAAAAACTTACTGATGCATTTGATTTGAAAAATATTTTATTGCATATCAATAATCCCAACAAATTTCACCCCTCCGACCAACTCTTGAAAAATCACGTCAAATCAACATTTAGTGTTTGCTTCAACTTTCGGCAATCAATTTATTGTCCCAACAAATCAATTTAAAAACCACAAGGACACAACCTCATTCTATGATTCCACCAAATAAACATTTTTTATGTACAAATGTCAAGTTTCTTACCTAACCTTTCAATTATGAAGTAGATCTCTAAAATGTGAAACTTCCACTTTTTACTCTCTTCCCGTCAAATCGTTTCCTCATCAAATTGTTTTCTCATCAAGTTTTGAGAGCCGTTAACTAAAGAAGTCTTATGTATATAGTTATATACTCCCTCCATCCCAAATTGTTTTAAGAAAAATGATTAAGAGTCTAAATTTTTTAAAAAGTGCTATCCAATTTTTCAATTAATCATTTATCTCTCTACATAGAAAAATATGAATCCTTTATCAAATGAAAAAAGTTGTCATCATTAATAGGGGTACAAATAGAAAAGAACATAAGTTACATTGAAATTCTAAAACAACAATCAATTTGGGACAAATTGATTTTGCTAAAACTGCAAACAATTTGGGACGGAGGGAGTAATTAACAATGTTACTCAATTATGATAGAAAGAACAAACCAAACTCCTTAATCTTCACAAGCAAAAAAAACATCATTAATTCATAGAGCATGAATGTCATGTAGAGAAGCATTAGTTACAGATAGTAGGAAAAGCCATACAGTACAACTAAAAGCATGTAATAGAGAGTTAATTATGGATCCGGCTGGATCTTGTGCGGTCATTTAAGTTGTGCAGTCATGCATTCAGCATATCTGAAATGTTAAATCTAGATTATCCAATCAAGATTGGACGGACAAGATATGCTGAATGCACGACTGCACAATATTGCGACCAGACAGGATCCACTTTAGTCAATTATGGAGATGGAGGCCAATACATTCCTGCATCTTCTATCCCTTCATAAAACCCAAACTGAAGCTCATCTATTCTATCTTCATCACCCCACATTCCATCATAACCATCACTATCATCATCATCATCATCATCAACATAGTAGTCACCCAAGACACCACCCTCAATGTCCCAACCATCAACATAATACTCAGAATCTGATCCATCTGAAAAATCATCCAAACCATCAATCTCATAAGCACCAATAACAAAAGGCCCCAAAACATTCAATTTTGGATAATTCTTCATCATGAACATGTTGTCTAAGTTGACACCCCAACATCCCCTTTGATCCAAAAACTCAAGCTTAGGACAGTTTGAAAGTATTTCAAGAACCCCAGAAGTGCTTATCCTATGATAAGCTATTTCAAGGTGCTTGAGCTTGGGCATTGTGGAGGCAATTGCACATGCTTCATCATCTTGTAACGGTTTGTCCGCGGTATCCAATGGATGCATGTTCCTACACAACCCTTCTAACAGTTTGCAGTTCTTGCCAATCAACTCAAGCGCATAGGCGCCGATTTTCATACAGTAGCTCACATCCAAGAATGAAATCATAGAAAGTTTTCCAGCAATCTGTTCCACAATCGTAAGACTCAATTCGCTCCTTGGCAGGCGCAAAGTTTGAAGGGAGCCAGCACTTGCAAAAGAGTAAAAAAGGATACTGATAAGAAACACAGCTAATATTCCCCCCTCCCTAAACTAATTAACGACTAACAATTGCCTATCAAAAAAACAAAGAAATAAACATGGTTAATTAAAACCAGCTAGCTAATTACCACCTTCATTTAATTTTAGTACCAAACCAATTTAATTTCCTTCTTGTCCAAGTACTATCACCATAATTCCCTAACTGAATAAAGACTAGCAATCTAACTTTACTATAAACCAGTAGTATTCAATGTGTGGTTAATGACTATATAACTAACTCATTAGTAACCATTAATGAAGCTGAACTAACCATGAATTTGCACACCAGTAACACAACTTGTAATGGTTTGGATCATTAACCACAAGTTTCTGAAGAACAAATAACATTTCTTTAAAAAATGTGTCAAATTTATATCCTTTTGTTAAACTTTCGAGCAATTAGCAGCATGCAAACAATACATCCTAGTATTTCTACTAAAATGCAGTAAACTCAATGTAATGTGGTAAAACAAAAATGTTAATTAAGAGTGTGGAGTTTCTGCTTACTTTTCAGCAATGAGAGTGAAACTTCTCTCATTTTGAAGAGAAGAAACACAGAGCTTGCGAAGGGATCCAGAACTTCTTGTGATGAGCATCTGAAGCATCTGATCAAGATCATCAGGCAAGCAGCGACTACTCCACTCTTCAACATCAATCTCTTGCCAACAACAAGGCTCAGTTACTGCTTTAGCCCATGATTTACATACCCTTGGAATTACCCTCACTCTCTCTTCCAGAGACACATTGTTGAAGATTACTCCTAATGCATCAGGAATCAGTTCATCCCAATTTCGAAATTCACTTGCATCTTCTCCCATCCAGTCCAGTAAATCTATAAAAAGAGGATTTTTATTTTCTTTTTTGCACTTTTATGGTTTCTAGTAGAGGTTCAAGAATCAAAGATTAAATTAAAATTGGAAAAAATCACAAATTGAAAACTTATAGACAAAGGGCATTTCAATAACAGTAAATTAAACTTGGAAAATTGAAGAGAATTGAAAAAAAAGGTCAACTCTACTTGTTCAACTGACTAAGAATCGGAGAGAAAATTAAATACTAAGAGAAGAAAACTTGGAGGAAAGATGGTTAAAAAAACGAACTTTTTTGTTTAAAAATAGCAAATGTTGAGTAAAAAAATAATGAATTCTCAGATTGATTTTTCTTTAATTGGGAAAACAGATGAGAGAGAGAGAAGAAGAAGAAAAAGATTACCAGAGGAAATCTAAGGCGAGTAGAGAGTCTTCCTTGAAATCCGCGACATGCGGTGGGGAAAAGAGAGAAAAAGTGAAGGGGGGAAGTGCTACAGAAGCACACTTAAGATCTGCTTCAATGCAATGCTTATGCAACCACCAGCAGCATATAGATTACGTGTGTGTCTGTGTCTGTGTCTGTGTCTGTGTGTGTGAGAGAGAGAGTACCGAAGAAGACTGAAATGACCAAAATATTGCAAACAGATACACTTCTTTAATTTGTTCAACAATTAAATTTTAAGTTAAAATCTATAACTTGAAAAAAGTGGATATATTTAGTAGTAGTACATCAGTACAACACAATAATGATAAAATATTAGTCTTTTACTGCAAGACTCAAACTGTCAAATTTGTCTCGCCCTAAACCATCGATCACGGGTCCCTTTTCGGATATACAGAAAGAAAGGAACCGCTGAGGCGTGAGCTGAGTGAGGTTATTATTTACTCTCTTCCTATCGTTTTAAGCAAGGTAATCAAAATCGGACCGGACATTAAATCGAAAGAGATAGCGGTTCAGGGGTTTTTTGGGTTCAATTGATTGAATCGGGGTTGAATCGGAATTAATTAAATAGATTATTTAATATATTTTTTACAATATATAAAGGATAAAAAACAAAAACAAAAAATCATAGTATGACATAATAAAACTATAATATTCAACAATCATATATAGTTAGATACTATAATGTAAATACCCTCATAATAATATTATTGTACACATTTTTTTTAATTATTTATTTATTTATTACATCAATTTAATGATAAAAAATATCTCATATACCAAAATCAACATCATTTATCAATTTTTTCCCAAAAATTCAACATGGTATACCATTTTTTAAGGAAAATAAACCAAATCCAGTTTTCTGCACGGTTTCCCGATTTTTGGCCGATTTCCTGTTCGGTTCCCGATTTTCAACCGGTCATCCGGTTTTCACCCAGTCGGTTCTGGGGTTCATTTGGACCGGATAGGGGTCTGGTTCCCGGTTGAACCGGCCGGTCCGGTTTTGACAACCTTGATTTTAAGTGTGATGTTTGCTATTTTTTTATATCTCGAATTATCTGCCACGATAGAATCTCAATACAACATTTATTATTTATTTACTCAATAACTGTGTCTTGCTACAATCAATAAAAGTGATATTACTAATGAGTTAATCGTGTAAGGGTGTTGCTAAAAAAATAGTGTAAGAGTGTTTTAGTCCTACCATGTTTTCTACACCTAGGACTGTTCAAAAGAACCAAAAAACCAAACTGAACTGCACAACTAAACCAAACTGAACGGTAAAAAACCGAACTTTTCATTACAGTTCGCAAACCGAAGTGGTGTTTATAACACAGTTCACTAACTGAACTGTTAGACTTAGTTCAGTTCCTGAACCAGCAAAACCGAATTGTTGTCGTTGTGTTAATGATAAACGTTTAAAAGTAAGGGTATTGTTGAAAAGTAATAATAAATGTTGTGTTAACCGGTTCGGGTTCTAAAAGTTCAGATAAAAAAGTTAATAAAAGTTCATTTCTGAAATAGTTCGGTTCGGAATTAAAAACCGCGAACCAGACCATTAACATAGTTCGGTTCGGTTCTGCGAACTATTAACGCAGTTCAGTTTGGTTCGGCGATGTAATGACCCAACCTAAGATAAATAAACCCAAATACCAATGGACCCAAGAAGAAATATCTAGAAGGTTCTAGAGGCATATGAGTCATTATTCCCCATTTTACTATTTTACCTTTTAGTTAGCATTGGATTCCTTATCTTTTAGCACACTATGTATTTGAAGTGCTATATATACCATGAATGTAAAAGGCCAATCCATCAATGAAAAACAATGTTAAGAGTCTTTTTATTTTCTTAAAGGAGGCGCTCTCCCCTCGAAAGGAGCTTTTATTTTCCGCTATTGTGTTTTGAAGGTTCACCCATTTTTGGGTACCCTACATTGGTGCTTTCATTGCCATGGACTCCTCCTCTCCCATGGCTTATTCATCCTCCATTCTACCATTTCATTCCAACACTTCTTTTACAACTCCATATCCATTTTATTCCTCCTACGTTTCTCCATCTTATTCCACTTACAACATTAATACAACTCTATCATCAAATGGGTGTTTCAACCTTGGTTAGTCACCACCATCTCCAAGTTATTATACAAATGGATCTGAAAATACAGACTATTTAGGGTACTATTACAGTAGCAACTATCCAGATCTTCATTGTGCTCAAGTTTCCAATTCTGCTATCGAACCTTCTACTACCAGTTATACCTTGCTGCAAAAACGTGAAACAACTCTCACTATGACTGAAATGGCTATTCCGATTTTTGATGGCAGTGATGATGCCTATTGGTGGATTCTTTGTATTGAAAAATATTTCAAGGCAAGAGGAACACCAAAAGCCACCAAAGTTGTAGAAGCTGTGACAGCTTTGCACGGTCCTGCCCTTCAATGGTGGCTTGAGAGGTATCATTATTCAAAGGTGAGTTGGGAATGCTTTACTGTTATTTTTCTATGGCGGTTCAAACCAGAATATAGAGACATTTTACCTTTATTAGAAGATGGTAAGGAAGAGGTAAACAACAATGAATCTCTATGTCCTTCTGTTCTGTACCTAGCAGTGTAGTGCGGATTGCGTCAGTGGTCTCTTGCGGTATGGCTTGATGTCAATGAGCGCCTGGGAGGGGTACCTGCGAAGCCACTCCGATGCCCAAGTTAGTATTGAGAGTAGGTGAGTGATTTAGCAAGGAATGAGAGTGTACCTAATTATGGCCATGTGAGCTAGTATTTATAGGAAAGCGTGCCTATTGTGAGCCGTTGGATCGGATGATTTGATCTGAGCCCTCCAATCATGAGATTCATATTGGGCTTGTAAATTGTGGATATGGACCAAAGTGATTGGGCCAATCAATGCTCAATTGCTGAGTGGGCCTCGTGGCCCAGTCCAGAACAGTTGCCCCCCAAGCCGAGATTATTCTGTAGGATGGTATTGGCTTGAAGCTTTTTATTTATCCGCTTGGCGCGCCGTTATATTCATCTTGTCCAACCTCTATAAATAGAGGAGCTCTTCTTCATTTGGTCCCCATTTGAAATTTTTTTGAAAGGATTGGTGAGATAAGAAATTTGGTGGAGATAAGATTTCCTTTGAAGGTAAGACTTTGTGTTGGACCACACATTCCCTTCACCTATTGGTAAGTGGCTCCTTCTTCAATCTTCTCCTTCAATACTCATACTTCACCCTTCACATAACACATCTCTTGTACATAGCACATAGCAAAAATAATAATGTTGTCACCTCTCAATGTTGTGCCTATGTCTCATTCAGGGTGGCGCCTCTTGGTGCCGTTGTTGAATTGTAAACCGGCAAGGTGCCGTCCTCCGAGTGTCTAATGGCGAGTGCTTTAAAAAAGGAGGGGTTCATACCCATAAGCCGGCAACGCGCCATGCTCCTTCCAACGTGTCATGCTCCCACTGTGGTCGCCAATGTTCTGTACCTAGCAGTGTAGTGCGGACTGCGTCAGTGGTCTCTTGCGGTATGGCTTGATGTCAACGAGCGCCCGGGAGGGGTACCTGCGAAGCCACTCCGACGCCCAAGTTAGTATTGAGAGTAGGTGAGTGATTTAGCAAGGAATGAGAGTGTACCTAATTATGGCCATGTGAGCTAGTATTTATAGGAAAGCTGTCTATTGTGAGCCGTTGGATCGGATGATTTGATCTGAGCCCTCCAATCATGAGATTCACATTGGGCTTGTAAATTGTAGATATGGACCAAAGTAATTGGGTCAATCAATGCTCAATTGCTGAGTGGGCCTCGTGGCCTAGTCCAAAACACCTTCCTTCCAAGCTCACACCACTTGGCAATCAAGCCATTTTCTCACTCTTCACGTGTTTTAATTTTTGAGCCTAGAAAATCCAACGAGGCATTTTTTGATGCGGCAGTGGCTGAAAAGGGATTTAAACACATACAATCATTTGGCTCAATGCAAGAATGGAATCCAGGTGGAATTTTTTGACATTTACAATGATCGGGTATTGTTGTTTCAAGCAATGGTATCCATGAAAATTTGTAATTCCATCAATTTTCTTCAACCTTGAGGATAAGGTTGGTGTGAAGGGGAATGGAATGTAAGATAAATAAGTCATTATTCCCCATTTTACTATTTTGTCTTTTAATTAGTATTGGATCCCTTATCTTTTAGCACACTATGTATTTGAAGTGCTATATATACCATGAATGTAAAAGGCCAATCCATCAATAAAAAACAATGTTAAGAGTCTTTTTATTTTCTTAAAGGAGGCGCTTTACCCTCAAAAAGAACTTTTATTTTCATCCATTGTGTTTTGAAGGTACACCCATTTTTGGGTACTTACAGGCGAACTGTTTCTATCAATTCAGTTCGGTTCGATTCGGTTCTTCGCCTGAACCAAACCATGAACAACCTTATCTACACCCATACATCCCTCCAACTCTCCAATACCCATACACTCCTTCAACGGACCTGAATCCAAACTCCTCCTTCAACACTAGAGTTATAACATCGATATTTTCTTTTAAAGCAAGTTATACCATGGATAAAATAGGTGAGCAATATGATAAGAAAGAGAAATAGAAATAAAATATTAAATATGAATTGGAAATATTGAATTGTTCAAACCATAATTATAATAACTAATTTTAGACGTTGAGAGCAAGTGGGGGATGTTAGGGGCATGGCCTTGCAAAGTTGGTAGGCTCACTCTTGCAAAGTCAGTTAGCCTGTTATATACAAATTGCTTGGTTACTGCAATCCATATCCCTCACATTAATAAGTTAACCACTAACCAGAGATTTCATTTGGAAGAGAGATGTTGAAACGACTATTAATTAACCTTGTACGCTAGCATACTATTACTAAACTGAAGCCCTGTGGAGGCCTTGGTGTGTGGATGGTTTAGGAAGCTAACACAACAATGTTTGGAAATTTGGTGTGGGATGTTCTTAAAAATTCAGAGAAGTTGTGGGTGAGACTTCTCACGGCTAAATACCTTGGAATGTGGAACTTTGATTGCCTTTGCACAAGTTTGCCTGCAAATATTGTTGATTATACTATATTAGAAATATTCTAGTTTGTTTGCATCCATCTATCCCTGATTGTGTTACTTGGAAACGCCAAGCTAAAGCAGGTTATTCTTGGCTTTCAAGCAACGATGTCCCTCTCTTATTCTACCACAATGATCGCGAAGAAAATGCCTTCCACTGCCCTAAGGGTTGTCCTTACAAAACAATTATTTGCTGTACTCTTGGATTCCAGAGTCATTAATTCTTTACTTTAGGAGATTTTTCAATTTGGGTTAAATAAGGTTTGTATAGTGAAACCTGTCGTCTCTTCCTAACTTTGCTTTAGTGTGTGCTCAGGATGATTATGTTGTTGCCAATGAAGAGAGTTCTCCTCACTTGCTTAGGCATGCAATCTGAAACTACATTGCTCTCATTAATCTCAGTTCCCAATTGGTTAACCATACTCCCTAAAGATGGGTCTCTTGGCATCTAATGAAACCATTGTTGTGCTTAATGTGGATAGCAGCAGTTTAGGCGACCCAGGTCCTTATGGTATTGGTGTCCTCTTGCAGATTGAAGATGGAGCTTCGTTTCATGGTTTTCTGGCAACATAGGTGTCACAGATAATTTTCATGTAGAACTGTCGTCATTGGTTTATGGTCCTTAGTTTTTTTTGCTCTCTTTTTTCAGTTTGTTCGTCTTTGTTCTTTTACCAAAAAAAATATTGAGGTTATTCGGTTCTTTTTTGTCCGTAGACGGAGTGGCAACTGTCAAGTGCCACGTGAAAATCCTCGAGACGAGAGCGTCCAAATCTTGTTGTTGAATGAAAATCATTTTTATCAGGAATCTCAACATCATGTTTTGAACAAATAGACGTCACATTGAAAACTCTTATTTATAAGAGTTATTTATACCTTTTTACTTGAATTTTGCGTGTCTTAAAGTAATTAATTTAGTAAATAATTCAAATAATTAAGAAATTGAGAGTTTACGTGGATGTCTCTGATTTTGAACCAAGTTGAGCACCTTGGTGCTCTTTTGTTGGAGTTTGATATGTTTGTTAAGTGTGCAGATTGGTGTTGTTTTTAGTGCTGCAGCACCAGATTCGCAGAAGAGAGAAACAAGGAGTACAAGTGTCAATTACCCATTTGCTAGACAAGGAGACAATTACGTGTGTGTGAGAGAGAGTACAGAAGAAGACTGAAATGACCAAAATTTTGCAAACAGATACACTTCTTTAATTTGTTCAACAATTAAATTTTAAGTTAAAATCTATAACTTGAAAAAAGTGGATATATTTAGTAGTAGTACATCAGTACAACACAATAATGATAAAATATTAGTCTTTTACTGCAAGACTCAAACTGTCAAATTTGTATCGCCCTAAACCATCGATCACAGGTCCCTTTTTAGATATACAGAAAGAAAGGAACCACTGAGGCGTGAGCTGAGTGAGTTTATTATCTGTGCTCGTGTCATTTTAACTTTTAAGTGTTATGTTTGCTATTTTTATATTTATCAAATTATGTATCACTTTACAATCTCAATACAATATTTATTATTACTTTTCAACAATATTTTTATTTTAAAATATTAATAACTATGTCTTTGCTACAATCGAGAAAAGTGATATTACCAATGAGTTAACATTGTAAGGGTGTTTGCTAAAAAAACAGTGTAAGCGTGTTTTAGTCCTACCACGTTTTTTTATCATAAATATATTGACTTATTCAAAAATGATTTTCTACACTTTGGGGCTAGGGCTGTTCAAAAGAGCCAAAAAAAACAAAACTGAACTGCAGAACCAAACCGAACTGAACGGTAAAAAACTGAACTTTTCATTACAGTTCACAAACCGAACTGATGTTTATAACACAGTTCACTAACTGAACTGTTAGACTTAGTTCAATTCCTGAACTAGCAAAACTGAACTATTAGACTTAGTTTAAAAAACTGCACAAGTCAACTAGTTTATTTAAACTATGCAAACCAATACTCAATTAAAACTAGGGTTAAATATGTTTTTGGTCTCTATAATTACAACGAGTTTTGTTTTTAGACCTTATAAAAATTTTTGTGCATTTTTGGTCCCTACATTATTTTCCGTTAGCACTTTTAGTCCCTGCTGTTTATTTTTGCGTGAGCTGGCTAACGGAACTGACCTGTCATTGCTTACATGTCTATTTTTTATGTGCTGTCAGGCCACATCATTTGCCACATGTTTTTTTTAAAAAGTCCAATTAAAAAAATTCAAAAGCCCTAAATTCCCCTTTTCCCTTTCTATCTCAAGACTCCATTGATGATTGATTTGCTTCAGCCGATGCTCCATTGATGATTGATTAGCCTCCTTCACATAGCTCATGCTCCTATCAATTTGAATTTGAATTTGCATTTGGAACGAAGTGTTTGTGTATGTGAATTTGTGAGGTGGGATGCTCCAGTCCACCCACACCATGAGAATCAGAAAGTGAAAGACACCTCACCTCACCAGCTCACCTCACGACTGGTAGTCTTCCATGGACCTGAACCATAAGCAGAAGCGGACAGTGTTATTCTTCTTCATTCTTCTTCAACAAATCTATTATTGTTCTTGAAGACTATTTCCTTAATTTTATAGATCTGTAATTTTTGAATTTGACGGTGTTCTTCTTCATTCTTCTTCGACGAAACTGTTCTTTTGTTCTTGAACGAATATTTCCTTAATTTTACAGATCCCTAATTTTTGAGTCTATTAGTGTTTTTCTTTAACGAATTTGTTACTGTTCTTCAACGGTGACAATGGTTTCCTGCTTAGGACCTTCAAAAGAATTGTGTGAAATATTCAGTTCAGTTAATGAACTGAGCTCATCAAGAACTTGTAAACTTTCTGTCAAATTGTTCGAAGATAAATCCAACCTTAGTAGATTCTTGAGGTTTCCAATCTCTCTAGGAAGCTCGCCAATTAGCCATTAAAACTTTGATTAGCACGTAGATTTAGCTCGCCGATGCAGAAGAAGAAAAGAAGGGGAAGAGGAAATTAGGTTTCCAGATTTGTCTTTAATTTTTGTTTTTTTAATCTGTAAATTAGTTTCCAGCATGGACATCTTATTTGGCTTAGTTGGCAATGACACATCAGCACCGTTAGTGAAAACTAACGGTAGGGACTAAAAGTGCTAACGAAAAATAAAGTAGGAATCAAAAGTGCTCAAAAAAATTTATAGGGACTAAAAACAAAACTCGCTATAAAAGTAGGGAATAAAAACATATTTAACCCTTAAAACTATGCTCAATACAAACCATTAATAAATTCAAACTAAGCTCAATTCAAATCAATACTCAATGAGAGGGTTAACTTCATTTTCAAATAAAAACAAAAACACAGATTACTAAACATAGTTTGAATCATACACCAAAATAAAAACACAGATTACTAAACATAATTTGATCATAATTTCTGTTTCCTTTAACCCACTACTTTTTTTAAAGCATAATCCATGAATTACTCAATTGTGACATTTGAAATACAAATTAGTTTCTGCCCAAAAATGAGTCCTCCATGTGATAGTTTCTGCCAAACAAACATATCCATGAATTACTCTACCTTTTTTTTTACAGTATGAGTTACTCTACCATTTTTAAGGCATAATCCATGAATTACTAATTGTGAGAGATAAGATCATAAGATCATCATATATGTTTTGTCAAAAAAATCACATATATATATATATATATATATATATATGTATATATAGTTTTTCTTTTTTTAATAGCAAATATTAGTAAAGATTTTCTTTTTGATAACAGAAAGAAATAAAAAGATTATAATGAAAAAATCAATTTAGGACTGCCTCTTCAACAACATGTGAAGCTTGGTAAAAGGTTTTGCAAATGTGGCGAAAGTTATTATAAAGAAATAATACATATTGAACTGCTAATTCTTTCCAACCCCAAAACAAAGCCTAAACCACAAGAAGATACTGTTTCAATAGATAAAAACAACAGATTGGAACCGAAACAAATGCAATATTGAGGATAATGACATCACAATGAAGATTATTTAATCATTCTCCCTCCCACATGATAATAATTTATTGGAAACATGAAAATATAAGAATTTGGAATACTACCAAAACTGAAGTCAAGCCAGAGAACATGTCAAAAGCGATTCACAACCTCGCCTTATCTTTTTATCAAGTCGGTTTGACTTTGACACAACCAAAGCATCTTCAAATAATCAAGTGCAGCTCAAGCATAATTCAATTCCAAGAGCTAGCATGGGGTTTAAGCTGAATAGTGAACAGGTAAAAGTACTACTATTTGGATACCTGATAATTTAATTTAGAATTTCTATTTCCTTTCCCATTACCAAGTGCACAGCTCAAGCATAATTGATAATTTATAATCTCAATGCTCAGACTGAAAGTGCATGCATGTTTAGCTCAACTTCAGAACTTTTTCAACTAAAATTATATGTATGCGAATCTTTATATATATAGCAAGACAAAACAAAATTGAAAAGTAATAATTTTTTGAGTTACCACTCTGTTTATTCTTGAGGACATCAAAATGTAATTCAACACCAAGAGGTGGCAATTTTTGAGGACATCAAAATATAATTCAACACCAAAGGTGGCAAAATGAGATGCAACCAGGGCCAAACTTTTTTCAGCTCAGAAAACAGTTACAATTACAAAAACTTGAACTAATTTAATAGTATATGATAATATAACCATAACACCAAAACTAGTAGCCCCACCACCTCTAATACTCTCAACTTTCAACCGTCTCTCCTCTCTTTGAACATTCAAGCAAAAACCAATACATAATTTTATAACAGATTCTATTCAAGCAAAAACCAATACATAAATTTATATAATTTTAGTTACCCAGCGTTAAAGTTGCTCTGAGATCTATTCTATAACAGATTTATCAATAAACCAATACATAACAAAGCAAAAAACCCAAACATCAATACCAAAAAACCAATAAAGTCAGAAATCAATATCAATACTAACCTGAAATCACTAAGAGAGTAATACTAAGAGAATCTAGGGTTCTCAGTGGTTTGATGCTGCAACAGATTGGAAGGGAAGAGGGTTAGGGTTTCGTTTAAAAAAATTGGACATTTAGGGTTTAGGAAATCAGTGAAATTAGGGACAAATTAAGGAAAGTAATAGAAACTACCTGAGTAGAACAAGGTTGCGGCGGAGAAGAGGAGCTAAAACGGCGAAGGTACGGCAGGAAACGGCGGAGAAACGGCAGAGACGAAAATGGTGGAGGCGTGAGGAGAGGGAGAGAGGAAGCCGCAGAAAGAGGGAGAAATATGGCTATCTTCGCGGCCGTGGAACAAGGTTTAACGGTGGAGGAGGGCGGAGTAGGGTAGAGATGGAGGGAGGAGAGGGGAGGCTAAGGGAGGAGAGAGTGAAGGAGAAGACGACTTCTGTTTCATCGTGAAAAATGAGTGGGTTCGTGGAAGATGTTTTCTTTTAATTGGTGTATTCTCGTTTGTGACGGATTTTAAGGCGTTTTGACGGATATATCCGTAAAAAAATAGTGATGAAATACGAATTAGTCAAAAACCTAAACGGGAATGTTAGCGCCTTTTTTCCTCAACCATTGTGACGGGAATAAGGGTTATTCTTGTAATAAGGAATGTTAGCGACAGACTGCTTTCATCAAAAAAATTGGTGGGTAATAAGGGTTATTCTTGTAGTGTGGCATCAATATGCAGCACTTGTTTAAATTATTAAAAATTTAATCTCCAAAAATTGAAGTGTTCGCCTCACTCACACTTTACGTATGTAGATTTTCTGGGGAAAATGGTGGTTACCAATGGGGTGAGCTATTCTTAACTGGAGCATTGTTCTACAGGATTAGTTATCCCCATACAATCACAATCTTATGACAGTCAATGCTATGTGTTTCACTACAAGAATAAGTGGATTTACTAGCCATGCCTTTTCGGCGGATTTTAATCCGTTGGAAAGTTTCCGGCGGATTTTACACGTTTCCGGCGGATTTAGTCCCACGAAAATTTTCCGGTAACTTTCCGGCGGATTTTTATTCCCCGGTAACTTTTCGGCGGATTTATACTAATTTCCGGCGGATTTATTCACCAAAAAAAAATTATTAAAAAAAATAAAAAAAATCCGCCAGTACCGTCATTTCCGGCGGATTTACGAAAAAAGCGGGAAAATTAAATTTCGAAATCCGCCAGAAATTACATAGGATCCGCCGGAAACTCCATGACCAATGGTATCCGCCGGAAAGTCGTATTTACGGGGGATCCGGATCCGCCGGAAATCTCAAATCCGCCGGTAATTCGTATTTGCGGCGGATATTAAATTTTTGACCAAAATCCGCCGGAAATGCTACTAAATCCGCTGGAAATTCCATGACCAATTGGATCCGCCGGAAATGCGTATTTGCGGGGGATCCGGATCCGCCGGTAATACGTATTTGCGGCGGATTTTAACTTTTTGACCAAATTCCGCCGGAAAACTACTAAATCCGCCGGAAATACTTCTACCAATAGGATCCGCCGGAAATCCGCCTTTGTGGGGGATCCTAATCAGCCGGAAAAACCACAAAATCCGTCGGAAATACCACGACCAATAGAATCCGTCGGAAACCCGAATTTTTGTGGGATCCAAATCCGCCGAAAACGATAAAATCCGCCGGTAATACAATTTTCGGCGGATTTCAAATTTCTATGTATATTCACATCTTCACTTCACAACTTCTTCACTTCTTCAAATCCGAAATTTCTCTCTACAAAATCTCTTGCTCTCTGACACATTTCTTCAATATAAGGTAACTTTATAACATGATGATTTAATAGTTTTAGTTTATGTATTCTTTAGTTACTAACTGTGGTGTTGTTTGTTTAGGAGTTGTTTGGGTTTGGTTCGTTGTCTATTCTGTTCGAAGGAGGATGAGATTAGCATCAAGCCAGAGTCTTCTAGTTTAGTTTCACTTGTTTGAATAATATATCGTTTTAAGATTGGGTATTGATTTTGAATCGTATTTTAAATTTATTATTTTAATTTAATTATTAATTTTTATTTTACAATCAAAATAAAGTTTCATAATATTTTTAATTTAATTTAATAAATAATGTTATTAAATATATTACTAAATATATTTAATATTTTTATTAATCAATTTTATTAATAAAAAATATATTATTAAATATACTATATTTAATTTATTAATAAATTCGTATATTTAATATTTTTATTAATAATTTTTTAAAAAATATATTATATTAAATCAATAATATTTATTTATTAAATAGATTTCCGGTTTTTTTTTTATAAAAATTGAAATATTTCCGACGGATTTAAATATATTTCCGGCGAATTTTTTATTTTTTAAATAAAAAAGTTAATTTCCGGCGGATTTATTTCTTTTCCGACGAATTTTTTTTAAAAAAATAAAATTAATTTTCGGCGGATTTCTTTATTTTCTTAAAAAAAAAATCCGCCGGATTTATTTATTTTTCCGGCGGATTTTTTTTTTATTTAAAAAAGTTAATTTCCGGCGGATTTCTTTATTTTTTTTTTTAAAAAATTAATTTCCGACGGATTTTTTTGAATTTCGCTTTTTTGATTTTGGTATTTCTGGCGGATTTGGCTTACTTTTCCGGCGGATTATCCCTGGGAAATTTCCGGCGGATTATCCCTCGAAAATCTCCGACGGATTTTCCGAGGGCTAAAATCCGCCGGAAACCGTTTGCTACCACGATTTTACCGGCGGATTTTAAAATCCGCCGGAAAGTCTAAATTTCCGGTGGATTTTGGTCATCTCCGGCGGATTTTGGTCGCCGGAAAACCAATTTTTCTTGTAGTGTTTGGTTCGTAGCACAAAAACTCTTATTCAAGATTTGAGAAACGATGGTTGAGATAAGTTGTTTACTGATGTGATGTCTTTTTGTTCAGAACATGATGTTGAGATTCGTGATCAAAATGATTTTCATTCAACAACAAGATTTGGACGCTCTAGTCTCGATGATTTTCACGTGGCACTTGACACTCCGCCTATAGACAAAAAAAGAACCGTATAACCTCAGAGCTTCAATCTCTTCCAAGATGCTTCTCACCAGCGGGTTACGCAACACCATCCGCCATTACCATCACTCAGAGCTTCTGTCACTTCCAACGAATCCGACTCAATTCTCTAAATCCTCTATTCCACGCAATGCTTAAACTGTGATAGATTCCCCACAACGCAACCTTGACCGTAGATCACTGATCAAGTTTGTGCATGAAAATTCCAGATTCCCATAACAATTACGAAGAATACCTCCACAAGCTGCTGATTTGCCATTGTTGAACACAGGACCATCAAAATTGAGCTTCCACACACCGGTAGGAGGAGGATGCCATCTATCAACCACCTTTTCAATTCTGGGGTTAGGGTTAGTGTTGAGCTTAAACTTTTGAATTCTGTCCGCTAACCATTCAACTTGCTTTTTGATTGTAACTATGCATGATTGGACAGAGGCTCGCGTCTTCTAAAAAATCCAATCATTTCGAGTTCGCCAAATTGTGTCATGGGCAATAATACCAAATAGAAGGTGACTATGAGATTCTTCATTTCTATTATATCTCTTGATCGGGTTAGAATCAATCCAATTTCGCTAGTCTTGATTGTTGTAAAACTGATTTTGATTCCTCACCTTAAGACTCATCCAAATGCTCATACTCTTCCTGCAGTCCCTGAAGCAATGGATAAAGTTTCATCTTCTTCATTGCAGATAGGGCATTTGGCTTCAATAGCCATCTTCCTTCGTTTCCTCTCCATATTTGTCAGCAAAGTACCATGGCCAAGCTTCCAAAGTAAGATTATTATCCTTTCTGCACCTTGCCACTTCCAAATAACTTGAAAAATAGGCAGAGTAGGATTATTAGAATTACCTACCATAGCAGCATAAGCAAATTTAGTGGTGAAGACTCCATCAGGAATAACACCCCATTTAAATTCATCTTCTTGTTATAGGACAGAAGGTGGATGAATAGTAGTGAATGTCTGTAAGATGGTTTTTGGTAACAGTTCACCAAGAGAGTTAAGATCCCATTCACCATTATATGTGCCATAGTGGTTGATATAGGAAGGTGAATAACATCATCTATGTCCTTGTTGCTGCAATAGCCCTAATATATTATTTCTACTCAACTGAAAAACAAACAAATTATAAAGGGTTCTCCATCACCTACTCAAGTAAAATTTTCTACCTTTAGCATTTGGTAACTTTGTCTCTGGTTCTATGTCTCTCTTAATCCCCAATCTCTCCCTTAAAATATACTGATGTTACTAAATGCCGAAGCTAGACAATATATTTCTTAGTTACTCTCTCAATTAGATATTTCGTATTTGTATAGCTCTGAAGGAAGTTAGTAAAAGAAACAAGGTATGGATTCTCTACCTTGAAGGTTGACAATCCATTTCCAAAAGAAACGAAGAATACTCTCAGAAATATCTATTATAATTCTCTCAAAACACTGGAAGATTACAATACAATACCAATATTAAACTAGTCTTACATATATCTCACCAAAAAAAAATCTCCAAGTAGTATTCGCAAATTGCAATACAATTAACATTCAGAGAGAAAGAAAAACGTACGTGTAAGTAAATATCCTCTTCAAGAGTTCATAAAAAAAAATCTTTTCAAGAAACCAAAAAGTAAAAATAAATAAAAATGTGTGTCACGGCTCACGCATACGGGATATAAATGACGATGAGGAGGGAGACACATGAGAAGAGTTTCAGACGAGTGTTTTGCAGGTGGATGTGACGGGGTCCCACATTGCCGGCAACAGAAATTTGCGACGGTGCATGTCTACGGCGTTGTAACTAGCTCCAGTTTTGTTGTCCACAAAAACTCTACCGGCGTAACCCGGATACGCCCCTTTCCCAAAAATCCCTGTGCAAGCCGACACCGCCTCCAGCGGCGCACTCTGCGCCCCTTCATAGTACCCATTACTGAATGGATTCGTCACCGCTCCCGCCAGAACCGTCGCCAAATTTATAACCATTCCGTCAATCCCAATGTCATCGTTTGGCGGTATAAGCGGCGGATCCGGTGGACCGTACACGGGTAACTGGAAAGGCCACGCGCATTCCCCGGGACACTGCGTCACCGAATTACCCACCCAAGCGTAAACCACTCTATTATTTTTCACCCGACCCGATCCATGGGTCCCACACTGATTCATGCAGAAATCCTCCACTGCCACGTCAGCATCCGTTAAAACTACGCTTATTGCGTTGGCACGTGTGGTAACGGTTTTTGAAGCGAGAGCGAGGAGGTGCGTTGTTTTAAGTGATTTACCGAGGGAGTGTTTGTGATCATGGATTTGATTCCCTACGGTGAGGGTGCATGGACCTCCTCTGTAACTCGATATGGTTCGCCACCACGATTGGACAGAGTGACGTGGAGGTGGATGGTGAGGGTGAGGGTACGTGGCGTTTAGTGATTGGATGAAATTGATTATGATGGAGCGGTGAGTGGGAGTGAAGTTACCGTACCATAGAAGGTGGAGAGTGAGGTTGCCTTTGAGGAGCGGACCTTTGTGATCTTTGAGGATAATCGGTGGTTGTTTCACCAAAGCCAACATTCGATTGTACGGTGTAGATGTTTCCCAAGTACTACTCCAAGTGTTTGGGAGATTAGATAGGATAACAAGTGAGGCAAGCGCCGCAAGTGTAGTACTACCCTTTAACATCAAATCCATTACCATTACTATGGTTTGTCGATGTCAACACACCTGCTTCTTGATTTGCTTATTAGAGTTTTGAGTGAGAAGAAGAGAAGACTTATATGTGTTGGGTTGGGGATATTTTGGGAATGAAATCTCCAGTTTGGAGATCAGTCTAGATTGCAAGTTGAACTAGAAATGGGTATTTATATGATTAATAGATTATACCATATTCACGCACGCATCGAGTGAGTACGATATGGGAATTGATTCATATCTACTTCCAGCAACCGAGTGGGTGTAATATTACTTCAAAGTTCTAACTACAATAAAAGCTCTATTTATACACCACTTCCTTCAAAAGAACAACCGATTCTAACTCATCTATGGGAAAACTAAGGTAAGAAAGTTGAGTATAGTAACTTCTTTTTTGAGTAAAAATTTGAGTATTAATTAACTGATTCAGCGATAGTTCTCTTGTGTACTGGTAAATATGGTTAGAATAGCGCGTGGGGAAGCCTACTTTTCAGACTGGCTTACAGCAATATTTGCCAACCCTGAAACCAGGGGAAACGATTTCAATGAGTGACAGGTAAAATTTAGCCAACCCCATGAAACTGGCAACGCGGAGTAATAAATCATCAGTATTCAATTGCTTTTATTTTTCGGTGTAAAATTGATTTGCTTTAAATAATTACTTGTACATCAAGTTTGGATAAGTATCCTATACTGCATGCAGCATGATGACGGTAGGAGATCCATTCTCCATCAAGTTTGGCATTTTTCGTCTTCTTCAAATTAAATGAAATTAAAGTTCGCCACCTACGGAGAACAGGCTCTTAACTTACTTCTATATTAACCAATATATATATATTCGCCGAGTGACTTATTCTACTCTAGGATACAGGAGTCGACACAATGCTCCTGGGTTCAATTCCCGTATTGGGACACTCCGTGGGTAACCAGCAATTGTTGGAAAAAAAAACTATTTTTATATTAAGACTTTTCCTTCACTAATTCACATGAACTAAGAATATGAGTTACAATATTAAGGGCTTGTTTAAACTGTTTGCGGTGTTTAAAATACCCTAAAGGCTCAAATTGGTCCCTAACTATGAAGCGCAAACACAAACACAGATACTATACACAATATTGATACAAATATGTAGCCACCAATTTTAATCTGAAAAATGAAAGTAATTGAAGTGTCAGCAACGATGTCGGTGTCTGACACGATACGTTTCGGTCACGACCACTCCCGGGACACACCTTCAACCTAAAGTGTCAATCCTACATAGGTCCCTAACAATTTCCTCGTGGGACAAATTCGTCCCTGACAATTTTTTTAAGACACTATAATCCCTAACATTTTCAACATGGGACACGCTAGTCCATCTGTCCATCAAGACTTAAAAACGTATGTCTCCTACGTGGCACATTAAATATTTTCCAATGTGTCTTGTTGAAGGACACGTCAATCCCCTAACTTTAGATATTTTAAAATTTTGAAAAAATGGACATATTGCACTACAAGAATAACTTGCATTACTGGCTGCACATTTCTGGCGGAATCAGTCAGCCAGTAAGATTTCTGGCGGAATTTGGCGATTTCTGGCCGATTTAGTCTGCCAGTACGTTTCTGGTGGATTCTATAACATTTCTGACAGATTAAATCCGCCAGTAAGCATCATCGTATTGCGCATTTAACCAGCATTTGAATTTCCGCCAGTAATTGCAGTTATTGGCGGATTTAATCCGCCACTAAATACATCCGTCAGTAATGACATTTACTGGCCAACTGGAATCCGCCAGTAATGACATTTACTGGCCAACTGGAATCCGCCAGTAATGACGTTTACTGGCCACATGATCCGCCAGAAATGATCACACCTCGTTTACCGTGTTTGACTGAATTGATCCGCCAGTAATGACATTTACTGGCCGAATTGTTTATCCGCCAGTAATATCCTGTATCCGTCAGTAATGTCAAGTTTCAGCCAGTAAAATGTACAACCCGCCAGTAACTACAATCCACCACCTGTTCCGCCAGTAATGGATCCGTCAGTATTGGTTTTTTCCGCCAGTAATGTCACGTTTCATTTTTCTCAAACTTCTTAAACTTCTCTTCTCTCTGTTTTCACTACTCTTCTCTTCATTTCTTTTTCATTTTTCTCAAACTTCTTAAACTTCTCTTCTTAAACTTCTTAAATTTCTCTTCTCTCTTTCATTTTTCTCCAACTTCTTAAACTTCTCTTCTCTCTGTTTTCACTACTCTTCTCTTCATTTCTCTTTCATTTTTCTCAAACTTCTTAAACTTCTTAAATTTCTCTTCTCTCTTTCATTTTTCTCAAACTTCTTAAACTTCTCTTCTCTTTCATTTTTCTCAAACTTCTTAAACTTCTCTTCTCTCTTTCATTTTTCTCAAACTTCTTAAACATCTCTTCTTAAACTTCTTAAATTTCTCTTCTCTCTTTCATTTTTCTCAAACTTCTTAAACTTCTCTTCTCTTTCATTTAACTCAAACTTCTTAAACTTCTCTTCTCTCTTTCATTTTTCTCAAACTTCTTAAACTTCTCTTCTTAAACTTCTTAAATTTCTCTTTCTCTTTCATTTCTCTTTCATTTTAATTTATATTTTGTTATGGATATTTTAATTAGTACTTTGTTTAATGAAATTTATGAAAATTTTATCATTATTAAAAATTATTCGATTATTGTTTTATTTTTTGAATTAAAGAAACAAATTAAAAAATAGTTTTTAAAAAAACAAATAAAAATATTTAAATAATATTAATTTTTTAGCCAGTAAAAAAACGAATTGTATTAAAATATTTTAAAAAAACGAATTAAAAAAGAATTAAAAACGAATTGTTTTTTTATTTGCATTTTAAAATACTTTTTAAAAAAGAAAATACATTACTGGCGGATTTTTGTTGCTTACTGACAGATTTTCAGCCAGTAATTACTGGCTGATTTACTGACGGATTGTCAGCCAGTAATTACTGGCGGATTTACTGACAGATTTTCAGCCAGTAATTACTGGCAGAAATTCGGCCAGTAATTCCGTCAGTAATTACTAGCTGAAAATCCGCCAGTAATTACTGGCTGAAAATCTGCCAGTAAATCCGCCAGTAATTACTGGCTGAAAATCCGTCAGTAACTGTTACCTGCGGCTGATTTTCTGGCGGATTTTTGGTGGACTAAATCCGCCAGTAATGTGCAATTTCTGGCCGATTTTAATCATTACTGGGGGATTGTGTCAGCCAGTAATGCACGAATTTCTTGTAGTGTTGGTCCTTGCACTTTTGGTCCAAATTAGTTCTGGTTACCAACAAAAGTGGTTTCTAGTTTTCAAAACCAGAAAACCAGTAGACACTCATAAGACAAAAAGAAACACGGAGAGGAGCGAAAGAAAAGATAAGGAGAAGGAAAAACGCAAACAAATGTGCTTTTCCATATTCACATGCCCCGGGTGTTGTTGATTCTCCCCTTTTTGTATAAACGGTTACGTTTTCTTCCATGTTCTCCATTTTCTGCCACCACATTTTTCCTCTCCTTCTTCTTCATTCCTTTGCGCCTTTGAGCAGTGTTCCTTCTCTCCTCGAGCTGCAGTCCTTCTCTTTGTGTTCCTTTCTCTCTTCTTTGCATTATTGATTATCTGGTTTTGAAAACCAGAAACCAAATCTATTGGTAGCTAGAGACTAATTTGGGCCAAAAGTGCTTTTACCAAATGTCCAATTTTTCAAATTGTCAAAAAAAAAATGTCTAATTTTTCAAAATTTCAGAATACCAAAAGCCAGAGATCAATTTTGGCAGAAATAACAAATGATGTGTCAGTTAACATGACACATTGAGACATAATTAATGTACTATGTTGAAGACATTACATGACATTTTTAAGTCTTGATGAACATTGGACTAACGTGTTTCATGTTGAAAGTTTTAGAGACTAAGGTGTTCCGAAAAAATTGTTAGAGGCAAATTTGTCCCGTAAAGAAATTGTTAGGGGCTAATTTAGGTCTTTAATCTTTAAGAAATTTAAATTTAGAAATATTTGGCTACGTGTGTTTTGTAAAAATGTTCTTATTTTCTTAGTTTAATTTTAAAATGAAAATAATACTTGGATAAAAAAACAAAACTATTTTTATAGAACAACTTTTAAAAACTAGAAGCCCAAATTTGTTAATAGTAACTATAGTTTTTTTTTTCAAAACCATCCTTCAATTATGAAGATTCACTCATAAGTAAACTTGTTACTTTGGGCCTGCCCAGTCCTTTCGGATCAAATATAATTTCAGACTATCTTAGGTTGGGCCAAAATTATATCAAGCACCTTATTTATTGGCCCAACCCAACCCTAAGCGGGCAGCAGGCCAAAAGCTTGTGTTCGACGGATTTTATTTTGTACACATACCAAAATATATATGTTGCACAAAATAAAATTACACTAAGTATATATTGGCATTAATCCAGTTAAATTGGTATATAAAATACAGTTTTTAAAGGACATATATGTACATCATAAAAAGTATAGAATCTCATCACAAAACTAATAACAATTAGAAAACTCGCGGGTCTTTAAGTATAAAGTTCTTTATTTATCTCGTTAGCAAATAACATATAATAGGGTGTTATTGGCCATGGGGAAATAGGGTGTGACCTTCGCTGTTCTGATGAAGAAGGAAAATCTTCTTTAAACCTTGGTCCTTGGTTGAGAGCCCAAATGGGTGGGAGAAGAATGTTTGAGGAAAAGAAGGATGACATCAATAAAGTAGCTGCTGATAACAAGAAAACTAGTGGAAGGAGGAAGTTCCCAGTTGACGTTTTGTCTAAGCTTGCCTCTATGACAGTAGCCGAAGAGACTATCACTGTCGGGCAAGACGGGATAGGTAGCACGACCCCTCCATTGCTACATGAGAATAATAATATTAATTCTGCTGTTGAAAGCAACTTGGTGGGGGAGGGGAGAGAATCACAAATCACCCTGCAAGAAGAACCTGAGCTTGAGCATGCACCAACAAAGGAGGTTCCAACCAATGAGGAACCACCGAAGCCCACTACTAGAAAATGGAAGAGATTGACACCAACACGTACTGGTAGTAGCTTGAAGGCAGCACAAATTTATGAGGTAAAAAGGAAAAATCCTTATGAACCCGAGGATATGGAAATTTATGAGGAGATCACACCAACTCTCAGACAATGTGGCGGGCCATGCTTAGCAGGCCTGCCATTCCCAATGAGTTGCTTAGCATGGAACTGTTATGGGCTTGGGAACCCACGGACAGTTCGAGCTTTAAAAAAGCTCACTAATGACAAAGGGCCCAACCTTGTTTTTCTTTCGGAAACAAGGAGAAAAGATTTTGAAATGAATACTTTTAGGAATTGGAATGGTTACTCTAATTTTTTCGCTGTTAGTTGCACCGGTGATGGCCGGGAGCGTACTGGAGGACTAGCTTGTTTATGGAAACATGATGCTACTGTCACTATTTTATCCTTTTCTTTGAATCATATTGACATGTTGGTTAAGATGAATAGTGATGATTTTGAATGGCGTTGCACTGGCTTGTATGGTTTCCCAGATACAGCTAATAAGCACCGTACGTGTGATCTTATTCATCACTTGGCTGACTCTTTCTCTACTGAAAAATGGATGATCTTTGGCGATTTCAATTTGATTCTTAACAGGAATGAAAAGAAAGGTGGGAATGAGCCTTCAAATACTCTCATCAATCTTTTTCGTGACACAATGCAAGAGCATAGTTTGTGTGATCTTGGCTTTGTTGGGGATACTTTCACCTGGAATAATAATCGGGAGGGTGACGATAATATCAAAGCTCGCCTAGACCGTTGTATTGCATCATCTGATTGGCTAAATTCTTTCCCTTCAGCATCAGTTGTCCATCTTGTGAGACATACCTCAGACCATATGCCCATTCTCCTAAGGCTTACCACTCAACAAGGTCGAAGAAGACAATTCACAAAGCCTAATCGATTTGAACAATGTTGGCTGAGGGATGAAAATTTTGAAGAGCAGGTGAGACGAGCGTGGGCATCTAATATTACTATGCTTAATTCAAAAATTGTTTCTTGTGTTGATGACCTTGCTAGATGGGGTGAAGACCGTTTTGGGGATATTCCAAGGAAAATTCATGAGACATATCGCCAACTAGATTCTCTAAATTCTAAATCCGAGCTTCTTGGTGTGGTGAGTAAAATCAAAGAGGTGGAGGCCAACCTAGATGATTTGCTTCAAAGTGAAGAGGTTTGGTGGGCTCAACGCTCTAGAGCTCTTTGGCTGCAACACGGAGACCGTAATACTAAATTCTTCCACCAGAAAGCTTCGCAACGCAAGAGTAGAAATTGGGTGGACAAGATTTTTGATGGCATGGCGAGAAATTCACAGATGAGGAGGATATTGCCCGAGTGTTCACAAGTTTCTTCCAAAACCTTTTCACTACTTCTGAGCCATCTAGAATTGAAGAGGCAGTGCAAGTCATACAAGGGAGGATTACTGATAATATGAGGGCCATTCTTGATCCTGCTTTCACCCGTGAGGAGGTATTTACTGCTTTAAAATCTATGAAACCCACAGCAGCTCCTGGTCTAGATGGAATGCCTGCCATTTTTTTCCAAAAATATTGGCACATTGTTGGAGATGAGGTTTCGGAGATGGTGTTACGAGTTCTCAACCATGGTGAAGATTTGAGCAGCATCAACCACACATTCTTGTGCCTCATTCCAAAAAAAAAAAAGAAGCCAACAATAACAGGTGATTTCAGACCAATTTCTCTTTGTAATGTCATTTATGAAATTGTAACAAAAGTGATAGCAAACCGACTGAAATTAATACTTCCAGAGATAATTGACATGTCTCAAAGTGTTTTTGTCCCTGGAAGGTTGATTTCTGATAATGCACTAGTAGCTTTTGATGCCTTTCATTACATGGGAAAGAAATCTGCAGGAAAACATGGTTTTGTGGGTCTGAAACTGGACATGTCTAAAGCCTATGATAGAATTGAATGGTCTTTCCTTAAGGCAGTTATGGTTAGCATGGGCTTTCCCCACCACTGGGTCTCCCTAATCATGAATTCTATATCTACTGTCTCTTTCTCAGTCCTTTTGAATGGTGGACCTTGCCAAGCGTTCACCCCTCAAAGAGAATTGAGGCAGGGAGATCCCCTATCACCTTACTTGTTCATCTTGTGTGCAGAAGTTTTTTCAGGTCTTATCAAACAGGCACATGAGAACATGCTCTCCATGGTATTCAGATTGCTAGAGGAGCTCCTGTGTTATCTCACCTATTTTTTGCAGATGACAGCCTACTTTTCTGTAGAGCCAATGAATCTGATGCAAGGTCTATCTTAAACATTCTCCAACTATACCAAGATTCTTCAGGCCAATTTGTTAATCTTGACAAGTCAGAGATCTCTTTCAGCCGAAATGTTCCTGATAATAGAAAAATTGAGTTCCAAGGATGGATTCCCTTTAAGGCTGTGGAGATCCCATCTAAATATTTGGGCCTTCCTTCCTTTGTTGGAAGATCGAAGCAACAGGTATTTGATTTTGTTCAAGATCGAGTTTGGAAGAAGTTGAAAGGTTGGAAGGAGAAATGTCTCTCATCAGCAGGGCGAGAAATCCTTACAAATCAGTGACACAATCTATTCCCACATATGTTATGAGTTGGTTCCTCCTTCCCACAGGCTTATGTGATCACATTGAGACTTTGATTAGACAGTTTTGGTGGGGATACAACAAAGGAGAGAAGAAAAAATGTCACTGGATCAATTGGAACAAATGCTGTCAGCCGAAATCAAGAGGTGGTTTGGGGTTTAGAAGCCTCAAAGCTTTTAATCTTGCATTACTTGCTAAGCAGGGTTGGCGAATCTTATCAAATCCTGATTTTCTTCTATCAAGATGCCTAAAAGCTCGCTATTTTCCCCGTGGCAACTTCCTCAAGTCACAGTTAGGCCATTGGCCAAGCTACACTTGGAGAAGTATTCGTGAAGCCTTGTGGATTTTCAAGCGGGCCTGTTTGTGGAGAGTCGGAACTGGGCTTTATATTGACATTTGGGAGGATAACTGGCTACCAATGCAAAATGGTTACAAGATCTGGACTCCAAAACCGCCTCAATCGGAACTCGCCCAAGTTTCCCAGCTGATTTTACATGATCTAAGTACATGGAATTCTCTGCTAATTAATGAAACTTTTTTGCCTTTTGAAGCTATGCAGATTCTTCAGCTCCCTCTCCCGAACTCTAATCAGATGGACCAGTTGATCTGGGGGTCCCAACAAGAAAGGTATATTTTCTGTCAAGAGTGCTTATCATTGCATTAAGAGGTGGGAGGAATATGATTCCTCTCACAAGTCACACCAGCAACGGGAACCTGAAGTATGGTCAAAACTATGGAGAATCCAAACAATGCCAAAACATGTGCACTTGGCATGGAGGATCCTACATGCAAGTCTCCCAACAAATAAGCATTTAATTAGTAGAGGCTTAATGTTAGAGCCGTTTTGTCCCAGGTGTGGGATGGCTGAAGAGGATATCGATCATGTGTTCAAAGATTGTATGTGGGCTAAACAGGTTTGGTTCCATTCTCCTCTTGGTGCTCGGTTTGATAATGTTGATACTTCTTTCACCTCATGGCTTCATTATACTATATTGCACTCATCACCTGAGGTCACTGCTTATGTTTTGTCTTTATGCTTTAGTATTTGGCATGCACGTAATAAGTCTTGCTTTGAGAATAATTTTATTCCAATTGGTGTAATGGTTAAAAAGGCTTGGTGCATTGTTGAAGAACACAAGACTTTGTTGAATACTCAGGTTACATCCTCTCCTTCTCATGTGCCAACCTCACCGTCTTCCTGGAATCCTCCATCTCGGATGTCGTATAAGGTTAACGTTGATGCTACTGGCCCTATGAACGAAAAATGGGGCGTAGGCGCTATTATCAGAGATGGGGATGGGTTTGTATTAGCAGCTGCCACATGGAATTTTGAAGCCTTACCTGACGCTGATATTGTTGAGGCAATGGGAATGAAATTAGCACTCCAATTTGCGTTGGATATGGGTTTTTTTGAAATTGAGGTTGAAGGCGACTCACTCAATGTGATTCGAGGAGTGCAAGGAGCCACTTCTGATCACTCCTACTTTGGTTTGTTGATTAATGATTGTCGTAGGATTATTAGTTCATTTAGTGCTTTTATGTTACAACATGTTAGAAGAACTGCTAATTTTCCAGCACACGACTTAGCTAAGTTTGCTTTAGTTTCGACTGATTCAATTTGGATTGAGGAATGCCCTCCTTGTATTGTTTCATTTGTTGCAGCTGATTTAGCTTCTTAATGAAATCATTTTCTCGTCAAAAAAAATAACATATAATAGTTGTTTATATCACAAAAAATATTCTCTTCATAAAACAAAAGAAACAATGAAACACAATACTTTTTGGACCATCAAGTCAAATTAACTTTTATTTATGCTTTTAATTTCATTAGGCTTTTAATACAATCATGTGAAGCTTGAATGTGTAAATGATATGAATTATAAAATACAAGTTTGAAGTTGAAGGTGAGACGAGCAGATGTTGAAAAATTGAAATGTACTGGCGCTAATTTTTAAAAGTATTGGACCATCGGGTTGTGCAAGCCCTTTGGGCTAGGCTAATTTTGACGACTCTACTCGTAAGAGAGATAAATAGTCACTCTATTTATTATTGACTAAAAAATGTACATTTATTAAGAATACTGTTACAAAGAATAATAATTGATACATCTTTTTTCACTACAAATGATCACCTCATTTAAGTAAGAATCACATTTAAGATACACGTCGGAATATCAAAATAAGTTGACAAGTTTGTCAACATGGGCGCCCTTGCTTATGTCAACCACATTGTTCCTTCTAAAAAAGTCCACATGAGAGTTTTGAAAAACATAAAAGGTGACTCCTTACATTGAGCTATGACGTCTCCAAATTCTATGGTCTTAGCTAGTCTTATATCATTGCACCTCGTCTACTTCCAATTCAGAACTCAATTCACATTTAATGTCCCTGAATCCAGATTCACGCACTCATTCTATGGACCTGTTTCTAACTATTTCCTTGGGTAGGATCTAGTTAGAACACGAGAGTGAGATAATCTCTAGATAGTCTTAAAATGTAGAGAGTAAGAGTAAGGTTTGTGAATCAAAAATGTCAGTTCCTCTCATTGGCCTTTAAAGGAGATATTTATATTACAATGGGTGATTAGTGATAATCATTACAAAGATGGCCATTGCGAGATATGTGGAGAAATTATGTAAGGATTCTATTGAATTGCTTGAGTCTTGGAATGGGCCGAGCCTTAAGACGGTGGGCGACCAACTATGGTGGAGTCCCTCAGTCATCATGCCTAAAGGCAGCAGTTGGTCCGTCCGTTAGCACAGTCTCTCAAGTCTTTAAGTAGCGGTTGGTCCGTCTGTGAACACAGTCCCTCAAGCGGCGAGCATAGGGTGAGAAGGCGCTCTTGTATGAGGTAAGACTGGTCCTTAGTTGTTGTTCCCGAGTCCCTCAAGTGAAAAACTTGAGCAATCGAAGGTGTATTTCGAGGGCGCTTCCTGTAGTTTGATAAGACGGGTTTGATTTGACCGTTTGACTCTTGACTTTATCTTCTTGGGAGTTTCGCTTTGACTGGCGTTTGTTCCTGTGTTGACATCACCATTGGAGTTTGCTTTCCTCCTGCTATATAAAGGAGGTCTTGTTTTCTTTCGATTTCACCTTGGCCTGCAATGGTTGATCCTCCTTGTGACATTGCTTTCTCTTTTAGAAAGATTACTTCTACCTTCTTGAGTCTTCCGCGTAATCCCAACAAAGTTTGATGTGTTGGGATTTCCATGAGATTCAAGATGGGAGTTGTTGATCTTTGCGAGTTGTGGATGTTTTCTGGTCGTGATTCCTTCACAGTTGTGGGATTGTGTAGAAGACTCAAAATATGGTGTGCCTGTAGGTTCAGGTTGCCACTGGGCGGGGACTGTTCCTTGGTCTTCTGGTGGAGGATTTCTACTCGGGGTTCGTCCTTTGTGATGCTTCCAAGTTTCCCTTGTGGGTTTGCTTGTGTCGTCCTTTGTGACGCTTCCAAGTTTTCCCTTGTAGATGGTCCACCCGACCAAGGCCTACGGTTCGCCTTTTAGTATCGGTCGGTTGGGAAGGCTTTTGAAGACTTGCTAAGCTGGGGCGGAACCTGCAAAACAATGGTAAAGGAGTTCCCGGACTCGGCCCAAAAAGGCCGGCTGAATGTTTAGTTTCTAAGAATAAGTTTTCTCTTTGTTTTTGCATACTCAAGTATTTTAATAAAATGTAATTGCCAAATGTAATTGTTATATTTAAATAAATGCAATTATGTTTGGTATGAGTAGCCTTCGCTGAATTTATGCCGAACCGTTTTCAGAGCCAATCGCAATTCCGGGCACTCCTAAGCGTAGACTGGGTTGTCATATTGTTGATCGCTCGATTGATGTATCTTAATCGTTTCACAAGGGAGATGGCACTTGTCGAAATCTTCCCCTTTAGAATTTGAATAGTCTGTTATCTGGACCGTTGATCAGTTAGGCAGGCTTGCTGCCGTTGGATTGATTTCTCTTGGACTTTCCCTAACATCTTATGGAGTTCATGTTTCTTACTACGGATGTTTTTGTGACAGTAAATGCATTATTAACATCTATAGAACCTTGTTTATTTTTTTGGTATAAATCAGGTATTCTCTGCGCGCAACTGCAGAGAGTAATCCCTCAAGTCGGGTAAGACCACAATGAGCGGCAAAACTCTCCCTCGAGAGATTTAACATTGGAGCATATCCAAGGCTGGATTCGAACCCAGAACCTTCGTTAAGTTGGAAGAGACTTTTATTTCGAAATGATAGTTTTCTAAGTTGTTGATAATTTGATATTTCATTTGAATAAATAAGTTGTTGATTTTTTTTTTTTTGAATTAATAGAGGGCTAAAGCCCAGCAGAAACAGAATTACATCAGAACACTTCTAGGAGTAGGAACTGACTCAAATCATATGTACAACCAGATAGTCTAACTCTCTACACTACTTTTGTGATCACTATAGCATTCTAATAAGAGGTTGAAAATGTGACAGGAGATCAAATAATTTAAATTGAACTAAAAAAGTGACACGAGATCGAATTTTATCCATGGAAATACATTTGTATATATAAAGATTGAAGATTATTTTTCTTTTTTGATACATTGAATCTAATATTGTTATTCATTGATATAACAATGAATCAAGAAACGAATAAAAGAATCTCTATGGTCATATAACTAACTAGCATGGAACATGAACTCTGCTGAAGTGTGGAAAGTGGTGCATGAGCAAGCAAGTAAGCAGAGACGAGAAGGACACGTGTATATTGTGTTATACTATACTAGAGTAGAACAAGCTGAAGTAGTTGGGTCAAAGAGTGCCGGCAACAAATATTTTCTACCATTGACGCCATTAGCATTGTAGCTAGCTCCAGTTGTTGAATCAACCAAGAGGTTCCCAGCATAACCAGGGTAAGCCCCCTTGCCATACACCCCAGTGCATGCAGAAGCAGCTTCAAGAGGAGCTTCTTTGGGTCCTTGGAAGTAACCATTCCCAAATGGGTTAGTAACGGTCCCAGCCAATAAACTAGCCACATTAATAACCATACCGTCAAGGCCCACATCATTGTTGGGCGCAGCCAATGGTGGGCTTTGGGGCCCATAAATGGGCTGGTGAAACGGCCACGCGCATTGACCTGGACACTGAGTCTCCGGATTACCCACCCACACGTAAGCAAATTTTTGTCCCTTACCCACCGAGGAACCGTGAGTCCCACACCTACTAGAACAAAACCCATCAACTGCCACGTCAGCAGAAGTGAGAACCACGTTGATGGCATTTTCTTGAGAGCCCTGGGATGCTAGCTTTACTATAGGATCAATGGTGAGTGATTTTCCCAAGGAGTAATTCTCGTCAAGGATTTGTGAACCCATTGTGAGGACAACGTTTGGTGACTTTGCAAGGTGGTAGAGTTTATCGATGGAATTGAACCACGTGGCGACGGATGGTTGGGGTATTTTGGTGGTTTGGGTTGAGGAAAGGGAGGCGATGAAATCAGTGATTATGGCTCGCTGAGAAGGTTTGAAAGTACCGTACCAGATGAGATTAATGAAGATTTTGCCGGTGAGAAGAGGGCCTTTGTGGTATTGGAATTTTAATGACTGATTGTCGTTTTGTGATAGTTTTCTTGCCGCTGAGCTCAATTGGAGTAGAGAAATAATGAGGAATAGGTTCAATAGAACAGTTATAGACGTAGAAGAAGCCATTGGAGGTTGTATTTTCTATAAATGAAAATGAAGTAGTGTGAATGAAATGTTAATAGAGAAAGAGAGGTGTGGTGTGGAGAAGAGAAATATGGTGGCCAATATATATAGGATAAGGGAATTGGAAAGTTGAAAAGGAAGAAACGGGGAAATAATCTCAAAGAGAGGGAGGACTGGTGAAGTCAGATTTGGGGGAGAATAGAGTGAGTGAGGTGCCAGCAAATTCACGCGTTGTTATTTAGAATAACGTATAATCAAATTCCATTGGATTGTGCGGCGCGCTTTATATTTTTTCCACCGCATATTTATTGGTTATTATAGTCATAAACATAGTATCACACTCGACAGGGTATGGCCAGCTAAGGCAAACGCAGGCAGCATTGTCATGTGTCTGGAATATAACTTAGACAAGAAGACAAATTAGATTTGGTCATAGATGCCTTCTTTTCCCCGCAATATGCAAAAGTTTTGGATATACTCTTATTGACTTTAGCAATCAGAGAGAGAGAGAGAGACGAAATATCAGTTTCATTCATTGCAAAAAGTGAGTGTACAAAAATGGTTTACCTCCGACTAATAGAGGGATTCAGTTACAATCTGATGTAACTACAGTTAGAATAAACTAGAGCTAACTAACAATTAACTGTCCTAGTTAATATTACAAATAGCACTTAATTTAACTAAAAACTATTAAATAACAAGAGAGAGTTAATACTCCCCCTCAAGTTGGCATATACAGGTCTAAGATGCCCAACTTGGAGATTAAAGTGCTGAATTGAATCCTTGGAAGTGCTTTGGTGAATGGGTCTGCAAGTTGATGTTTGGAGACCACATGGAACAAGTTGATGAATTTGGAGTTGACATGTTCCCTAATGAAGTGACAATCAATGTCAATATGCTTGGAACGTTCATTGAGAGTGGGATTGGAAGCCAATTGAATTGCGGATTTGCTGTCACAGAAAACTTTGCAGGAATCAACAGATATCTGAAAGGTACTGAGAAGCTGCTTGATCTTATGTGGAATTAAGAAAATGACATGGAAACAAATAATGGGTGTCAGCACATTAAAAATTGACACATAAGCAACGCCACGTCAGCTCCGTTAGTGAAAACTAACGGCAGGGACTAAAAGTGCAAATGGTAAATAATGTAGAGACCAAAAGTGTCCAAAAAAATTTATAGGGACTAAAAACAAAATTCGCTATATTTATAGGGACCAAAAACATATTTAACCCTTCTTTTATTTAGAAAAATTGTTTCTTTTCTACGTTAACTGTTTTAATCAAGAGATACTAGCACCCCATATCTGTGTATCTGACCCCCTTTTTCAAATGAATTGTCCATTATGTATCTTAATATGTAGTAATCATTATACTGTTTAACCGTTATATATTCACCGCTACTATGTTTCGCTTATCATAAACTAACTACCCAGTCCCGTCCATCGGACAGGTGAGAGACTAGTATGTAGTTTAAAATGGAACATGGTGTTGTGTGTATCATTGTATTTTGTGCATCATATTCCATGTTAGGTTACAAATTATTGAAAAACACAAATGAAGTTTGCAAATAAACAATAACCAAATGCTGAATGATTTATATATTTAAGAGAAAAATCTTAATAAAAGATAAATTTTTCTCTCCTAGGGTTTCCCTTGTGAGACGACGGCCTCCCTCCCGCTCCACCGTGAGTCGTATTCTTTCTTCTTATTCTCAACCAACGACGGCAACAACCACATCCTTTGAAGCCTGTTTTCGCTGGTGCCAAGATTAGATCTTGGTTGCTAGCCCTCTTCGGAAACTAAATTTTGATGCAGTGCGAAGCTCTGAACGAAAGGTAACTTTTGACGCAGAGCGGGTACACTGAACATATTTAATTTCATCATCCATTCTCCGTTCTTACGTATGGCTTCTATTCCGAACATGAACTTTGACAAAGAGGAAGATGATGCAGTTCCACTGCAACAAGAAACACATGGCAGTGACACTCTAGAGGCGCGCCTGAGCTTGGTGGGGCGTTTTCTCACTAAGCGGTCTATTCGTATCACTATCACGAAGGATCGTCATGCTGCAATATGGCAGCCAGGTCGAGGGGTTAACATACGTGTGCTCGACGCCAACCTGTTTCTTTTTCAGTTTTACCATTGGCGCGATGTTGATAAGGTTGTTAATGGAGGTCCATGGCACTTTGATGGCCATATGCTGATTACTGCCAAGTTAAACGTGGGTGACATTCCGGCGCAAGTCCCACTGTATGACGTAGCTTTCTAGGTGCAAGTGCACGATGTTCCGATTGGATTCATGACGGAGGCGGTAGGACGAGTTCTGGGGAATTTCATTGGTGTTTTCAATGCAATATGATCCAAAAAATAGCTCTGACTTTTGGAAGTCCTTTATGCGCATCCGGGTGTTGGTGGATGTTCGTAAACCACTGAGGAGGGAGAAGAAGATCAACTTTGGGGGAGATAATATTCGATCAGTCAGATTTAAATATGAACGACTGTCACTTTTTTGCTACCTCTGTGGACTCCTTGGCCATATGGACTCCAACTATGAATTGTTATTTGATATGGAGCATGATGACGGTAATCGTGGATGGGGACCAGAGCTGAAAGTTGAGCGGAGAAATCCGGGGGACAATAACCAGTGGTTGCGCAGGGAGGGTCCGGTGGCTGCCGGAATGGAAGAACCTCCGGTGAGATCTGGCCATGGTGGGGCGTTTCCAACACAGGCAGGTAGTAATGACAGGAGTAATTGCGCCAATTATGAGGAGAGATTCCAGCAATTAAATGTCAATCATTCGCATTTAACAAGGAGCGGTTTTGTCCCCCCAGCAAATAATGACCTCATAAATTCTTTGTCAACTCCTACAACTAGTGCAAGGAATATTCTAAATGCTATCCCTGAGTTAATGCAGTTTAATGAGCACTTAATGCAATCAAATCCGGAGAGAGAAGCTCCCCAGCCTCGAGTTGTGCGCCATGGCCATAGCGCCATGCAAGCTGTTACTGAGCAACGTCCCCTGCAGGTAGATTATGTTGATTATGGGACTATGGATGATGACATGAATGATGATGCGCGAAAGAGAAAGCGGAGTGATAATAGCTCTATTTCTGGAGTTCAGTCTTTTTTATTGGCAGGTTCTGGCAGTCAGGCCTGCCAGGAGAAATGAGTATACTAAGTTGGAATTGTCGATGCCTGGGTCATCACTCGGCAATTCCTATGTTGCGTGACCTTGTCCGGAGCAACAACCCAGAGTTAGTTTTTCTATTTGAGACATTATCTTATTCGAGCAAGCTGGAGTCGATTCGTGTTGCTTTGGGTTTTGATGGGTGTGTGGCTGTTGATAGAGTTGGTAGGGGTGGTGGTGTAGCCGTGCTTTGGAAAGAAACTATGAGGTGTAGTGTTACTAGTTACTCGAGACATCATCTAGATGTTGAGGTGGATGATGTGGCTCGAGGAAAGTGGCGTGTGACTGGCTATTATGGTTTTGCTGACAGGTCCATAAGGAGATACTCTTGGGCTCTTATTCGGCGTCTTGCAGGGTTGTCCTCCTTACCATGGTGCATTATCGGAGACTTTAATGATTTGTTATCCCCAGCGGAAAAAAGAGGATATTGCGACCATCCTTACTATTTGATGAAGGGTTTTCAATACGCCATTCTTGATGCTAGACTTAGTGATTTACCTTTGACAGGATACCAATTTACATGGCGTTTTGCTCTGGGTACTCCTCATGCCATTGAACAACGTCTAGACCGGGCCTTTGTCACCAAGGAATGGATGGATATGTTTCCCAATGCTCGGTTGTTGAATTTAATCTCTCCAAAATCTGATCACTCGCCTTTGTTGCTCCAGCGTGATTTTGTAGGGGAACAACGCCGGAATTTATCTTTCAAGTTTGAAAATGCTTGGCTCAGGGAGCCTGATATTGATGATGTTGTGCGTCATGGCTGGAGTAATGGCATGGTGGTCGATATTCAATCCCACTTGAAGGAATGTGCTACGTCTCTTACAACTTGGGGGCGCAGCTTGCGTCTCAAGTTTCGGGAGGAAATTGATGCTTGTAAGGATGCTATGGAGAGGGTCCGTGATAGGAAGGATGATCAGGGGGTGTTGAGGTATAGGCGTACGAGCAGGCGCTTGAATGTGTTGATCCTTAAGGAGGAGGCTTTTTGGAAGCAGAGATCGAAATCCTTTTGGCTAAAGGATGGAGATCAAAATACTAAATTTTTTCATGCTAACGCTACTTGCAGGTACCGTAAAAAGAAGATTGAGAGCTTGCAGCGTCCTAATGGGACTTTGGCTATTGATCCTCTCTCTATCCAGCGCGTGGCTGGTGACTATTTTCAAACTCTTTTTCAGAGCCAAGCCGATGTTTATGATCCTGTGGTTAGCGCCATGGAGCCTATGCTCTCGGTTGATGATAATAATATTCTGATTGCTCCTTTCCAAAAAGAGGAGTTTAAGGATGCCGTGATGTCTATGAATGATGATAAGACTCCTGGCCCAGATGGTTTCAACCCCGCTTTCTTCAAACGGTATTGGAGTCCCTATGGAGACGAGATCTTCTCATCTTGCGTGACTTGGTTAGAACGGGGGAATTTCCTCATGCTCTTAATGATACAAATTTGGCACTCATACCGAAGATTGATAATCCCACGTCCATGAAGGAGTGGCGCCCCATTGCCCATTGTAATGTTCTCTACAAGGTTGTGGCCAAGGTACTTGCTAATAGACTCAAACATGTTATATCAAAGTGTATTTCCATTGAACAATCTGCATTTGTTGCTGATAGATCAATCCTTGATAATGCCATGATTGCATTTGAAGTAATTCATTATTTGAAAAATAAGAGGAAGGGGAAGATGGGTGAGGTATCTTTAAAAATTGATATGAGTAAAGCATATGACAGGATTGATTGGGGATATATTTATGCTGTGTTGAATCGATTGGGTTTTAATGCTATATGGATTAATTGGATGCGCGTGTGTGTTGAGTCTGTTTCTCTATTTGTGCTTGTGAACCAGGAGCGTGTAGGTCCCATAATTCTTGAGAGGGGACTCCGGCAAGGGGATCCTCTTTCTCCATACCTGTTTATCTTATGCTCTGAAGGTCTTACAGCGCTACTTCACGGGTCATTAGCCTCTGGTGACATTCATGCAATATCAGTTTGTAGGGGTGCCCCTGTAATCTCACACTTGCTGTTTGCCGATGATTGTTTTCTTTTTTTCAGGGCAACACCTCGTGAGGCCTCTCACATTCAGCATGTTCTTGATACTTATGAGCAGGCTTCGGGGCAGTGTATTAATTTTCAGAAATCCGAAATATTCTTTAGTCAGAATTATCTCCGGTTGATAAAGACACTATTGTTGCCCAACTTGGTGTTAATGTTTGTTTAGGGACCGGTAAATATTTGGGTCTTCCATCCATGATAGGGAGGAGCAAGAAATCTATGTTCAAGTTTATTAAGGACAGAATTTGGCGCAAAATACACTCTTGGGGTGGGAAGATGCTCTCTAAGGCCGGTAAGGAAGTTATGATTAAATCGGTCCTCCAATCCATTCCCACTTATTTTATGAGTCTATTTGTCATCCCCTCCACTTTGATAGTGGAAATTGAGCGCATGTTAAACGGCTATTGGTGGGGTGGTCATGGGGGTCAAAGTAATGGAATTCGATGGATGACTTGGGAAAAGCTTTGTGTCCCTAAAGTTCATGGAGGAATGGGGTTTAGAAACTTGAAGGCTTTTAATTTGGCTCTCTTGGGCAAGCAAGCGTGGCGCATCCAAACAAATCCCAATCTCTTGGTCTCACGTCTTTACAAGGCTAAGTATTTTCCTCATTGTGATCTCCTACATGCTTCTAACCGTAATAATGGTAGCTTTGTGTGGAATAGCATTATGGCTTCTCAACGGCTACTTCAAGAAGGGTCGTCATGGAGTATCGGGGATGGTAGCTCTATTCGTTTATTTGATGATAACTGGACCGTGCATCCAACTCATATTCAGCCTCGCCAACTGGGTAATTTTAATCATTTCCTCCGTGTTGACTATTTAATTACTCATGAGCGCAAGGTGTGGAATGAAGCCGTAGTTGCTTTTCTGTTGAATGAGGTTTCTGCAAACGTTGTTCTTAAAACTCCTCTATTTTCTTGTGTGACTGAAGATACTTTATGTTGGAGGAGTGAGAAGCATGGGAATTACTCTGTTAGAAGTGCTTATCGCTTAGCTACCCAAACTATTATTACCAACGCCCACATTATTCCGACGAGAGCTATTTTAGTTCATCGTCATATTGATGTCCTGGTATCTTGTCCTTGCTGTGATAATTCTGATGAGATTATATTGCATTTGTTTCTTACTTGTCCTCTTGCGGTGACTTGCTGGCAGACGCTAGGTATTGACTCTATTATTTCCCGTATTGTTTCTAGTAGCCCAGCTAATTCATCTTGGTTTTTCCTGATCCTGCAAGAGCTTCATGGTGATTCACGTTTAACTTGTTGTATGACCCTCTGGAGTCTATGGTCTAGTCGCAATAACTTGGTGTGGAAAAATGTTCGTGATTCCGCTGCCACTGTTATTATGCGTGGCAGCTCTTTATACTCGGATTGGCTTGATGCGCGTGGTACTCCTAGCCATGGGACTGGTGCTTCTTTTGTTACTGGTAGAGCTCCAGCTACTGTCCTATGGACGCCCCCTCCACCCGGTTTTGTTAAATGCAATGTTGACGCTGTCTTTGATGATACAGGTAACAAGGTGGGTTTTGGTATGTGCATTCGGGATGAGTTTGGATCTTTCATTGTTGCAAAAACTCATCACTTCACGCCTCTCTTGGATCCTTATAAGGGAGAGCTTGGCTTACTTTTGGCTTTGGATTGGGTTCGCTCCTTGAACTATAAAGAAGTTATCTTTGAGCTTGATGCAAAAGTTGTGGTGGACGACTTCAACAATTGTCCCTCTATTGTGTGATTATGGATGTATTTTGAATTCTTGTAGAGAGACTTGTTTATTTTTCTATCAACTCTCATGTGGAGTTCTCTAGGAGAGAAGCTAACAAGGTGGCTCACTCACTTGCTAGGGTAGCCTTGTTCTCAGCTTCCTCTCAAGTTTTCTTTGATGTTCCAGCATGTATTGCCACTTTGATTATTAATGAAATGAAGTAGTTTGTTTGTGTCAAAAAAAAAAACATATCAAAATTTTCAAAACAAAAAACAGCATAATCCAAATGCTATCTCCCAAACCCCGAGCTTGCAAGAATCTATAATTAGTGTGGTATTCGTGGAGGTGATTTGTGTAACACCCAAAACAATCTTTGACTTTTTAAGTAGAAAATCATTTACTAGACAGGATGTACATATTTGTTTGTATTATTTAGAACAATTAAATGATTGTATGGGAATTGGAAGTTAAATAGTGATTTACTAATTAATTTAGAGTGGGTGTTATTAGAAATTGTGAGATAAGTGTGAGGGCATAATAGGTATTTAACCTACCAAACACTCACTCATTCTCATTAAAACATGCTGAATCCTAAACCAAACAGACACACACATATACACTTGTTGTTTTGGAAAAGAAAAGAAAGAATAGAGAGTGGAGAGAATGGGAGGGGTCGAAAAGGAGAAAGAAAGAAAGTGAGAGAGAGAGAGCTCCACCTCCACAAGTGAAACTGAAAACCTACACAATCACTGAATACTTTCTCACTTCACCATCGATTGAAAGTTCAAAAGCTTATAGTGTAGTTGGTTCCACCGCATCTCATACTCTTCTCCTTCATCTGTGAAAATGCCCAAATGTAAAGGTTAATGGAAGTGAACATTTCTAGGTTGCATGTGAAGTTGTTCATCATCATTCCACTCACCTAAATTGCTTTCTATTATACCACAAGCCATTAGAGCTTAGATGCTACCCAAAAGCAGAATTTTAGTCATCTTCATCCTCCCCCATTTTCAAAAAATACAAGGATTTAGTGGGTTGACCTGGAATATTGTTTCATGTCCACATTAAAGCTTGCTTAGGACTCGCTGGGTCTACATTGTGCATTTAGAAGTTGAAGAAAAGGGTTTGAAGCTTAGGGTCAATTGTTGAAGTATTAGAAATTGTGAAGAAGGGTATGTTATTCTTCTTGCATTTAGAGTTCTTCATCATTCCAGGTGAGTTCCTGTTACTCACTTCCCTAATACGCTTAAGATTTCTACTTTCATGAGTGCTTTATGAATAAGTTGTTTGAAGCATGAAAATGTATGTTGTTGAATGCTTGATGTGTTGATATTTCCCATGAATGCAAATTGATTGTGCATTTGTGTGTTGTGATTACAAATTGTGTACTGTATGGGTTAGATTGAGTTTAGAGTGAATGGAGAAGGATTTGGAAGGATTAGAATTGGTTTTCAATTGATTTTTATGCTACAATATATGCTATAATCGATTATTTGCTTCTTAAAGGGATATTATTCACTTTTTAATCGATTATCAAGCTTTTAATCGATTAAGTACTTTGAAAATAGATTATGGACTTGAAATAATCGATTATATGCCTTTAAAAATCGATTTTTGACTATTTTCAAGCTTTTAATCGATTAGATGCTTTAAAAATCGATTATGGGCTTGAAATAATCGATTATATGCTTTTGGAAATTGATTTTTGACTCTTGCTAATCGATTATATGCTCATGATAATCGATTATAGGCTTTACAAACTATTATTCTTGAAAATTAAGCATTTTAATCTACTATGAGGAGTACCAAACCTTCCCTATTCCCTCCTTAATCTTTCCTAATGATGATTGAACATGAATACTAAGAATTGGATTGTGATTGATGATTTAGTTGCTTGATCTTGTAATATAAATGTCGAATTGTGACATGAATATAAGCATTTTATCCTTGTTGAATGAGAACTGTGTTAGTGGTTGATATGTTGGATACTACTAACTATCGAGCGAGGGAACACACAAACTAACCTAACAAGGACATGAACATAAATCATTAATGGGATGACGATCCTAATATTTTAGCATACTTGGTGGAGGGAAGTCATGAGCCCAGAAGCCAAGGCTCTAGCATTATCCTTCAGTGATTGTTGGATTGGGGTTTCCGTTGAAATCGAGTGATTTGGTTTCTCGGATTGTGCTAAGCCAAGTAAAAAGACAAGATAATTAAAATGTGCAACCGAATTGGGGTTTCTCTGATTAAAGGGTACTCTAGCATTATTCGGTCTGTATAATCGAATTGGGGTTTTCCAGATTAATGGGTGCCCTAGCATTATTCGATATAAAAGAATCAGTTAATTAGGTAAACAGTTGAAAAGATCAGAGGAGAGATTAAAGTCTATGATTCTAGAAATTTAAGGGGTATCGGGGAGGTGTGTGTTAGGAATTCATTGAGATTTCTTTGAAATCTCACCCTTTTATATTTTGTGGATTTTCAGATGAGCAAGAAGAGCGGGTTAACCGAAGGAAAGAGGATTTTATGGTTTTGAAGCAAAAAGGATTGTTTTCATTAAGAGTACTTTTGGGAAAGAAAAAGAAAAGCCTCTTATGTTTGTATTAGACAATATTATACACGTATATATGTAATTTGAGACATACAAAGAAGATGTATTATTTTTTTTATGTTTTATTGAACAATATTTTTGAGGAGGACCCAACTCTCAATATAACAGATACTACTGTATGGATTATTGGTTTTCAAATTTATCAGTGTATTTATTTTTTTTGTTTTCATATATACAAGGATGATACTTTCTTAAAATGATCTAAAGATTTATAAGTATATACATAAGCTTATACCCTTATTGAGAGAGTGTATCGTAAGGATAATAGAGGTTATACTGTGAGTCGTTGGGAGTAGAATTTTTAATTCACTCGGTCCAAAAACGCTTACGTGTTCTCTGATTATCAATACAAAGTAAATACTGATCTTTGATGTCGACTGAAAAGATTAGGGATGTTACAATTTGGTTCAACTTTGAAGTAAAAAATCACCTAATCCAAAGATTAAAATATACGCACTCTGGTCTAGTTTGATTTGCATGACTTCATTAAAAAAAATTGAACCAATTTGATTAGATTAAGTATGGTTTGGATTAGATTAGATTTTTTGTTTAGCATTACATAGTTTAGGTCTAAGAAGTTAGAGATAGGGAATCCATATTCGGTTAATGAGTAGAAGTCTCGAGGTTATACCCTATTTAGTCCCTAACTTTTAAAAAATATTCAATTTGGCTACTGACATTTCAATTATTTCAATTTAGTCCCTAACATCTACAAATGAGTGTCACTTTACTCCTTCCGTCAACCACGGTAAGTTAACACTGTTGACGGAGCTGACATGGCAAATGCCAAGGACCAAATTGAAACACACAGAAAAATCCACGTCACATAAATGTTGAGGACTGAATTGATACTCATTATTTTAAAAAGGGTTGTATTCGTAGGGACCAAATTGATACTAAATTATATAAGTCATGAACTTAATTGATATTTAGCAGAAAAAACCAGCGATCAAAATGCTATTGCTTTTTTTAGTCATATATGATATTGTTTCAATATTTAACCATGTTTATAGTTCTATTTCTACATTCAACACCGCATATATTACATTAAAACGACAATTTCAAATTAAGAACCATACGAATCGATCCATCAATAAAACTCTCGTGAACTACTATGGAATGCTTAATGGGAGCTAGTCACCTGAACTACTTTGATGGGTGAGTGTGAAGAATGGTGAGGTTGAATAGGGAATAATTCTTGTATAAACACAGTACATATAAGATTTTGTTGCAATATAGTACATATTAGATAGAACCAACAAAATCTTCAAAATAATAATAATAATAATAATAATATGAAATTTTAATACAATAGAGTTTAGGGTTGGAAAGGGGAGTGTAAGAGAGAGAAGAGTGTGAAGAGATGGGGTTTAATAAAAGAGTGGTATCTTGGGAATATTGGGGAGTTGGGAGTGCCACCGAGTAGATAGTTGTAGGAAGTATATCCTAAGAATTCCATACCTAAATAGGATGAGAAATTTTGGTGGAAATCGTATATATCTCCTACGAGGTAAATACGATGCGCTCTGAAATTTGATTGGTCAAATCGTATGTAAGTGATAAATAGTAATTGTTTTGTAAATTTGTAAATTTTTTAGGAGTATTTTCGACTTTTCGCGGTCTGCGTGGGGTATGGAGTCAATGAGTGGAGGTAAAAAAAAAACCATTTGTTTATAGTTTATACGGTTCATAAATATTTTAGATACCCCGTAGATTATTTAGAAAACATTTGGGAGGGAAAAAATTGCCAAATTGACATTTAATTGAAGTTAGATTTCATATATTGTTTTTAATGGATTTTTCTTACTTTAAAGACTAAATTAGTCCGAACCAAAAAAAGACTAAATTAGAAAGTATTTATTAAATTAAGGATTTCTTTTAATTATTTTCACTCATAATTGAACAAGGAAGGAGATAATTGAGTTCGGCGGAAGTATCCTGTACCAGAACTTCGCATAACCAATACTGTCACCATATTTTTGGTCGAAAGCCTACCACGTGAATCCTCAGGAAAGTAGAGGGCGCTTTTTTATCACAAAAATTCTGCTCAGCCAAAAATATTAACCCCAAAGACAAAAATGAATTGAAATTTAGGCATGTATTGAACTAATACCATATGATAATATAATTAAAAGCAAACAGAAGTACATTTGCTTCTATATTCTTAATTAATCCGCATAATCAAAAACTATATAAACAAATAAATGAATTAATCCTGCATAAGGCTTATTTGTACAAAACCCTACTAATCTCGTGTTTCTAACTTAGTACCAGCAGTAACGGTAGAGGAACAACAGTATCCCAATCCTCAAACAAGCGTTGTGCAAGTAGATTTAGAAGGATCATACAAAGCAGGAAGCAAATACTTCCTTCCATTAGCACCATGTGCGTTGAAGCTAGCACCAGTAGTAGAATCAACAAGCAAATTACCAGCATAACCCGGGTAAGCACCTTTACCATAAACCCCAGGACAAGCCGAAGCAGCTTCTAGAGGAGCCTCAGCTGGACCTTGAAAGTAACCATTTCCAAAAGGGTTGGTTGCAGTTCCAGCTAAGAGACTAGCTAAATTGATAACCATGCCATCAAGGCCCACATCGTTGTTTGGAGCAATTAAAGGTGGGCTTTGAGGCCCATAAATTGGTTGATGAAATGGCCATGCGCATTGACCTGCACATTGGGTTTCGGAATTACCTACCCAGATGTAAGCGAACTTGTAGTTTTTCCCTTTTACTTGACCCACTGATGAAGAAGCAGAACCGTGAGTTCCACATCGGCTCATACAAAAACCTTCAACTGCCACGTCAGCTGATGTTAGAACAACGTTAATGGCGTCTTTTTGGTCTCCCTTGGAAGCTAACTCAATGAGGTTTTTGTTTGTTAGTGATTTTCCTAGGGAGTATTTCTCGTCGAGAATTTGTTTGCTTAAGGAGAGGGAAAGATGAGAAGCTTTCTTTTTAGAGTTTAGGTGGTAGTACTTTTCGGTGGTTTGCCACCACGCGGCGACGGAGGGTTCGGTGGTGTGAGTGGTTTGGGAAGAGAGTGAGGTGAAGAAATCAGTGATTATGGCTTTTTGTGATGGTTTGAAGTTGCCATACCAGATGAGATTTACAGAGATTTTGCCGTATAGGAGAGGACCATTGTGGTAGTGAAGAAGCTGAGACTGGTCCTGAACCAGCTCGTTTAGACTACGAGCAGCGAAAGAGAGCTGAAAAACGCAGATGAGAAGGAATATTTTGAGAAAGCATTGAGAATAAGAAACAAGAGAAATAGTTGCCATTTTTCAACGAGCCTTTTGAGATGGATTAAAAGAAAAAGCTGAGATGGCTGATGTAATTTTTAGTTGTGATTTGAGAAATGAGAAGAGAGGTATATATATACTTATATAGGTGGTAGCCCAGGTGGGGTTTAAATTTAGAGATATTTTTATTTTTATTCAAAAATTACGAAAATGTGTTTTACTGTAGAACGCTGAAACTTGCTGAGAGAGAGATTAGTTAAAGAGTAACTTTTGTGCGTGGGAAGTTGTTAGCCCTTCTGGCATTTACGAGCCACGGCTTGTCCAGTAAGCAAGCTAAGAGGGACCTCTCATTCGGTACTCTTTATATTGTTATCCCACCTCAACACTGCTCAACTGCACTCCACGCGCGTAACTCAAGAGTTAATATTTGTGGGGCGTGAGAAGCAAATGCGTTGAGATGCGGTGATTGGACATTAAAAAGTGAGATGTTTTACCCAGACAAGGCACACCCTTTGTGGAAATAAGTGAAGAGCTTTGTTTAGGGGGGGGTAGCTAAATGACAAAAGCATTACAGCTTTGGCCAGTTAGATTATTTCAAACATGGGTTGGGGTGGAGTCATTGTCAAAATTGACCTTATGAACGGATAAATGCGAACAAGAAACGGGGGTAGAATGGGAAGACGTGGTGTGAAATTATGGAGAGAGACGTTGGAGTGACAGTCTGGAATGGAGTGTATATTTTTATGGGGAAGCGGGGAATGAATGAAATGAATGGATCCAACTGGCACTTCACTCATCCAATCCAATCGCAGCTTATATATGAATGAATGGCTCTAGAGGTATCCGAGGAAACACGTGATGCAACCCCACCCACCTTTCATATTTCATATAAGCTCCACGCCTTAGGCACGTGATGGTACAAACTGGATAATTCCTCCATCTGTACACCATGACATGGCATGGCATGGCATCATACGCGTATGCATGCAAAGGTTATTTTCACAACCCATTGAGCACCTCAACTCACTCGTACCTCAACTGGCATTCAAACAATTGCAAAGCATGGCTAAACTCTACCTACCAAAAAAATAGTACTACATTGATAATATTTTTTTAGTTTCTATCATAGTATTTTAATTAAGTATAAATAATTATAAAATACTTTTACTTTACATCCATTAAATTCTTTTTATCGATTAGTTCGCTTGTGGAGGAAAATTTAGCGCCACTTTTGGCTTTTTTTATCAATTAAGTTTTGCTTGTTTTTAGTCAAAAAAAAAAATGAAATTATTATAGGTAAGACCTACTGTACTTTAAAGGAGTATCTAGGTAACATTACACTCTATCAATCACAGTTAATTTAGTCAGAAACAAAACAATTCCCGTAATAAAATACTCCCTCCGTTCCTGATGTTTGGTACTTTTGGCCTTTTATTTTTGTTCCAAAACAATGGTACTTTTAAAAATTCAATGTACAATTCACCTAATTTTTTCTAATATACTCTCTATATTTATTTATCCTTTTAGAGTTTCAACGCATGAATTAATTGTCCCAAGACTATTTTACTTTAACTTCAATTATCCCAATACAACTACAAGTGGGGCATTTTAGTACTTAAACAACACAAATTAATGGTACCTTAATATGTGTGTAACAAGCCAAAAGTACCAACGATTAGGAACGGAGGGAGTAATACGTAAATTGTGATGCTAACAACATGTTTTAAGGTGCTTTAAGGTTCGAAAAAAAATTAGTTATATAAATACGTGAAGTTCATTTCGCAATAGTCAATTTGGTGGGAAAAAAATAATTTCATGACAAAATATGTAATGTGCAATGCTAAGCAGTGTATTTTTGGGTACTTTATGGTATAGAAAAAATTTAACAATTCAAATAGTTTGGTGAAAAAAATCAATTACGTAATAAAATACATTAGGTGCGATGTTAAGCGGTGTAATTTTGGTACTTTAAGGTTAAAAAAATAACTATTCAGATACGCGATGTTTGTTTCTCAGTAACCCGGTTTGGTTAAAAAAAGATTTGTGACAAATTATGTAAAGTGTTATTCTAAACAATGTGTTTTGGGATACTTTAGGGTTTGGAAAAATAATATAACTGTTCAAATACACGAAGTTCGTTCCTCAATAAATAATTTACGCAAAAAAAAAATCACGATAAAATATGTTTCGAAACAATTTAGCTACCATCACAAACGGATTCTTGTGATGGTGGCTAAATTTTGTTCAAAAATGCTAGACAATTAATTGAGACATGGGATGAAAATAAATATTTAGTTAAAAAATTAATTATAGAGTTGAATTTAAAATAAATGGGAGATTCCAAATAGTAATTTTATTTTTTCTATAAAAGAGTTTTTTTTTCATTTTTAATTGAAATAACACAAGTGAGTATTTTTTTTTCCCATTTTAAAGTTTAGGCAAATTTGCATTTTTGGTCATTTATCTTTAACTAAAATTTCAGTTTGGCCATTTATCTTTGTTTTCTCTCCTTATTTTGGTCATTTTTGTTTCAAATCTGTGTTTGTAAAAAAAATGTTTCGATTCTGTGTTAGGGGGGTCCTTTATCGTTTTTTCCTCATTTTGATCATTTATGTTTCAAATCTATGTCAAAGTGGTTCTTTTTTTTCTCACTTTGGTCCGTTATGTTTAAAATCAGTGTCAAAGAGGTCATTTTTTTCACATTTGTTCTTTATGTAATAAAAAAACACTTTGTCATAGATTAGAATATAAATGACTAAAGTGAGAAAAAAATATAAAAGGACAAAACTGAAGTTTTAGTCGAAGATAAATGACCAAAAATGTAATTTGGCCTAAATTTTAACATCGATATACGTTACTATACGGTTTTGCAAAGTTGACAGTGTTTCACAAAAAAAAAACATCTTGCAATGAATGTAATGAAATACAATATATATATATATATATATATATATATATATATATATATATATATATATATATATATATATATCCATTCATTCTATAGGGTGATAACTAACATGCACTACCATTTGATTTCTCGCATTTTTTTTATATTGTTTATATTAAAGGATTTATTTTATTTGTTTATCTGTTTTTATCAAGGATGTTTTTTTTAGTTGTTTCATATTTAGATAAAATAATTGAACAAATAATTGACCAACGGAGTTGTGTTAAATTAAATAATTATTTTGTACAATTTAATAAAAAACATGTATAATACTATATATTTTCTCAATAATCATCATTAATTTTTGCATCGCACAAGAGGTAAGTTCCAGTTAATTCTTAAGGATTTTGGAAGGGGAGGGGAAGACTTTGGAAAGATTAGTCTATATATTTTAACATAACTTTGAAATTTTAAAAAATTAAAAGAACAACAAGATAGATAACAATATATCATTTTTAATCACACTAGAGACATTTTATAGTTTCAATTTAGAATTAAAAAGCACCCTTCTCTCCTCTCCCCACCCCTCCCCTGGCCTCCCAAAACTCCCTCCTAAAGTTACACTAAAAGTTTTCTTATTTTCTTATGCGTTGCATTT